>CP053156.1:7658728-7856812 GCA_014607495.2 Carposina sasakii | reverse complement strand
GGGACTCCAGAAATGTCAAAAATATACAGGAATTAAAGGATCAAGGGGGTTCTAGAAAAACCTTCTCAGATAAGCCCCAAGTTTTCTATCAAAAATGTTTCTGGTACCGAAGAGCAGTGGCAGCCTACGCCCAATATTCGACCTTCGGGGGTTGAACAAGCATATCCACACCAGACATTTCCAATAATTTCCCATGCTACAGTGCCAGAGTTTCTGCAAAAACAAGATTGGATGGTAAAGATAGACATTTCCAGCGCATATTTTCATGTGCCAATAGCGGAAGCTCATCGTTGCTATCTCAGGATGGTATACGGGACAGAACTGCTACAAATGTCATCCCTACCTTTTGGCCTGGCATCTGCCCCCAGGACTTTTGCAGCCCTAACGAATTGGATCGCGGAGGTCCTTCGTGCCAGAGGCTATCGGGTGCTAGTATATTTGGACGATTTCCTCCTGGCCCATCAAGACCAGACAAGTTGATTTCACATACTGCGGAAGTTGTGAATCTTCTGGAGTCTTTAGGATGGCAAATAAATTATACAAATCAATTTTAAGGCCAGCACAGGAAATAGAGTATCTGGCATAACCTGGAATACGGACTCAAATACAATGTTTCTAGCAAGGGAAAAGATAAGAAAGATAGAGGCGGCAGTACAAAATATATTAAACAGACCCAATCCAACCTGAAACAGATTCAGAGGATTCTAGGCCAATTAAATTTCGCCAACTTTGTGATTCCAAAGGGCCGACTGCACTGCCGTTATCTGCAGATTTTTCTCAAAAGATTCCGCCTCAATCAGTCTGTGAAATTAGTGCTGCCCCCACAAGTCCGCAACGATCTCAAGTGGTGGAAAAATGCAATCCAGAAACAGATCTGCTCTGCATCAACGGCCATTCACCCACTTTTTGACAACCGATGCGGCGAACTGGGGATGGGGAGCCCAGTTGAACGAGACACTACTGTCAGGTATCTGGACGATAGAACAGAAGAAATGGCATTCGAATTGGAAAGAGCTTTTCGCAGTATATGCATCGATTCGGAATCAATTGCATTGCCTTCAGAATGCCCACATTCTAGTCCAGTCCGACAATCGGACCCTGGTCTCGTATATACGGAGGGAAGGAGGGACACACTCCTTGAGTCTTCTCAACCTGACATGCAAGTTGTTGAAGCTGACAGAACGAATGAACATTCTCCTGTCAGCACATTACCTCCCGGGGAGGTACAACTGCATTGCCGATCGCCTCTCCCGAGGACGGCAAATATCCGAATGGCACCTGTTGCCCACTACAACAAACCGATTATTCCATCGTTGGGCACTCCAGACGTCGACCTCTTCGCGTCTGCAGAAACAGCCGTGGTCAACAAGTACGTCTCGCTAGACTGCAAAGATCACTCAGCACTCTTCGCAAACGCCTTCAGTCGCAACTGGAAATTTCATCTAGCATGGGTATTCCCACCTCCCAATCTCATGCCCCGAGTTCTAGCTCATCTGAACAGTGCCAAAGGAATATTCATAGTAATAGCACCTTTGTGGGAGAAGACATTTTGGTTAGCAGACCTAAGATCACGGCTCTGGAACCACCTTTGGTGATAGATAGGCCTCTCGGAGAGCCTAATCGACACTGCAACAGGTCTTCCTCCAGCACAGGTAGACCAACTGAAGCTACAGGCTGGTTGGTTGGAGGTGGGGAGAACAGATTAGTGGTTGGTCAGAAGCTGAAAAACAACTGTTAGGTACTAGTTGAGACAATCTACAATCAGGCACTTATTATCCTGCAATGAAGCGTTGGTTAAGTGGTGTGATCAGAATGGAGTGGTGTGAATATCCAGATTTTTCAGACAAATTTCCAGATTTCTCGCATATTTGCATATAGAAGAGAACCTGGCATATAGCACCATACTGGTACATAAGTTCAGCAGTATTTACATTTTGCAAAATTAAACACTCCCAAGAATCAGATGACCAATTACTTTTAAAGCAGATTCTTAAAGCAATATCTTCAGCTCAGCCTACAAAACTAAACCCAGTTTGGGATGCTGAAATTATTTTTTAATTGGCTAACTGTACCAAGCCAAAGACAAACTCTTTTGATGTGTCTAGAAGAACAGCAGTGATCCTTCTCTTAGCCTCTGGTAGAAGAGTACATGATCTCACTCTGTGAGTATTACTGAGTCAGATATCACATATTGATGAGATGATCTTTTGTGGCCTTTGTTTGGTTCAAAAACAGATTCAGTTAAACATAGGCAGTCAGGATGGAGGTTATTGAAACACCCAAATGTACAGGTTTGCCCTGTTACCTGGATAAAGCGGCTTATTGAGATTTCTCAAGAGAGAAGAGGTGTTTAAACACATTATTATACTATTACTGGTGAACCACGGCCAGCTTCAAGAACAGTAATTGTGGCGGGGTCAGATCTGGGCTAAAGGAGGCAGGTATAAAGGCATCACCAGGCTCCTTTAGGTCAGCTGTGTGCTTCAGCTGGCTGGCTAGATAACCAACCTGTTGATGTAATACTGTCTAGAGGTAACTGGAAAAATGAAAATACATTAAGAAAATACTATTGCAGGGAATTGAAAAGAGAGCTAATAGATCTCAATTATTGTTTATAATTTTCAGCCAGAATAGATTGGTTTTATGTTTTTATGCAAAGCAGTTTGTTATGTTTATTGTTTTGATATTTTTATCTTAGAAGTGTGGTTAAGTTCTTCTTGTGCCAAGTGTGCCAGGAATTATTTTTGTTTTTTATAATTTTTTTTTTAAATAGGTACTTAAACATTACCTATTAGTAATTTAAGCATTCTTTAAAGATTTAAAGAAGTTTGTTAAAGTACTGATAAAGTTTTTATAATTTGATTACATAAGTATTATAATAAACTTAGTGATTATTTAACACATAGTGTTTTGTGTTTATCACCAGCAGATATCAAACAGGTCTTCAATCGATGCTATGTGTTTTTTGACAAACACATAATATAATATTTTGAATTACAACAAAATTGTTATTATGTGTTGAAAGAAAAACACATAGCATCGCAGGAATATCTTCCTGGTGAAGACTATGTCAAACTAAGGAAGCACCTCAGCGTCAAAGGAAAAACTGACCGCGACAGTGGCGCCCTCGCAGGTGATAAGCAGGTATTAGTACCACTAGCGGGATGAAAAGGTAAGATCACAAACCATTCTTCAATCGATGCTATGTGTTTTTCTTTCAACACATAATAACAATTTTGTTGTAATTCAAAATATTATAATATGTCCCTGTTTTTCTTGTGATAGAAAATTGTCAGTAAGATTTTCGGATATATTTTGAAGTTTGAACATAATTTTATTATTTAGTCATTTTTGACCATAGATTACCTAGGAGGTAATCTATGTTTTTGACCCTCCGTATTTTTACGAATGGCTTTGGCCATATCTTAATTGGAAAAAGATCTTCATCATTCAATTTAGGAGAGTAACAATGAAATCTAAATAATATAAAATGTAATCTCTCATCAAACCAATTCCTCTGCTGATGCGGGGCTTCACTACATCTACACTACACTACATCAGCTGCATCTCCTTCCGTGCAGGTTATAAGAATCGACTAAGGAACTCGGAGGGCGTTTCATCAAGTAATGAAGTAGCAACCTCTCACAGATCTTTTAATCAGCCCCCTAGCATGACCACGCATCGTGGATATCGTATCGTCTCTATACAAAATTCAACATAAATCGTTTTATCATATCTTGTTTCGCAGGTCATGCTACTTGTGCTGGTATCGCTATACTTAACGCGGATCTCCTTCGTTATCCGGTAATTATGGCTGCACTATTTTGGGAACATAATTGTGTGTGTAGTAGCTATGTATGTCCCAATCAATATGAAGATGGCCTACCTAGTTGTTTCATTTATATGAAAACAACAACAAAAATGCCGTACAACGCAATACCCTACCTAATTCAAGATTAAAAGCAGGAATTTCAAGTTAAATCCGAATAAATATGCTAAAGAAATGTAAGTACACCAATAAACCTGATGAATATGCAAAAGATCAACAGCTGGGCGTGTCTGGGCCGTCGGTTTAGGAGATCATCTCACATAAACTTTAATAGTTTAAAAGCTTATATTAGATTACACGGGATTAGACCCGCCTTGTGTGAAAGTAGGGAATATTGAATAGTGTTTACATTATTTAATGTCCGGTATTTGAGAAACAATTTTAGGAGAATTTATGCCTTAAGTTGGATCAATAAAATTTTGTACTAACATTAAATTATGTAAAGTACAAATTAAAAGTATAAGATCTACCTACATACTCGTACTTTTTATCACCGAAGAAACTTTTTCAGGAAAATAATGACATTCTTTTTTATTATTTTAAATTTATTATTATTTTAATTATTTAACTCATTAATACTTTAAGCTGCAATATGTGTAAAAAAGCTATTGTAAAGAAAATTGTTTTTCCCTTTCTATCCCTGAGGGACAGGCGCGTGACATTATTATAAGTGCTGCAATTTCAATTCAACTTTAAAATCGATCGAATGCGTTTGCTGAATCAGGGAAATTTCAGCAAACATACACTGTAAAAATATTAAAACTTTTTTTACTATATTGCAAAAGTTCTATAAAGATAACAAATGTATCAAATATATCTCTTTGTTTTATTTTCTTTTGTTCCCCTCCCAATAAAAATGTTGACCACCATTAATCTAAGGAACCATTCCAACAAATCTTTTTCTGTCTAGTTTCTTATAAAATATTTATGAAAAAATTGGATCCAAATTGGTTGTTTTCGGTTTCTTCTTTAATATTTTAAATGTACCAAGACATAGGCAGATACATCAAGCTACTCGTATATGCTTAATATTCAATTTAGAAGATGATCTGGTAAGGTGCGTTCTTGCATTCTTGAAATCCACTTATGGCTTATCAATAATTGAATTCAATTATTTCTCTTGCATGAATGTATAAGAAAATCGTATCAGGTAAATGAGCTTTTACTCGCATTTAGTATACCTGCATCATTCATTGAGTAATCACTTTTCAAACCAAACCTTAATTTGAGTTAAGTTAGAGTTTAAGTAACAGTTTCGGAGTAGTTAACGTTATTTCCTGCTGCAAAACGTCGCTTCGTCCTACAGTTACCAACAAAGTTGAGAAAACTACAGATTAACGGCACTGTTAACCCTATCACATAGAAAATAGAGTAGTCAATAAAGTGACTTTTTCGGTTAAATTTCAACGAAGTCGTTAACGTTATACCCTAGATAATTCGGACAATTGCATTATATTTCTTTGATATTCTATAATTCTAATATTCTTAATTTTACAAGCATCTAATGGCAATTCTTGTATTATTTAAATCTTAGAATTGGAAAAACTAAAGTTAAGGTGGGTTCCTACGGTCCGCGATATTGCAGACGGACGCGGACGCGCCGACGGCTACGGACGAACGCGCACCACGGACGAGGCTATCCCACGGTGCGTGCCCGTCCGTGGTCGTCGGCGGTCCGGCCGAAATACGTTATCGTAGTGATAAATTAAACTTAGGCTATATCTATTAAGGTGTATAATCGCGCTAACTGAAAAAGAATAATTTCAAAGTAAAAAAGTTATTTTTTTGCCAGCAGGATTATAACACGTAGCCTTATTGAAATAAGGACTATTTTCTCTGAAATACTTTAGTACCTAGGCATCGGCGCCCGGCAATCCATGGAATACTTGAGTGTATTTTTTTGTAGCACGATTATGATCTTTATTCATTATAGGTGCGCCACCACCGGTCCCTACACCTCACTGACCCTCGGATCTGATACTCATAACTGCGAAAACAGGCACTTGCACTAATTAGAATCGCCACGAGACACCAGACCCGAGCACTGGCGATTCTTTGGAAAGGCCGCGTGTGTTCACTCTGTGGTTCAATTTCTTATGAATGACAAGATGATCGCGTTCTGACTCGGCCTAAGCGACATCTAGTGGCCGATACGCACACTACGAATTAATGTGAGCGGCGCTCCAGATTAGGCTAATTTTCATACGAAATCTTCTGTTTCACGCGCCGGCCTATGTTGGTATATCATATGTGCGAAACACCCATTGAATACAGTACTAAGAATCGTACCAACTTTCGTTTCATTGGAGCGCGAGCGCTCCACTCGATACATAAGATTACAACCTACCTACATAAGACGAACGAGTAGGCACTATTGTATAAGCATAGTAGAATTGAAAGATTATAAATATATTGCCTATGTAATCTTCGTGGTTGGGAGTGCACTGTACCACCGCTCCTTAGGACAAGCCAGTGACACAGTCCTATTATTTGGAAAAAAAATGTATGGTTAGGTTCATTTAGAGTAGAGGTTTGCAAACTAATTTCGGTTAACGCCCACATTAAAAATCAGTAGCGCCCCCCATTTTTATTTCACCTTAAAAATTTCACCTACGAGGGGGCGTTATCGCCCACTTTGGGAAAGACAGGTTTAGAGTCTAACTAAACGAACCTAACCGTAAAAAAATATATATACGGGGTGTTTTTTCGTTGCCACCCTTACGGGTACGTATTCTATACATCAAATAAAGTGAAGTTTATGCCGGAAAAATGCTGGGAAACGATGTAAATTTTTTTGATTTTTTTTAACTACTTGATCGGGCGAAATTTATAGTGCCCAGCGTTTATACTAGTTTTTTCATAGATAAATATTAATTCGTGAAAAAATCTTGCTACACGCATCAATGTGCATTTATGCAGAAAAACGTAGTCTATTTACTCAACTTTGGACCCTAATATTTTGCAAACCAGACACTTCCCGGGTATGCCTTCCATGGAGAAAAATCATCGTGATGATGAGATTCCGTAGTTTTCGGGAACGTCGTTGACGACCAAAAATCACCCAGTAGACATACAAGGTGTGTGTGACAGCCAGGCAAATACTGAATGAAACAGTGAACAAGTACCATTGTTATGACGACAGTGTTATTACTCCCAGGAAATGCATTTTTAATTTGATTATCCGTAAAGTTTGCTTTCCTCGCGAATTGTATCGGGTGATCCTGTGACTATTTAAATTATAGCTTATTTGGTTATTGTGTGACACGAGTACATTGCCGTTTTATATCACTTGTGACTATCCAATGGGGTTCATTAGTATTTTGAACTTTTTGGGACTTTCTTTTCGAAAATCATCCATAGTTTAATTTTTGTTTTTAAGTCATTATCTAAGGCCTACATAAATGAGCTACACAATTTTTTCCTGGAAAAATGAAAAATGCCGGAAAATTTTCGAATTTTCCTGCGAAAATTTTCAGTGGTTTTCGCCTCAGAATCATGGTCTGAAGTCGCCATATCAATATTTGCCTGGCTGTCACAAACACCCTGTATAGGTAACTTACTGTTAAAAAAATCAGAAGTGTATTCATAGGCGAGTGTATTCAAAAATGCCATTAGACTACTATACTACCATAATCGCTATTGCATCCATGCAGCCGTCGACATGGTCGTCAGTTTTTATGTGGTCGCCTACAGACATCTCCGCACGAGCACGCACGAGCGCGCACCGCGTCTGAAGCTATCCATTCGCCATGGATCGGGCGCACCGCCACGGACGTGTCTGCAATTACCACGGACGACCCTATCCCACGGTGCGTGTCGGTGCGGGCTGGTCCCCGTCCGCCTACATTTATCACCACGGATCTAGACGCACCGAGACGGACGCGTCTGCATTACCACGGACGCTCTGTTTCCCACGGTCCGTGGTGCGCGCTCGTGCGCGTCGGTCCGCAATATCACGGACCGTAGGAACCCACCTTTAGATTGAGCCATGCAATGTACTCGAGGAAACTATTAGCAAGTTCTTGGAACGACTCCGCGGTGCCTCGATGTCGGGAGGCGTTACCTGCAACCCCTTGCAACTATTTATTCACTTTAAATTATACAAGGCAAATACAACAAAAAACATACATTTCTGCTTTACTACATTGGTGTCCTAAGGCATTAGAATAAACAATGCAATGTATAACAAACGTGAACTAACCATTTCCATAAAAGTTTCGTATTACAAGCCCGTAAGACTAGCCATATGTATTGGGGTGCAGTCACTTTTATATCCTACGAAAAAGATTTTAAACTTTTGAAAACGCAATTATTCACTGACCAAAGTGGACGGGTTTTTAGTGAATTTCAATGGGCATGCACGTAATCTAAAATATTTCTTTTCTCGCGTGTTACTTTGTTATACCATTGCAGGTTTTTTTTTTCAAAGCCGGTTTCAGGTAAGCTATGTACAGCAATTAGAGTTTTTAATTTTAAGTTTTTATGACATGTCTAATGTATACAACTTTACTTTGTGTTCGAGAAGCTAATTGCGATTTTGACAATTTGTTTTGACTGACTTATTAAAGCTTAGAGCAACACGGTAAAACCCGTGCTCTTAGTATAAAAGCCATCAATATATCAAGATATAAGTAATAAAATTTATCTACTTATAGCCGCGTGGTGCCGGCAAAGTAGAGTTTGTACCACCCCATGCCTGCAAGTGGGTATCGTACGAGGCGATTAAGCGTGGTGACTATGGGCAAAACCCCCCTGTGGTAGTAGCCTTGTGGCATGCCCTGGGGGAGGCCTACAACCAGCAGTGGACTGCAATAGGCTGGAGAAAAAGAAGACCTAAACATCTATAACATTCGAAAACCCACTAAACTAACAAAACACAGCAATCGTAAACACAAGCCGCGAAGCAGACCGTAAAGGTACCTCAATTTACAACATATTTCGCATTTGCTTGTAATTTAATGTTTTTAAATTCAGTATACGGTTTCCCTAGACTATTAGACAACGCATACTGAAAGCCTCGCTCACTGAATCTGAAAAGCTTTATTACGACCTAGGTTATATTTTCGTTTTATATTTTACGTCGGTTTAAAATAAAAACAATGTCGTATTTATATTATACGTATATTAAGTTCACAATTCTTGCGCTTTGAATTGTACGTAAGTTAAATTCTTTGTTGACCGACAGCAGGCCGTGGATATAATTTTCACTTGCTTCTCAATTAAATTTTTGAAATGTTTCGAAAATATGGTTGAGCTTTTCCAATTAACGTTTATGTTAACGAGGATATTAATGCTTCAATAAGTCAACGATACCTTTTTATTTATATACATACCTTCCTATACATACAATCACGCTATTTTCTTGTAGGCAGAAAATAAGCGTATCTAGTTGTTAATTATTATATTGTGAATGTCTTTTAGTTACGTTTACGTCGGATCTTCGTATACTTTTTGTAAAGCTTATTAACTAAATAGGTAATTTGAACGAAATTGACAGACTTGATAGTACCTACCATTATAGTAATAAGTTTCGTAATTTGTCAGTACAAATATTTTCAACACACGTTATAACATAAATCGTATATTTTACACGAAATTATTTCACTGCATCGCACACAGACACTGGGTTACAGTTACAGAACAATAAGTAGTAAAAAATAAACATGAACAAAGCAAATTCCGTTCTCCGTAGTTTTCCCAGCAATGTACATAAGTAGTACGGTATTGGGAAAGCTACCCCCCAAAGCTTTTCGTATCGCTTCGCTCACTACAAGCGGGGTGCTTTCCCAATAACAGAGTGGAACAGGGCCCTAACCAAGGTTTTCGCTTCGCTCACTACAAGCGGAGTGCTTTCCCATTAACAGATATAAATTTTAATAAACCGAACCTATTTAAATGTACAATCTGAATGCGACAATTGTACAACATCAAAATCAGTACATGAAATAAATTTAGTGGAACAGGGCCCTAACCAAGGTTTTCGCTTCGCTCACTACAAGCGGAGTGCTTTCCCATTAACAGATATAAATTTTAATAAACCGAACCTATTTAAATGTACAATCTGAATGCGACAATTGTACAACATCAAAATCAGTACATGAAATAAATTTAGTGGAACAGGGTCCTAACCAAGGTTTAGCTCAATGAGCTATCACAACTGAAAAGAATTTGGTTAGGCATGTTACATACTTACACTACCAAGGAATCGCCAGCCGGCGAGAACCAAAGTATTGTCCAATTTATTCGGTGGAACGATTGCCGTGAATCGTCGAGTTAGCTTTACGAGAATCTCCATTGTTTTCGATACAGGATTACTCATCATAGGATCTAGTCACTCTTGTATCTGATAGAGAAAAACTTAATTTGTTAAAAGTTTTAGACAAAGACAGATCCAAACAATTAATTGGGATCTATACGAATATCCTTTATTACCAAAAACCACAAAACATATGTGGTCTCTTAAAACTTCAACTCAAATCGAAAAACCTAGATATGTCATAATAGGTTTTCAAACTAACAGTGTTCTATTTTGTATTAGTAGGGATTTATTAAGATTAATAAAAGACCAAATTATATAACTCATCCAAAGGACTTCATTCAATAGACATATAGATTATGAGAAAATTATAAACAGAATTCCTTTTTTACAATTAAACTGTCTTAAAAACCTATACTATAACCACAATTTTTTAGAAATTTTGCTAACCAAACTCTCAGCACTGTCTATGATTTCGTCGTACTCTTCGTCTGCAACATATTGTGTGTTTAAAAGTATATTTTCACTATCAATTTCTTGATCTTCATAATCATTTATGTTCATAATTTTTATTATTAAAACTCTATTTGCCTTCGTTGATTTTCTGTTCATTACAAATGATGATGGTGCTCCGGGAGTACTCCTTCTATGGACTTTATTCTGAATATTCAGCTGTTTCTTATGTTTGGGCAAAGTTTTTTTTATTTTAATTTTGTTAACCAATTCGTTATTATGAACTTCTTCTAATCTCCATTCAGGAGATTGTGCGTTTTGTGAAAATAATATCTGATCATCATACGACTCGAAAATACGAATAATATCTAATTAGGTACAAATTAATTTTACTTATTTTTTGCTATCACTATAAAAACGGGGTTCGTCTGTAAACAAGTTGTCTACAGAAGTAACGAACTCCGTAAGCCTTTCCCATTGAGTGCTCTCTTCTGTTAGCTGTAGTTTGAGCCGCACACTGGCCTTGCGCCATGCTTCAGCCGCATCCACGCTTATAAAGTCTTCCTTGGTGTAGATCTTTAGATCGACGATAAAGTCTCCTTTAAGGCAAGCTGTGCGCTTTTCGGTGCCGTTTGCCACTCTGTTTACGAAGAAACACGCTAGGTTTGTTTCTTCGGTTTGCTTGTTTTTGTTATTGCTCAACCCAAAGAGATCGTGGTTCTTGACTCTTTTGCTGTAACAATAAAAAACATATTTAAGGTACACAAAAACAATAACTACAAATTCATTGTAATGGGTGAACTATTACACTAGGTACCACTATATATATAGGTAAGTATAGTTATTTATGAAATAAAAGAATATCATCTAAACGAAAAATTAAAATTAGTAGGTACATACATACTAATATTTTCGGGTTGATTCGAGGCTCGCTTTTTGGTATTTTGCTCTTGAGACCTTTTCTTTGATTTTGTATTTGGTTTTTTTGATCCTTTAGAGATTGATTCTGAAGAGCCTTCGGAGTCAGACCTGAGAAAAAAAAAAAAAAAAAAACATAAAATATTATTTTCACTTTATAAATATCTAACCATCTTATTTATTCAAACATAACGTTCTAAGATTTTCATGACTGTAACGAAAAAGATTTGTTTTTCATTTAATAAAATGATCCACAGAAACCACCTGAAATGTGATGTTAACTAAGACTTACATTTTCAGGGTGAATTTTCTTGCGATTAGATGAACAAGGCTTCCAAGTCTTGTTTTGGCTATGAGCGGGTCACAACTATGAGTGCGGCTAGATGATCGCGGCTTCTTGGCGATGAGCAAGATCTTGACTTGTAACCGCGTTACAAGGAGTGCTGCTAGGCTTCGAAGTCTTGTCTTGGCTATGAGTGGGTCCTGGTTAGAAGTGCAGCTAGATGTTCACAGCTTGGAGTGTAGCTATACTTGAGTCTATTGAATGAAGTCCTTTGGATGAGTCCGGGTTGTTTGTGACGGTTTACCATTTTAAACCGGCCTTTTAATGTCGAATTTTACAAAGATAAAGATGTTGGTTAAAAAATGCAATAAACTTGTAATTATTAGGAAAACACCTGCATTAATAAATTTGTCACGAATTTTACCTTAGTTTAGCGAAAATAATATTGACAAAATCAAATATACTGCTAAAAAGTGCAAGCTAGAGGCATTTTCTACACATAAATTGAATAGCCAAACGCAAATGCTAATTTGTGAAACAAAAACAGTAATGAGGTCGTGCAAAAAGTGCAAGCTAAATATAATTATTCAATGAAATCGAGGTAATCAAATGCTTATTTAAATTTGTTCAAATTTTATTCTAGTTTGCCTAAAATATTTACCTAATTAATATTACCGCTAAAAAAGTGCAAGCTAGATACATTCAGTGTACCCATATTGAATTACCCAATGCAATGATAAATTGGTAATATAAAAGTGATTCCATATAATACTCATTCAAAAAATGCAAGCTAAATGTGATTATTACTTTGAAGGTAAAAAAATATCCGCATTAACAAATTTGTAATTATGTAGTTTTAAAGCAAATGGTAGTAAGTACATACGATTTTAATGAAACATAATTCGTTTGAATAATTAATTATTCGATTTTAGGAATGGTATAAAACACGAACATTTCGAAACATTCTTCACTCGTTCCAGTCCTTGTTTAAAAGTACAAGTAGAAGCGCTCCGAGCCTGAAGCAAGTCATCACCGCCGTAGAAGCCGAAGTTGGGATTTTGTTCACCGTCTCTGGACTTGAGCTGTCACCACCACACCACGACTCTGGAATAGAAACTGAAGCAGGGATTTTGCTGACCGTCTCAGTGCTTTGTCACTCTGCTCTTCGTTAAATCATTTTCGGTATGTATCAGTTAAATCAATTTTACTGTTCTTTTTCTGTGTTTGTGCATACACTTGCGCACTATAATTATATCTTGCGCAGTCGGCTAATCTTAGTTGAGATGGCCACCATGATCGAAAAGATCCCTACAGTCACGTTTAGCGTAGCAGGGTCAGATATATAAGATCGGTGACAAGTTGTTAGCTTCATCGCTTGAGAGAACACTCTATAGTTCCTTATAAGGATGGTGCGTATTTGCGTGCCTTGGATTTAAAACCAGATTTTTACTTAGAAGTACGTAAACCACTTTATACTTATGGGTTGACACTTTTTTCTATAGTCCACGCGGGCGGAGTTGAGGTGTCCGCTAGTATTATATAACATAGATATCATAAGCTAATGAAGAAACCTAGCAATTTACGTTGCTGAGATCTATAGTTATACGGATTTATAGTAACATTGCTAATACAGTTGAGTAGGAACCTAAACTGAAATGTTAACTTTTAAAGTAGTTATTATTAACTAAACAACTAGTCTAAAAGAGTTTTAGACTACTTTTTCTCATAACCACTGTTGGATGTAGAATTATTTTTGTGGTGTTCCAACAGTATGAACATACATAAAATAGTATAACCATTTTATATTTTATTACAGAAAAGACCTGTATCCAGTTTCACAAGAGCATCAAAATAGAGCTGATCTGCGGCGGTGATCGACTAGGCTGATTATCGAATATATTATTATGTAAGCATACATATTTTTCTACACATCATCACCCAATATACTCGTACTGTTACAAAGCAACCTTATAACGTGTGAACACCATTATTGTTAGGCTTTGACTGTATCAATTTCAGCTAATAACTCATGCTGTATTTGCCAACGCGACATCGTTCAAAGTGGTTTATGATAAGAACTATCTAAGGTTTCTTTATTTGTGTATTGTAATATCTATAGTTAACGGAAAAGTGAATAGTGTTAGTAGTGGATTATTATTAACTATAGCTTAATTTCATAGTTGATACGTTCAGGATAGTTATTATTAGTTAAAATGCCTTTTTGTTCATTTTGCAGTATTGATGTAGCTAAAAAGCAATGGATAGGGCATCTACGTAGTAATGACCACAAAAGAAAATCCACTATTCCGCTTTTTGATAACGTTGAGATTATTAAGTCAGCGTTTAAAAATCGTGTTGCAAGTTATCGAATCTTAGCTAGTAGTGAGGAATCTCAAATATTGCCTGAGCTATTTTTAAACAACATTCGATCTCAAGTAAAATTACTTATTGAGCGCTCATTAAATCAACATACTACCATTAAAGTCAATTTTGAGTTTTTTTTGAGCTTTGTGTTACCTAAAAGTGATAAAGAGGAAACTAAATCTTTCTCAACAAAAAATCAAGTTTTCTGTTTCAACTATAACTTTGATTTGATTTTTAACGAGGCAATTAGTTGTTTGGTATCAAAAATTAACGAATTTCAAGAACGTGACAGTGGGTGGATGTTCTTAAGTAACCATCATTTTGAAGTAAATATAAATAAGTACCAACCTTTGAGAGGATCTTCTTTTATAGAGCTTCCTAAGTCTATAAAGAGTAGAAAAGCTTGTGTTAACATAAAAAATAAAGATAATTTTTGTTTTTTGTGGTCAGTAACTGCTGCTTTATTTCCATCTGCTAAACATCCTGAACGAGTATCATCTTATCCATATTTTCAAGATGTACTAAATTGTAAGGATCTCACATTTCCTATTAGTTTTTCTGATATTGCTATCTTTGAAAAAAATAATCCCACACTGAATATTAATGTTTATGGGTTAAAAAATACTATAGTTACTGGCCCATTGTACAAGTCAGAGACGATGATTAGCGAGTGTTCAAAACACATTAATCTACTGCTTCTCGAAAATAATACTTCCTCACATTACTGTTTGATTAAAGATTTTGCTCGTCTCGTTAGAACTCAAATTACAAAACATCATGGTAAATTGTTTTTCTGTGAACACTGTTTAATATTTTTTCCTTCTTTAGACCATCTAAAAACACATTCTTGTGGAGGTATAGTTACACATTTACCTAAAGACGGCTCGTTTATTCAATTTAAAAACTATAGTCGTAAGCAAGACATACCTTACGTTATTTATGCGGATTTCGAAACGATTTTACAACCGGTAGAAACCAATGAACCTGATAATAATGCTAACACAGTAAAATTGCAACGTCATATACCTGCTGCGTTTGCGTATAACATTGTTTCTTCTGTAGACAAACAGTTTAATCAATTTAAACTTTATAGAGGCATTGACTGTGTAAGCAAATTTATTGAAATGCTTTATAAAGACGTTAAAGATATTGCGGTACTATTAAATCAGAATAAACCTATGATTTTCACAGAAAATGATGCATACAATTTTGAAAAGGCTTCTCGATGTCACATATGCGAACAATTTTTGTGGGGGAAAAAAGTTAGAGATCATTGTCATTTGACAGGTGTGTACCGCGGTGCGGCACATTTGCATTGTAATCTGCAATATAAGACACCAAAATTTATTCCTATATTTTTTCATAACCTAAGTGGTTACGATGCTCATTTATTCATTAAAGAGCTCGGAGAAATACCTGGCCGGGTAACTGTAATAGCTAAATCGAAAGAAAAATATACCTCATTTTCTAAATTTATAAATATTTCTGATGATGAGATCATACAATTACGGTTTTTAGATTCATTTAACTTTTTGGGTACGAGTTTAGATAAATTGTCTAAGACAATGAAAAAGGATGATTTTGTGTGTTTACGACAGCATTACCCTACTGAAGATAAATTTAATTTGTTGACTCGAAAAGGAGTGTATCCTTATAATTATATTACTAGCTGGGCGTGCTACAAAGAAACAATGTTACCAGCTCAGGAATCATTTTTTAATTCTTTAACTGATGAACATATCACTAAAGATGACTATGAACATGCTGAAAGAGTTTGGGATGAGTTTGATATTTATGATCTAGGACAATATACTGATTTGTACCTCAAAACTGATGTTTTGTTATTAACAGATATATTTCAAAGTTTCCGTCGTACTTGTAAACATCATTACAAACTTGACCCGGCGTTTTACATTACCGCACCCAGTTTATCTTTTGATGCGATGTTGTTAAAAACCGGTGTTCGACTAGAACTTATATCAAACCTGCAAATAATCCGCATGCTTCAAAAAGGCATAAGGGGAGGTTTATGTATGTGTTCTCATCGTCATGCTCGGGCTAACAACAAATACATGCAAAGTTATAATGATTCACAACCAGATTCCTTTATTGTTTATATTGATTGCAATAATCTATATGGCTATAGTATGTGTCAATATTTGCCATACTCAGGTTTCAGATTCTTAACCCAATTTGAAATAGACGAATTAGATATTCAAATTATTCCAGATAACGCTTTGTGGGGCTTTATCCTTGAAGTAGATCTCTTTTACCACGATCATTTACATAAAGAACACAATGATCTACCATTTTGCCCGGAAAAATGCGTGCCACCTGGTGGTAAGACAAGCAAACTCATTCCCAATTTGTATAATAAATATAATTATGTTATTCATTATGTTCATTTGAAAAAATGTTTGGAACACGGGTTAGTTTTACGTAAAATCCATAAAGCTATTACGTTTAAACAAGACGCTTATTTGAAAAAATATATAGATCTCAATACAGAACTACGTCAAAAAGCCGAAACCGTATTTGAACAGGACTTTTTTAAGCTATTAAATAATAGTGTATTCGGTAAAACGTTAGAAAATACTGAAAAACGAGTAAATGTAAAATTAGTAAATACATGGTCGGATAACCATAATACAACCAAAAAATCGTTAGAAGCAGAGAAATTGATAGCCAACCCATATTTTCACAGTGTTTCAGTGTTCACAGAAAACTTTGTTGCGATTCAAATGAATCCTGACCACACTACTTTAGATAAACCAATTTACATTGGTTTTACGGTTCTAGAACTATCAAAATCTCACATGTATAATTTTCACTACAATGTTATCAAACCATACTACAAAGATAGAGTAAAATTGTGTTACACGGATACGGATTCCTTTGTTTACCTATTGTCCACTAAAGATTTTTTTTCTGACTTAAAGCAAACCTTTCAGACTTACTTTGATACTAGCAATTACGCTCCCATCAATATGTGGAACCTTCCTCTAGTTAACAAAAAAATACCTGGTCTTTTTAAGGATGAGATGGGGGGACCATCATAACTGATTTTGTTGGTTTGCGATCTAAATTATATTGTTTAAAAACTTGCAACAAAGTTATTAAGAAAGCTAAAGGTGTGAAATCACCAGTTGTGCGTAATTTAACTGTGTCGGATTACGAAAATGTACTTTTTAATAGCGATGTAATTAAACGAAAAAATATTTTATTTAAGTCGATAAAACATCAATTATTTACTCAAAGTGTTGATAAAGTTGCTTTATCTAATAATGATGATAAAAGATTCATTTGTTGTAATAAAATATCAACTCGCGCTTGGGGAAATGCAGCAATCTTTAAAAAAAATTGAATTTGACAATTTTTATATTTTATTTTTAAAAAAGCGCTGTACCTACCTTTGTTATTTTTTAATACTCGTGTGTAGGTATAATATTTTTATATTTAATGATAAATTCTGTACTATGTGAACTGATTGATGATGTACTCCTTAAACTTGTATAATATTTCGTTAGTACTACCCAGATGCACTCTAACGCGTTTGAATACAGAGTATTTTGAATCAAAAATAGGATAATATGATACACTGACCATTGTACGCAGTTAATTAAAAATAATATACTTCTACTCCTGCATCAAATAGGTTCCTACTTTTAAGTTAAATGTAAAATAAAGTTAAATTAATTATAAGTAATATACGCTTACATCACACAGATACAATCAATTGAAATGTAAAATATATCCAAGTATGTACATAATTATTATAAAATAAATTTAATTTGAGTATGTATTTGAAACATAAGTTTTTAATTTCCTTCCTTTAATTCCTAGGGTAACCATGAACTCTAAAATAGGATTTTTAGTAGAAGCGAGATGTAATTATGTGTGCCTACTAAGTATGCATTAAGACAGTTTTTTCTAATAAAATAGATTGATAGAAGATAAAATGATAAAATCTCAATAACCTACTAATATTATAAATGTAAGGTTGATAGAATGTAAAGATGATTAGATGTTTGTTACTTTTTCAACAAAAAATCCAGTGAACGTATTTTGATGATAATTAGCAGTTTTATAGCTTAAAATTACCTCTGATCACATAGACTATTGAGTTCACGTTGACGAAGTCGTGTGCGGCTGCTAGTAATAAAACTATGAGTAGATATGTCGCGTAGGTACCTATGAATCACCTTATTCATAGTATACCTATACGCATCTTACATAATCTTGTTGTAACCTGATCAGAAATGAAATATAGGTCAGTGTTACGCGTTGTTCATGTGGATATAATTTGATGACCAAAGCAATATTACTAGATTACATTCACGTTTGGAATAAGTAAGTCTCTAGGTGGCGGTAGGCTCACCCTTACCACAGGGGTCTTAATAGGTTAACTGGTGAAAAGTGGGTATGTAATTTACACCCTTCTAACCAATCTCTTTGAGGGATAATGGGTGTGACTATACGCACATATATATGCACATATGTATGTATGAATGTAAATATCTATGTAAACACCAGATCGATTAGGATTTTCTATTAGTCGTACGCTTAGCATATAGCGAAACAATTATAAAACACTAGTAACAGTAGTTGGGTGACTTGAACCTTCTACGATGATTTGTTTATCAAATCAATTTGGTAAGTTTACCTATATTTTAAAAATATAGTTTTGCGATGTATCTAAGCAGACGATGATTGATTATTAAGTGTCATTCCAAATATTTATTATTTTAATTGTCACCTTCCTATTTATGATAATAATACTATGAGTTTGTATAAATTATTATTTCATCGTTACAGAAAATGGAGTCGTATGATGATCCGATATTATTTTCACAAAACGCACAATCTCCTGAATGGAGATTAGAAGAAGTTCATAATAACGAATTGGTTAACAAAATTAAAATAAAAAAAACTTTGCCCAAACATAAGAAACAGCTGAATATTCAGAATAAAGTCCATAGAAGGAGTACTCCCGGAGCACCACCATCATTTGTAATGAACAGAAAATCAACGAAGGCAAATAGAGTTTTAATAATAAAAATTATGAACATAAATGATTATGAAGATCAAGAAATTGATAGTGAAAATATACTTTTAAACGCACAATATGTTGCAGACGAAGGGTACGACGAAATCATAGACAGTGCGGAGAGTTTGGTTAGCAAAATTTCTAAAAAAAATTGTGGTTATAGTGTAGGTTTTTAAGACATTTTAATTGTAAAAAAGGAATTCTGTTTATAATTTTCTCATAATCTATATGTCTAGTGAATAAAGTATTTGGATAAGTTATATAATTTGGTATTTTATTAATCTTAATAAATCCCTACTAATGATAAAGATGAATGTCTCGCTATCATGTCTTATGTTCAAATCCTATACACACCATACATTAATCTTTATTGATAGTCGTGATTTAGTTAAAGACGTCAGCAAAATAGAACGTTATTAACACGCGATACGGTGTTAGCGTTTTATTCATACCGTTCATCCGTTCATAACGCTGTGTTAGAGCATCGCGTATCGTTCTGTTTGACAGGATAGGTATAACCTAGTTCAATACAACACAACGCGGTGGAATGCTTTAACGCTCTAACGCACGTTAATTACGTCTTCTGTTTGCTGCGGGCTTAAATCAAACACATAGATAACTCAATTATATATAATATTTATTTTTCATTACTTAATCGAATTCGAGGATATTTTTATTTTCGATGTACCATTTTTTAATACAAAGTACATTTTTTAAAGCACAGTGCTTTGTGTGAAAAATACAATTAAAATCATAATCTTTACAATATTGGTTACATAATTGTAATAAATTACTACACCCCTTTTCTCCAACATCATGTGGATTACAATTTGGTGTCAATTCCGTCAACCACTTTATTTTTTCCCCACCTTTCATTAAAACTGTTTTATGCTGTAAGTATGGTGAGATAATACGTTTAAATTCTCTATAATCGATGTGTCCCTCACTCCAATAAATGCCACGATTTCTTTCTAACCATTTCACTTGCTTTTTTTCTTGTGAAGATAAGTAGTTAAACGAATACGGCGGTTTAATTAAAAATGTCTGTGTATAACATGGAGTAGCTATCGCCATCTCTTTTATGATAAATTTATTGTTTAAATCTTTAAATCCTTGGATATCAACTATTATTATATCAGGAGTCATGATATTTTCTTGACTAAACTGCTCAATGGTTTATACTCGACTATGCAATCATTAAGGATAAGACAGTAAGCTGAAGTATTATCGGGTAAATCAGTATCACTCTCTATTTCTACTCTTACATCCACTACAGCTCCCGTCTTCAAGTTATCTACTTGTCTAGAACAATCGATAACAAACAACGGAGCAATATCCTTAAATTGTTTGAGGTTAAGTAAAGGTTCCATGCGACGTCCGAAGTAGGACTGTTGAAATTTAACATATTGCTCGTATAATAAACCAACATTATCTTTAGAAAAACTTACATTAAGGTTTTCATATGGAAAATAAGTCGAATTAAGATAAACCTTGACCTCTCGTAAATTACAATGATCAAAACGAGACATATCTGCACTCGCATTATTTTTCCTGTTAGTTTGCAAACCTATTATGACATATCTAGGTTTTTCGATTTGAGTTGAAGTTTTAAGAGACCACGTATGTTTTGTGGTTTTTGGTAATAAAGGATATTCGTATAGATCCCAATTTCTGAACACTAATTGTATGGATCTGTCTTTGTCTAAAACTTTTAACAAATTAAGTTTTTCCCTATCAGATACCTTAACATGTGGAACACGCCAGATAATTTTGGTGATTTCGATATCGTCTAATACTTCACCTGTGCTCAGTTTCACAGCGTTCAGGTTAGTATTACTTCTCAACAAGATTAATTCATGTTTGCAGTTTATTATAACTTTTTTGTAATCTTCAGCGAATCCGAGAATATAAGAGAGGGGTATAGAAGCAGAAAAATAACCAGAATTTACATTTTTCGTACCATCAATATCCCACCCCCAAGCTTTAGACATTCTTGACTCGTTTTCATTCATAGAAAGTAATGATTTCATAGTAGTAGTGATACCTGCGTTCTTTATTTTATCAATTTCTATACCATTTAGCTCATACCGAATTTCTTGAAAGAAGTAAAGCAAAGGATTATTTGTAAAATGAACACTCGTAGCTATGTCTTTGCTATCTTTTTTGTTTACGATAACTTTGCCTTCCAAATATAATGTACTCGCTGATGGTAATATGTATAAATCTTGTTGATTAATAGGTATGCGAATCTCATCGTTCCTGTTGAAACTAGTTATATATGGTTTATAAGAATGAAATTCGATGCTGTCCACTGTATTATCATAGGTTGGGGTCGACAATATATCCAACATGTTCATTTTATCAATCCGATTTGTTTGAGAAAGTTTATGTTTTCCTGAGTAAGTTGAAATTTAGGTTTAGGTGTTCCTTTTGAGATAGCTTGATGTGAACTGAACTTTTTACTTTTTGAACTTACATATTTATTATAGACTATCATTTTTTCTTGAGATGTAAATAAAGTTGTACTTCCTCACCCCTTAAATTAACTAAATTATTGTTTATATCCAACAACCTGATATTAACACTATTAATGTTGTTTTGATTGATTGGAAAATAAATAATATTTTTAGGAACTTCTATGATTCTATATCCAGGTGGCACGTTTGGAGCGAACTCATAAATAATATGACTAGGTTCTCCGTTAATGAATGATCCGCTTACTATATCACATTCAACCCTTACCACTGTCGTTGATAAAATGTTTACAGGAAGATGTGACACATGTATTATATTAGCTTTGAGAGACTGTTTGTCAAAACCCAACAATGATCCAAGTGAATTATTTTTCTCAAAATGAACATCCTTAGTGCAAAATATAGATGTTTTCAATGTATTATTGTTACAATTTAAATGAAAAGATGCATCTTTAATATTACTTTTTATGTAATCATTAATATCTTGAAGTTCGTACACTCCTTCTGGAATTTCAATTATTTTATTTTTGTCATAATAAAATTTATTATTTCTACTGTCAATATTTGGAATAGAATTAAACGTAGACAAGTACACTAGAGCACATTCATATTCACCATCAAGTTGAAGAGTGGGTGAATAAAACGTGGATAAGACAGATGAGTTTCCAGTTATGGATAGAGTAAAGGTCATTGTGAAAATGTTAAATAAAATAACGAAGATTAACTTATATAGACGTTTGCTGTTTATTCCAAAATCTTTCTAGAAATTTTATACATAAATGTCCACAGTTAACTTCATTAAAGTTTTGATATCTATTATAATTATATAAAATATTGTTATTCTCGAGATACTGAACTAGTTCTGTTGGTGGTTTCAGATTACCAAAACTATCGAAATATTCACAATAATTATTAACTTTGACGTAAGCTACCCAATGAGTACCATTATTAACCTGATTATCTAAATTGACAATTCCGCATTCGTTGCGTTTTACTTTTGGTGGTAACTGATCTTTCATGAACACTCCGCGAAAATATGGAATATTTTTTGTATACTTCAGAATATCTATATTACTCAAAGCACGCTTGGGTAGCCTCGTGATTAGTTTTTTGAACAATTTACAAATAATCCGCTTCCTTTTTTGTACGGTTTGATGTATAAACCTTTGCCTATTGATAATGTTTCCTTTCGTCGCGATTCAGGTCCCTGACGATTTTGTCGAATATCGTTGATGGTACGAGCTAACGTTGCTGCTCCTCCTGCTAAACTTCCTAAAGCTGATAATCCCGCAAATATCGGTATTAGAGGAAGAATTCCTCCTGTTTTGGGTAAAGGAATGATTCGTGGTACTCGGATTTTATGTTTATTAGGGAAAAGTTTCTTAGCAGCTAAATATGCATACTTTATAGCTGTGTTTGTATTTTTAGGTTTCTTTTTTCGAATTTGAGATCGTATATTTGATACTAATTCTTTAAATGACTTAACACCCGCTCCCATCTTTAATTTTGTTTTCATTACTTTACTCACTAACCATGATGCAAGTTTTTCCCCTTTACCTGCATCTTTCGATTTTAAGCGTTGTTTAGCCATATTAAGCAGTACTAAGTCTGCTTTATGTCTCACGGGTAAATCTGGATTATTATATGCAATATCGTGTTGCTTACAAGCCTCATCTAACGCGTTAATTCCTTTATCTCCGCGCAATAAGCGTTCTTGTAATCTGGTTCCTGGTCCACAATAGTTGTATCCAGGTAAATGTGCTTCAAATGGTAGATTATTTATGATTGTGTTAACAAGTCCTCCACCACGCATTGTCTAATAACTAATGTTAGAACATTTAATTATATGCTAAATATATACCGGATTTATTAATTTACTATAGCATTTTTATCAATCCAGCTATTACTATCATTGTTTAGACCAAGCCACTTCACAAATAATTTATTACCTTTCTTTTTAATAACTCTCTCTATTAAATAAATATTATAATATTTAGTTTTTTGAAGTTCTTGTTCATAAAAAGCACCTAATATAGGTTGCTTTTGTTGGTCTTCTATTAAATAAGTTATAGGGCAGGTATTATTAACTTTTTTGATTGTAAATATTTCCGTTGACCAGTTTGGTGTGTACCCCTTTTCAAAACATTTTTTATATTTACTAATACGAACATAATCACCAACATCAAACTTATTTTTGAAATTATTCTTCTTGTTTTTATTTTGAGATTTTATAATATTTTTCATTACTAGTACCGTGTTGGAAATATCGACATCTGATGGTTTGAAGTTGGTGGTGCTATGTTTTGTGTTATTATATGTATACATTACATCATTCAGCTGCTTACCTACCCATTTATAATTTCCATTTAGACTAAATTTTTTAAATAAGTTATTTTTTAATGTTTTAATAAATCGTTCAACTATAGACGCCTTTTTAGTCGAATAAGTTGAATAATGTTTAATATTTACAGACAATAGCAACCTTCTAAAAACATCATTATAGAACTCTGTTCCCTTATCAGTTTGTAGATAATTAGGATGACGATGATATTTTTGTAATATGCTTGCGAAGGCATTTGAGATTTCGGTTTTAGTTTTTGATTTTACCGGTACTGTCCAAGCAAATTTCGAGAAACAATCGATCACAACTAAAATATAATTAAATCCTGAGTTAAACTTTTTTAAATCTTGGAAATCAATCAAATCAGCTTGCCATAAGTCATCAATTCCTTTCAACATAACAGACCTTCGAATGAAATTCTTTCGCGCAGCTTTATGAATTTCATTTACAACTTGTTGTTTTATCATTATGATGGTCTAACTCGATCCATGTTCGTGTTACTGTAAATATTCTGAAGATACTGTTCGATAAGATGTGGTATTGATGCTTTTAAAGCTTTTATCATTGTTTCAATGTTATGTAAAATATTTGCAGATGAATTGTTAAGCAAAGAGTCAACTTCCTCCTTCGTGTAAAATTTTGACACAATTTTGTCAACATATTCTTTGTTTACAATGTCATCTGATTCA
Organism: Carposina sasakii; assembly: GCA_014607495.2. NCBI lineage: Eukaryota > Metazoa > Arthropoda > Insecta > Lepidoptera > Carposinidae > Carposina > Carposina sasakii. The sequence continues at coordinate 7,832,158 of CP053156.1, read as the reverse complement.
GTAGGCATTTTTACACCCCTCAATCTTGTTGATTTTAAATTAAATTCTCCATTTTCCGATTTCAGTATATTATTATTATTATTATTTTCATTTACAATCATGTCCATAAATCGCATTCTTTTATGAACGTGGTGTCCGAATTTATCGATATTCATGTTGAGATTAAATAAGCTGAAAGGTTGAAAGTAAAGTGAACTAAACTAAGTTTTACATCAACATTTATTGATTGACAATACCACTCTCACGTAATTCTTCTACAATAGATATTATTTCGTTATCTAGTCCAGTGTTACCAGCATCTTTGGATGCAATCAACAACTTTAACCTATCAACAAGTTCGTTCGGATCATCCCAATATACAAAATCTACATTTTTCTTCCATTGCTTCTGAATAGGTAAACCTTCTCCTTTCCTTTGTGTGATAGTACTAGGTGACTCTTTACTCATACGGAATAGTGGTTTAATAATTTGCAAGTACTTCTGACCCTTATTACTTTTTATAGGTTTTTCTGGATCATAGTCTCGTCGATGTGCATTAGTATCTATTAACATCGTCTTATATTTTTTAAAATCGTTACTTGTTATAAGACTTAGATCAGGGGTTTTCTTGAGCAAAAGTTGTTTTAAGCCCGATGTAGTTTCATACGTCTTTCCTGCTACAGCAATACTGTTATCATTAAATTCGATTGGACTCGAACCAAGCATTAATTTTCCCTTCGTAATTCTTACTCCAAAAGGTACGTTATCTAGTACCTCAGAAGATAAAGACCACGATGATGTATTTTTTCCAACATAAGAATCCATAGACTTAAAAGATTCATTTCCGTCAGAAGTTTCATCATCAGTTTCATCGTTATTAATTTCTTCTTCCTCTGTTGCATAATCGTCATAAGTGATGCTTGATTTTCTTTTTAATGTTTTATTCATAACCGACTTGTTCTCATCCTCCATTTTTGATGACATTAAGGGTTCACTTAATTTCTTATAAACCTTTGTGTTGTATTTGTGTTGAACAATTTCGTTAAGAGGATCTGTTACAGGTTTGAAGACCGATTCCAATGTTTTGTTACGATCCATTTCGAGGTCACGCATTTTGCGAACTTTTCTCTTTACAGCTTCAGCAGCGTTCACAATTTTATGTTTTAATGATTGTTCCATTTTGAAATTTGTTATGCTATCTACCGTGTGTCAATTGATAATAATATGGTAAGAATAAAACATTCATATATATATATATATATATTTATGTACATAATAAATATGTAAATATCAATCAAAGACTACAAAAGTATCGAATTTATTACGATAGCATCCTTTGTTCTTGCTACAATCTTTGTTGATTACTAAGTAATTATATGGTTCTCCCAAATTTTTGCGCACATTTTCCGAAACTCAAACCACGTCATATCTGTGTAAGCATGTTCATCGTATATATGTTTCATGTTGATTTCGTCTTGCTTAAAAATAATTATTAAATTAGTATTATCCCTAATTAGTTGTTTAGGAATTTTACTGTAAGTTTGATTTAAATAGAAGGAATCTATATTTTTATGTCTACCCATTGCAAAATAATCTCGAACATTGCTTTGATTTTCACAAGCAATATCATCAAATATTATTACAGAATGAGGTTTGGCATCATGTGTACTTAGTACTTGATCATTTTCACTAAACTTAAGAAATGATACACCAGACACTCTTTTCAAAACTGATTCAAGAAAAATATACTTTGGTTGATAAAGAGTTTTGGAATAAACATAAATATTATTGAACTTCAACCCATTTTCATGTAAAATTAAACCAATCATTAAATTAGTCTTCCCACAATTCGAAGGCCCACAAATAATACAACGAATTGTATTCGGCAATAGTTTGTTATGACGATGACTTACATTTTGCGGTTCAACACAAATGTTTTTAACGCTTAATGTTTGAGGTTGCTTTACAAATTTCATAATGATTGTCTTCTTACCAATATGGTTGATAATGGGGGAATGATGCATATTATTTTTTGTTATATTATTATATATCTTCATCAGCCTATTGCAGTCCGCTGCTGGACGTAGGGCTCCCTTATTACCTATATATATATATATATATATATATATATATATATATTTAAGTATTTCATTCTCATATATCTTCTCACTATCGTAATATAAACACAGGTGGTTGGACGCAAAGTACGAATAAATATTATTAATGCAAGTACAAACATGACACTATGTAAAGAAGTTATTCAGTCATTAGATAAATCGATTATTCTAAAATATCTCACTAACGACATCAGAAAATGGTATATAAATGGTTTATTACCCCAAAGCATGATCGAAGACAAGGATATTCTTCCATACTTTACGCCATGTAACGGACACCCAACGAATCACAAATTAGAAGATTATGACGAACCAGACGGAGTACTACCGATGATCGCTTTTTGTTATTTATGCGAATGTGAAAACCAAAAACAAGTGGAGCGAGCTGATAATTAGAATAGACTTTTCACTTATATATAACTGAAAACTTCAGTTATGTCTGACTGAATGGTAGTGGTTTTAATATTGTCAGGTTTTCAATAGTAGTTGAAAAAGATATAAACCTAATAAAATTAAATAAAAATTAAATAAAATCAACCGCATAACAATTATGACTACACGCAAGCATATGCTTGCTTACACGTTAAACACGGATCACCCAGTTCGAAGCATAGGGTTAGGTTAGAGCCCTGTTCCACTAAATTTATTTCATGTACTGATTTTGATGTTGTACAATTGTCGCATTCAGATTGTACATTTAAATAGGTTCGGTTTATTAAAATTTATATCTGTTAATGGGAAAGCACTCCGCTTGTAGTGAGCGAAGCGAAAACCTTGGTTGGGGCCCTGTTCCACTAAATTTATTTCATGTACTGATTTTGATGTTGTACAATTGTCGCATTCAGATTGTACATTTAAATAGGTTCGGTTTATTAAAATTTATATCTGTTAATGGGAAAGCACTCCGCTTGTAGTGAGCGAAGCGAAAACCTTGGTTAGGGCCCTGTTCCACTCTGTTATTGGGAAAGCACCCCGCTTGTAGTGAGCGAAGCGATACGAAAAGCTTTGGGGGGTAGCTTTCCCAATACCGTACTACTTACATACAATCTGTAACCAGTGTCAAGCTGACGCTCTCTCTATAACAGACTTCATAAGTTTATCCATGAATTTAGTGAGAAGCCAGTTCATATAATACCACGCGATGGTTTAAAAGGTATTTTGCAAGGATAAATAGTTATGAGAAACAAGCCGTTTGGATATTAAAAAAGTTTAGGTACGTTAAAATTACGAAATCAGCAAAATTGTTGCTGTACAATAACTTTTGAACTTCCAGTAACGTTGTAATAAGTATTTCAACATCTGAAGTCTTGCTTGCAAAATTGAGACTCTTTTACATGAGTATACATGAAAGGTAGGGAAAGCATGATCTTTATTTATTAACCGACTTCAAAAAGAGAGGTTATCAATTCGTCTGTATGTTTTTTTTTTTTTTTTTTTTTTTTTTTTTTTTTTTTTTTTTTATGTGTGTTACCTCAGAACTCCGTCATTTATGAACCGATTTCAATTTTTTTTTATAGTTGGTCATGGTATACTTCCAGGTTGGTCCCATATTCACCATATCAGGATCTGATGATGGGATCTTGGAGAAATCGAGGGCAATCCTCGAATATTGTAGGCACATGTAGTCTGTTTTTATACTTTTACTGAGCGTTTTGATCACCTACATATAAAACATAACATCTGATGATGGAATCTCTAAGGAATCTAGGGATATCCTCAAATATAAAAGGCACGAGTAGTCCGTTTTTAGATTTTTATAGAGAATTTTGGTCAGCTACACATAATATAAAGGAAACGAGGGTCTGATGATGGAGCCGCCGAAAAACAGATAGTGGAACTTTTTAGTAACAAAATCCCCCTTTGGCAGGGGGGGGCCTACGTCCAGTAATGGACTGCAATAGGCTTATGAAGATGAAGATAATTGTGTTAAGTCATTAAATTATATGTTGCGTTAAGCCGTGTCCGAAGTAAGATGGTTATAGAGGAAGAGGTAGACATGAGAATAACGAGATGACGGATAATAGGGATGAATGAAAAAAGAGTACCTACATATTGCACCGACCCCAAATGATTGGGAACAGGGCAGGAAGAAGGAGTGTAATTATATGTTGCTTAAATAAGTGTGTACATGGCCGTTGTGCTGCCAAATCTCTTATATTCCTCCAAGGCGTGGTGCATGTACCGTCGCCACATACGCACTCTGGATCGATTCCACCTCAAGTGCCTCCGATCCATCATAAAAATCAGATGGTCCAACCGAGTGCGTAATACCGAAGTATTGCGAAGAGCCAATGTAAGTGCCATTGAGGCCTACTTAATGCGTCGGCAGCTTCGGTGGTGCGGTCATGTGTCTCGTATGGCGGAGGAGAGATTGGCTAAGAGCATCTTCTTTTCTGAACTAGCACAACGACTAGAGTGGCGCAGGACGGTGATAAAGCAAGTACACGAGTTCGAGGAGCAGCGTCAAGCTGACCTTGAGCTAAACGTGGTGAACTAAAGACTCGTCCTCCTGCTGCCATTATCTATAATACAATAATGGCGCACTAACCTGTCCTCTGTGTGCGCGGGCGTTCAGGGCGAAGATTGGCTATGTAAATGTAAGCCATCTCCGAGCGCATGAACGCCAACTTAGTAATATCTAGGAGTAGAAGTGGTCGCCATGACCGAAATTGGTCGGAGGTCATCATTATCATCATAATCATCATATTGTCAGACGTAAAGTTTCGAAGCCTAGTCCTTTTTCTTTATTGTCATGTGGCCTATTTTATATAAAAATTATATAAATCTGACAATATTATGCCTCCTAAACTTCGTACACGGCTCAACGCAATATATATTTGCCCTTTAGTTAAATTTTACTTTAGTAGGCTCGAGTTTTGGGAGGAAGTCGGTTTTTCGTTTTAAAAAAATTATTATTTATTTTAATTAGAACACCAAACAGCGCAACAAAATAAGTATGCTAGTTATAAAAGGACCTTAACATAAGTCAAGAAACAGGTATGCCTAATGTAACATAACATTTTATTACTGAGCGGACAACTAATAGATAGTAGGCAGGTACATATAGTTTTTATTTTATAAGCTATGATACAAAAAATAAGTTATGAAAATATACATGTTACTAATCTCTTGACACGCAGATATCAGTCAGGATAGTACATTATTAAAACTCTCAATGGAAGGCGAGAGATATATAAGATATAAAGAATAATCAGGTAAAATCAAGTGAACCTGCAGCATACTACAATTACTACTTACAATTCGTAACATGAGCATAACTGACACATTTGATACTCGTAATGTGACAAATACGTTAGTAGTTGCTAAAATGTTTGAACTTGCCCTAATAGTACCTACCGCTATACTCTCGCGGCTACATAACTGCGACTAATTTATTCAGCTCTTCACAAATCGACGGAATATATATTTTATGTTGGTAATGAGGTAGTACTGCTTCGCAATCCCGCAATGTTTCATCCTTACGTGAACATTCTACATACTAAAATGTAGTCCGATCCAAATGATTGATGTAGGACATGTTTACTTGTTATGATTGATGTAATAAAGCCAGATACACCATGAATAGCGACTTCCAATTAATATTCATACCTGCTTGCGTAGTGAATTCTATCTCTAGTAATATTGCATTCTACAGCTGTATTTCTAAAGTTGGAAGCTGAAACCGTACATAATAAAGTTAGGTCCGTGTTTTGTTTGCGTGTTTAGTTCGGGAATGATAGTTACTTTCCTGTAGGTACATGGTGTTTTCATTGCAATTGTGTTTATAAATTAAATGTTGTGTATCTCCACGTAAAGAAAATTTCATAAATTCTTCATAAAATATCTTGGTACATGAATAGAATAACTATAAATGGATCGCTCATATGTTTCTATGCATCGGAAGAATTATGAATTTCCTTACAAAAGTAAAGCTTTAGCAATAACTTTACAGTAAATCTCAGATACTTAGATTTTCTTAATTGCTTTGCTACTACAAGATACGTAAAGGTGGGTTCCTACGGTCCGCGATATTGCAGACGGACGCGGACGCGCCGACGGCTACGGACGAACGCGCACCACGGACGAGGCTATCCCACGGTGCGTGCCCGTCCGTGGTCGTCGGCGGTCCGGGCCGAAATACGTGGAAGACTTTGAAAGTATTTACGTTGCAAGTTTCGTAGTGATAAATTAAACCTTAGGCTATATCTATTAAGGTGTATAGTCGCGCTAACTGAAAGAGAATACTTTCAAAGTAAAAAAGTTATTTTTTTGCCAGCGGGATTATAACACGCAGCCTTATTAAAATAAGGACTATTTTCTCTGAAATACTTTAGTACCTAGGCATCGGCGCCCGGCAACCCATGGAATACTTGAGGGTATTTATTTTGTAGCACGATTATGATCTTTATTCACTATAGGTGCGCCCACCACCGGGCCCTACACCCTCCACTGACCCTCGGATCTGGTAACTCATAACTGCGAAAACAGGCACTTGCACTAATTAGAATCGCCACGAGACACCAGACCCGAGCACTGGCGATTGTTTGGAAACGCCGCGTGTGTTCACTCTGTGGTTCAATTTCTTATGAATGACAAGATGATCGCGTTCTAACTCGGCCTAAGCGACATCTAGTGGCCGATACGCACACTACGAATTAATGTGAGCGGCGCTCCAGATTAGGCAAATTTTTCATACGAAATCTTCTGTTTCACGCGCCGGCCTATGTTGGTATATCTTTTTCGCACCCATTGAATACAGTACTAGGAATCGTACCAACTTTCGTTTCATTGGAGCGCGAGCGCTCCACTCGATACATAAGATTACAACCTACCTACATAAGACGAACGCGTAGGCACTATTGTATAAGCATAGTAGAATTGAAAGATTATAAATATAGATTGCCTATGTAATCTTCGTGGTTGGGAGTGCACTGTACCAGCGCTCTTTAGGACAAGCCAGTGACACAGTCCTATTATTAGGAAAAAAAATGTATGGTTAGGTTCATTTAGAGTAGTGGTTTGCAAACTTATTTCGGTTAACTCCCACATTGAAAATCAGTAGCACCCCCCATTTTTATTCCACCTTAAAAATTTCACCTACGAGGGGGCGTTATCGCCCACTTTGGGAAAGACAGGTTTAGAGTCTAACTAAACGAACCTAACCGTAAAAAAATATATAAACACGGTGTTTTTTCTTTGCCACCCTTACGGGTACGTATTCTATACATCAAATAAAGTGAAGTTTATGCCGGAAAAATGCTGGGAAACGATGTAAATTTTTTTGATTTTTTTTTAACTACTTGATCGGGCGAAATTTATAGTGCCCAGCGTTTATACTAGTTTTTTCATAGATAAATATTAATTCGTGAAAAAATCTTGCTACACGCGTCAATGTGCATTTATGCAGAAAAACGTAGTCTATTTACTCAACTTTGGACCCTAATATTTTGCAAACCAGACACTTCCCAGGTATGCCTTCCATGGAGAAAAATCATCGTGATGATGAGATTCCGTAGTTTTCGGGAACGTTGACGACCAAAAATCACCCAGTAGACATACAAGGTGTGTGTGACAGCCAGGCAAATACTGAATGAAACAGTGAACAAGTAGGTACCATTGTTATGACGACAGTGTTATTACTCCCAGGAAATGCATTTTTAATTTGATTATCCGCAAAGTTTGCTTTCCGCGCGAATTGTATCGGGTGATCCTGCGACTATTTAAATTAGCTTATTTGGTTATTGTGTGATACGAGTACATTGCCGTTTTATATCACTTGTGACTATCCAATGGGGTTCATTAGTATTTTGAACTTTATGGGACTTTCTTTTCGAAAATAATCCATAGGTAAAATTTTTGTTTTTAAGTCATTATCTAAGGCCTACATAAATGAGCTACACAATTTATTTCCTGGAAAAATAAAAAAAAAAATTTCGCAGGAAAATTTTCAAATTTTCCTGCGAAAATTTTCAGTGGTTTTCGCCTCAGAATCATGGTCTGAAGTCGCCATATCAATATTTGCCTGGCTGTCACAAACACCCTGTTTAGGTAATTTACTATTAAAAAAAATCAGAAGTGTATTCATGGGCGAGTGTATTCAAAAATGCCATTAGACTACTATACTACCACAATCGCTATTGCATCCATGCAGCCGTCGACATGGTCGTCAGTTTTTATGTGGTCGCCTACAGACATCTCCGCACGAGCACGCACGAGCGCGCACCGCGTCTGAAGCTATCCATTCGCCATGGATCGGGCGCACCGCCACGGACGTGTCTGCAATTACCACGGACGACCCTATCCCACGGTGCGTGTCGGTGCGGGCTGGTCTGCGTCCGCCTACATTTATCACCACGGATCTAGACGCACCGAGACGGACGCGTCTGCATTACCACGGACGCTCTGTTTCCCACGGTCCGTGGTGCGCGCTCGTGCGCGTCGGTCCGCAATATCACGGACCGTAGGAACCCACCTTAATAAGGATACCAGCTATCTATAACATAAGTGACTATGCTGAATAAATGTTCTACAATCATGCTTAGCCTTACTACTAAACGTTCTATTTGTATTAGATTCAATAACCATTGTGTTAAATTCATTTACCATTACGAAAATTGTCACATGTAAGCATGATAAAATTTTCTCTCTAACAAACCTTCCCAATTCAAAATGAGTATAATTTAAAATCTCAGACACATTTGAACCCAGTGCTGGCAATATTATTCGAAGTAGTCGGCCTAGGCATAAATTCATGTATTACAATAACATTGTCATACGTGACCATAACTACCAACCTTTCCAATTTAAAAATAGTGTTCCTGAAATTGAAATCACAGGTATATTGAACTGTGTTGGCAACATTTTTCTGTGTAGTTGAACTAGGCATTAGTACAGGTTCCATTACGTAGTTCTCAGCGCCGTGGTTTGGTCACGCGATGTGAACATTACGAATATGTAGCCAAAAGATTTCGTTTCCACTTGCAAAATCACTTTGTGTCTGTGTTTCTTTAGTTTTCTTTGCTTATTCCTTTTGAGTTGGAAGATGCATGAAACAATTTGTTTTGAGGTAGCTGAAGGGTCATATGAAAAGGCTTTGCACAGGTTTTATAAAGGGGGATTTAATAACAATTTATTCGAAATTTATTTTCCAGGCTAGTAAAGTCTTCATGATTGTGTAGCCTATGATAACTGGTAAGTTTCACCGAAACTCTTTTTGCATAGGAAACACAGAAAAGAAAATCACGTGTGCCAACAAAATGTTTAAAAATACTGTCGAAATTTCATGAATTTCGTCCAAATTTTGGAAGCATCACAATTTTATTTACGCTCAAAAATGTAGATGATACAGGTGCACCGAACAAGCAGTGTAAGTAAATCGTAGCCATTAGGGTTGTCGCCTCATAAACAAATTAGAACACGTCATTTTATCAAAAATATTACAATTTATATTCACGTATGCTACTTATTTCATTTTATTCAATGTGTTTTTTACATCTGCAAATGTGCAATTACTTTTGACTAATACTCCCAAAACGTTAAGTTTAAATTTTACGTAAATGCCATTTTTATGTCTATTTCAGTCGTAAGTACATAAAACCATGTTATTTTAAAATATCTGAATATTACCGCTACCCACCATAGTTACCGGTCATTATTCTATTATGTGCCCAAAAAGCGACAGGAGGCTCACTCCTTAAATCGTAGGTTTAAATACTCGTAGTGGTGAAAAGTAGGTATATCATTTGCACACTTCTACCCTACAAATTTAGTAACAATGGGCTTGAGCATTATGTATCTATGTATATTTAATATGTGAATGTTTTTATTTTAGTTTTGTTATCTACCTAAAATCCTCTTTAACTAAATGGAACCCATTAGTACTTATTGAAATGATTAAACAAGTGGTTTAGAATAAAACATTGGTTATTGATGAGGTTTTTACTGGTTATCATTATAATAAGTACCTTCTTACATTATTTACACCAACACCACAATCACAAAATGTAGTATACTATCTAACTGGTATACCTCAAATACCGCTTGCCGTGTGAAAAAATTGCGTGAGAATCAATTTGATACAAAATATACAGACCGCAGTGTGTTTTTTTTTGTTATTTAGAATATAAGGTTTTAAATTGTTTTATTCTAATGCGGCATCACAAAAACCGGTCAGGTTTATCTGGATACCGCTTACATTTCTACAATTATGGTCTTATATGTGTTGTTATGTCCATCATCTGTCATAACAACACACACTTACAACAGACGAGACGACACGCTTCCCTCGCACGCTGTGGCATACAGGTACATAACATAACGGTATGTTTGTTCTCTGTGACAGTGTAAGTGCGACAACGTTATGTGCCCTATGCGTGCGATGAAAACGTCGTAGTTTGTTCAAATTTTAATGCACAAATTAAAACTTAGAAAGATGTTATGTGTCAGTTTAGTACAATGTACACAATACCCACCTTGCAGATGCAAAGTCAATATGGCTTCTAGGTGGTATGAGCGAGGGGGCTAAGTGCGCTAGGGTTATATGTTATCAACATGGTAGGCGCTGCTTCCCACCTCCCGGGAACCCTCTAAAGCGATTACCATACTGCCCGTGTCTCTCCGTTTGTATAGAAAACACGCACAGTCCAACACACAGAAAATGCATCCACGCGCGTTCATGCAGATCACGCCTAGGTCCGCCGACACGCAACATGCAGCGTGGTGCGTGGCAGTGTGTTACAATACTGAAATGCAGACATGGGATGGTGCTATTCTACTCTGCCGGCACCGCACGGCAAACAAAATATAGGTAGGGTTATAATCATTTTTTCACAATAAGTGGGTACAAATAATTTATTTCAGGATTGTCACTTATGTACCGGCAACCCTAGAAAGGTTAGAGTTCTCAGGGCAGCTCGGGCCCCGGCAGGTGCGAATAGCTCAAAGTAAGCCGTGCGCGCTGATATGACAAATCTGCGCTTATGACTCCTGTGCCACGTACTTAATAACAGAGACTGTATATCATTTTTGTATTTGCTTCCTGTCCTCTTGAATATGCATAAATAAACGTCTGACTTTATTGAGCCATGAAATAATGCAGTTTCCACTTTTTAATCTCATAGTGTATTTGTGCTTAGAAAATTTCTTTACAGAGCACTAACTATTGTGTTTGAGTGTGTAAGATTTAGATCTTTCTGAGATACAAATAGTAAGACAATATTTAACTTACAGCAACACGTTGATGTCCATCTAGGGAAGTAGGCATCCATGGCATTAAATCACAAACTAAAGATGCAGAATGATCACCCAGTTTGCTCAATACCTATCTATATGTCGGTTAGACTAATTACACCGACTAATTGGTTTGTCTGTCCATCTGTAACTGCGGCTCGGTGGGACCTAGTTAATTAGTGTCCTAACCAACGTGCCTGTGATTTATATCTATTTAAAACGCAACTTTTTAGTCTTCCGCCTTCCGCGGCTTCGAAAAATCTGCTCGTCTCGAAACTCTGTCTAAAAAGTCGTAATTAAGGGCTTTACTTTTATTGAAAATATACCAACTGGAAAAACTAATTTTTTAATGAAACCTAGTATCCTACTTAATATTATTATATACGCTATAGTTTGTAAGTATGTAAGGATGTTTGTTACTCTTTCACGCAAAAAACTACTGAATATATTTTGATGAAACTTCACAGTAATATTACATATCAGCACTTTTTATCCCAGTAAAATATTTTTATTCCGGATAAAATCGACATTTTGTTTTTACTGCTGTCCACGCGGAGGAGTCGCGGGTGTCCACTAGTATAGAATATACGTTTCAGACTACAATACCAAACATAACTATTTTATTTTTCAAATTTTATGACGATACTTCACTTTGTATTAGTTTCAATTTCGAATTAAACACATTTTTGTTATAATGACCCTTACAAATACAATTACTCATCAGTTATGTGTTAAAAGATAAGTTACATGCAGTATAATTAATAAAACATTACAAATTAAATACACATACCCAATTTTCATTATTATAGGCTAACAACAGAATGACAACTTCACTGTTGTCATGTGACACTGTACACTATGACCAAAAGTAGCCTAGACAATTTCAACAAACTATCATTCAGGGTTGTTCTACGTTTTTAACTTTATGTGTACACAGCATAAGCATTTTGCGAAGAACGAGCAAATGTGTAGAGTTAAAAAGTGAATACTTTAATATAATATTTAAAATTGGCCTATTTTCTATAATCAAGAAAGAGTTTTCTACACTTAAATAAAATAGAGTTTGGAAAGGAATTAGTCGCTATCTATCTTTAAATGACTGAAATCTACAATTAAGTATATACAAACAATTCGTTAAACCAATAAAATTAATCGAATAGCAATTTCCAGTTCAGCAGAACCCCAGCGTGGGTAACAGAGTGTGCAACGGGAAGATGTTCTGCGAATAGAGCCAACTAATTTGGACGGACTCTAAAACGGAGGCCAATAAACGTTAATGGAACCACCCTCTTCACGACTCCTGGCGTAGACTGCTCATTTTCCTGGCCCTCATTTTTACCATGTTAATTAGCATTTTGGCACTAAAACAGGAATAATTTGGACGACATCGCGCTGCGCTGGGAAGGTGAGTCTGACTACATTTTTTGCACTAGTAAATAGAATTACATGTTTTTATAGAACACATTTAATTTTTATATATATGTCGTGGCCATATCGTTGAATTATTTATATCATGAAATGGTCAAAATGCCCTTGACCATATGATGATATTGAATTGATCATTTCATGATAGTAACCTAACCTAACCGACCATTTCATGAAATTACTATTAAAGTGATTTGGCCACGACATATATATAGATAGATAACATACCCCAAAACTCTCTGGCTTTACCTTCATTGTAGTAAATATGTGAAAACTATGGGTAAACATAATAAATAACGGTTAATGTTCTATGCGTAACATTCAATTTCCGTATTCCAGTGGCCGGTGCACGTTTGTAAAACTAAATAAAGTTGATTTAGGTGCTTTATAGTGTTGCAAACTTAACCGGTCAGTTGGTAGTGTCGCTATATTGTATTCAGGGAAGACAGAATATGGAGATATCTATACCGTTTCATGAGGTTCAGTATTTTGCCACCGGATTAGTTAACATTTTAGTTTGCTTCGTAGTTGCATCGGTGCCTATAGGCTATAAAGTTAATAATAAAATAAATTTTACAAGTTGTGCTATCTGCATTAACGTTTTTCTCGCGTCATTTATTTAGGCACACTTACTACTGATTTACTTAGCTTATTTGCATACATTTACATGGGACTATGTATTCCTAAAATGGGGTAGCCAAAACTGTAGGCCATAATATACCTAGGTATGTACGAGTAAAAGGTCAGTGACACTTTGCTTGCTCATCGCCCGAGGGTTCTTGCTCGCCTCTTACCACATACACGGAAGAAAATGCATCTAGGTATTCTAGTGAAGCCACGACGACATCACAAGACTTAGCTTATTTTCTAGAAAGAAATTAGTGTGTTCACCTTCTTACTAATTATAAGACTCTTTCAGCCATGACTGCCATGAATCAAATATTGACAGAGGTTATATATCTTCATGTTTCATACAACCAATAGATATTCTTTCAACTTATCAATATAGCCTACAAGGGCGATTTTCCAGACGACACGACAAGGACACAACCACGACATTCCATCATCTAACATGGGGGGCCGTGTCGTGGCCGTGTCGTCTAGTGAAAAAATGAGCCATTTTTTATTTACACTTTTTAATACAATTATGCTTCCTTGGTCGTGGCGTTGTCGTATCGTGGCCGTGTCGTCTAGTGGAAAAATGCTCATAGGCTACATACATATCAATGCGACCGGTATCGGCCCGTATTGTCAGCGATAAACCGTTCTACTATCTACGTGTTTCCTAGCCACTAATAGGCACAAATAAGCCGTGTGTCCGACGTTGATTGATAGACATGGGTTAAGGGATTTTCGTGTCGAAGTGTTATAAATTATGAATAAATATATATTTTTCTATATCTGTTTTGTATTATAAACAGATCCATTTAAGTATTTACTGAGCTCAGTTTAAAGATACATACATATAATCACGCCTTTATCCCTTACGGGGCAGGCAGAGCACCAAGGGCCGATAGAACCACATGGTGCCACTTCTGACCAATTTTGAGGGTAATGTTGAGATGTACAAGTTTGGTTAGTAGTGACAGGTGGTCAGCCCATCGCCTACAAAACACCAAGACCCTCTTGTCCCTCTACTGACTTGCACAGTATGCCCGGGAAGAGAAGCAGCTGTAGTATTATACTTTTTTTTTCACTTCCAGAGCAGCATAGAAGAAAGATATATGTATTATAAATAAAGCATCGAAAATTTATATCATCGTACAAGTCTTATTAATTTTTTATTTTTTAATCTTTTGCAAACTAATGCATTGACGAATTTTATATGAAATGTCGCGTTACGAATATAAGAAGTAGCAGGCGCATTCGACAAAATTTACGTCCGACACAGGGCGATATAAACCGAACATGTAAGTACACTCTCACGTTTACTGCATTCAAGGAAGTAAGTGTAATTTCTATACCAACTGCTACATACTGATTTATGCAAAAAAAATATATAATATTAATGTAACTTTGGACCTCAATATCTTGGAAAACAATGGTTTCCCAGGGGTGCTTCTATAGAGAAAAATGATCGTGATTTTACAAAGAATATGAGGTATTAAAAGAATAAAGTTGTCTTTTTACACCCAGTATATAGCCTATGTATTTGTTATGATATTATATGAGCAATATGTAGAGTAGATACAACTGATAAGTTTTATTGAAATCTGTTTGGTAATTCTTTGCGTGAACAACTTCATCAAACATCTAAACGTCTAAATATCCACACGTAGGTATTCACATTCTCGAAAACTTTCACATTAATAATATAAATTTTATATGCTTTAACGATAGACTAAATAAGTAAAAGGAGTTATATAATAATGCCATTCAGCACACTTAGCGGTACGTGCAGAGAACAATCTACACTTGGAAACTTATAATGGTCACTAAACAGAACTCATTTGGAGATTACAAGCAATTCAGTGAAAATTCACCAACCACAATAAAATTTAATTGTCCATTTTTCAAAACACGAGCCATTGTAACGTAATTAGTACTTGAACAACAGCTATCGTCACGTAATTTAAAACTAATTAAGAAAGGAAAAGGCGCCAAAATACTTACTTCAGACAAAATGGAGTCGGAGGATATTCGGAGAGCGAAGTAAGTCAGGCCGTTTAACTTTTGTATTCAATTTAATAGAAAGCTCTAGAATGAAACGTTTATACAAAACGTCTGCTAAGTGTCGTACGAAATTAGGAGCTGCTATTTTCTTAATATACATACACATACATACATACATATAATCACGCCTTTATCCCTTACGGGGTAGGCAGAACACCAAGGGCCGATAGAACCACATGGTGCCACTTCTGACCAATTTTGAGGGTGTCAGCCCATCGCCTACAAAACACCAAAACCCTCATGTCTCTCTACTGAAACAGTATGCCCGGGAAGAAGAAGCAGCTGTAGTATTATACAGGATGATTTTTGGTCGTCAACGTTCCCGAAAACTACGGAATCTCCTCATCATCACGATCATTTTTCTCCATGGAAGCATACCTGGGAAGTGTGTGGTTTCCAAAATATTAGGGTCCAAAGTTGAGTAAATAGACTGCGTTTTTCTGCATAAATGCACATAGACGCACGTAGCAAGATTTTTTCACGAGAAATAATTAATATCTGTCTATAAATAAACTAGCATAAACACTAGACACTATAAATTTCGCCAGATCAAGTAATTAAAAAAAATTTTTTCAACAAAAAAATTTTTTTCCCAGCATTTTTTTTGGCATAAACTTACTTTATTTTATGTATAGAGTACGCACCCTTCGTTAAAGGTGGCCACAAAAAAACACCCTGTATTATTTTTTTTTTTTTCACTCCCAGAGCAGCATGGAAACATTTTCTTAATATAGGTATACATATAGGTCTTACTAATAAAAAGCTGTAAACTATACATAACTGTAGGTACACAGTTTAATTTGTCAAAAGTCGTGTATAAGAAGGATATAACTCTAGTTATATCAGTTCTCCCATTAAGTAATTATTCCATTGATTAGCCACACAATAGTTTCACATTAGTATCTGCTCGAAGCAACACCTAAGCCGATTTTGCAACTCGATAGTTGCGTGTCCTGTACTACAGAGACATATCTTTGTTTCTAACAAGTTTGACATGTAATTGGGAAAAGTAAAATCGCCTCGCTGCATAGCTTTTTATCGAGATGTTTCCTGGAGTTTTACACATTTTTAATGAAATAAACCACTTGGATTTTAAGTTTTATTTAAAGGGCGGCGTCAACAACGCAACCTGTCATAATAATTGGATAAGGGTTCAGAGATCCTCGGCTCCATCTTGGCCGGCGATCTCGGTTATCAATCTTACTGGGGCTTGACGGAACACTCAGATTTATCTTCTCTAGTGCCGACTCGGTCAGGGCGTGATTTTAATTCAGAGATTAATGTTTAACTAAATTTTTAGACTTATTTGGTAAATATTATAAACACACAATCCAACATAAATTTCATTACACTCTTATTACTATACTATCTTAGAGTATTGTAATGACAGCCCAATGGCTAAGACTTACATCTTTCAGTTTTCATAGGTTCGATCCCAGTCATGACGGGTCTGTACCACTGAATTTATTTCTTGTACGGATTTTAATATACTATAATGATCATTTACCTATATCCGGGGAGAGTTGGATTCAGGTAGCTTGCCGTAAAACAAACGCCTAATCCTTGGCATTATGAGTTTCGATAGAAACCATATTGCACCGACCCTATAAATAATGGGTTAAGGGCAAGAAGACGATGGCTATGTTAGAGTACTAACCAGGAGCATCTTGATACGTAAATGTAACAATATTAATCGTGGCTTAACTTATTTATTTTTGATTACCAACAGTTCAACGTAATATTGTGTTTTCAATCACACGTAAATAACGTTTCATCGTTCATTTTCAATAAGAGGTTTGATGAGTGTGATTAAAATGTGGATGAAAGGCTTCACATCCAATTTGTGCTGAATTCCAATCGATCTCACAGGCACTCAGAAAATTCTAAAGGAAATCATAAGCGAGCACTAAATGAAACGCAAGCTTTTCTACTCCCGTTAGACTTTAGAGAGCTTGTTTAGCGTAAGCCCTGTCAAAATTAAATAAAAACTACATATGATATCAATTTTAAGAACCCGCAAAATACTAAACAGCTTATCAAAAATGGCGCGACAAAAATGTTTATTTGCGATTCAAAACTTTTACCAAGCTCTACTTATGATATAACTCGCGAAACTAAATTCATTCACCAAATACTAAGTCAATATTTCAAATACTTCCTAATTTTATTTCTCCATCGTTACAACCATTACCATATTTTCGAATACCCTCCGGAGTTTGTAAAGTTGTCATCTAGGTTTGAAGTTGGTAACTTCAAAAGTTTAAGGCGAGTCTTGTTGCTGGCAACACAAAACGATCTTCTCAATAATCAAACGACAATTTTAATAAATAAAATTATCAGCTGTTTCAATCAAATCAGTAAAAAATGAAGGTTATAGTGAAATCTAACTAATTCATACTAAAGTGCAAACTTTACAGGTATTGTAAATATGTTCGTTGCAGATCCTCTGATCACCACACGGATTATGAATCTACTTGTTATAAAAGAAGAACGGAATAACTACTACATAGAGATAAGTAATAGAAACGAAAATAAAGTGTCCTTTGTTTGCGACAGAATATTTTGTATCGGAAAATTCTTTGTACAAACTAAAGGATTGTTCAAAGCTAAAGAATGTCGTTTTTTAGACGGAATTTAAACTAGGTATACTCTCAACATGTCGAATATAAAGGGAACTGAATTCATAAAAATATGTTACAAATAACAAAAACAGGGTAATGAAAAAAAAGAATATCGTACATACCTTACCCAAATAAAAATGAAAATTTAACACTAAAGATACACATAGATATATGTATTTTGATAGACCGACAAAAACTGAAATAGTCATAACTATAGTATTTCTGTCTCTTAATGTCGCAGCTATTTATCTTAAAAATGGAGAGGGACTGACCTATCTAATTTAAACTTTACGTCAAATCGACCCTACTATAATAGTAGTCATTTTTAGATTTCTCTATCCTGAAAGAGTTAGACAAAGAAAAAAGAAAACAACCGTTAAAAATTGAATTATAATCTAACTGCGAAATGAAAAAAATATCTCAATTTACCTTGATTATTCTCTTGTCATTTTGTAAATACCGCATAATTTAATTACCATTATTTACAATATTGACCTTTAAAGTTTTGCTATTGCGTTTTTGCAAATTACTAATCTAACTTCCCAAGCCCACCTCTATTTACTAACACCCTGTCTAAACCAAATGTTCAGAGACATGCAGTGTTAGTGTAAATATTTTTGTTTCACGTAATTTGGCCGGGAACTAATGCAAGATAGCGACAGCTTGAAAGCCGGACGTGTCAATTAGCGGCCTTACCCACGAAATTAAGGAAAATATACCTAATGTACCCTTAAATTTTTATATTTTACACGATGAATTTTGTTTAAATAATTCCGGGACACTTGGGACTAGACGAAGGGTGTTTGCATTTGCATATTTTTGTTGTTGTATGACGTGTAAACGAAGTATAAATAAAATCAATAACGAAGAGCACAAGGTAGTAAATAATCTACCTAATGAGTATTTTCAAAATAAGATATCTATTACTGTTTTTATAAATTAATAAATAGGCCTATCCAGCCAGCGGAATTTTCACCAAAGTTACGTCTGATGAACTATAAATTGGTATTAACTTTTAGTTCTATAATAAAATTGTTCTGTTCAGCGATACAAAAAACATGCTTGTAATGTCCTTACTTATGTCACAATCAAGTTACGAAGATACCTCCAGCCAGCGGACTTTTTCTCCTTGGGACATTATTTTTGTAACTTTTTCACTATATTATTAAAATTTAGATTTTTTGCCATTATATTATGAGTAGAATACCAGTCCCGACGCTAACAATAATCTCACCAGTCTGAATGATTTCGATATTAGTATGTACCTATGTTTGTTATTATTTCACGCAAAAATATTTAGATAAAACTTTGCAGTAATATACAGGATGTTTTTTCGTTGCCACCCTTAACGAAGGGTACGTATTGTATACATCAAATAAAGTAAGTTTATGCCAAAAAGAATGCTGGGAAACGATGTAAATTTAAAAAAAAATGTATTACTTGATCGGGCGAAATTTATAATGCCCAGTGTTTATACTAGTTTTTTCATAGACAGACATTAATTATTTCTCTTGAAAAAATCTTCCTACGTGCGTCTATGTGCATTAATGTAGAAAAAACGCAGTCTATTTACTCAACTTTGGACCCTATTATCGTGGGAGACAGACACTTCCTAGGTATGCATCCATCGAAAAAAATTATCGTGATAATGAGGAAAATGAAAAAATCTTCCTACGTGCGTCTATGTGCATTAATGTGGAAAAATGTTCCATGGAAAAAAATGATCGTGATAATGAGGAGATTCCGTAGTTTTCGGGAACGTTGATGACCAAAAAATACCCTGTATACTATACATCAGAATAACACAAAAGATAGTACCCGTTCGAGGCTGCGGGCATTGCCTAGTTTTAAGATTTTTTTTCGTTATTATATTTTTTTTTAAACTATTCATATTTACTTAACTATTTATTTTACCTATACATGATGTTCTGGAGACTATAAGAAGGTTATAAGTATATTTTTGAAATATATTAGGTTTGACGACACATATTATCATCCCATAGGTAGTATTGCGGTATTATCGTCAACTAGGCAAGTGCGGCTTCACTAGAATACCTATGCATACGCCTGCTTTGGTGCATGTCGTAAAAGTAGGTGTTTCAATTCAGCTTTATATTGACAACAGCAAAAGCCGAAGAACTTCGAAATTGCCATCAATTTAATTTTCACATCACCAAACTCCAGAACCGGCATATCTCACTAACAACGTAGTACAAAACATCAAATTGTGAGTTCGAGAATACGCTGGGGCAACATCATTCACTTAACACACATTAAGGGTGGGCCTGCCACAACTTTGGCCCGATGAGACGGGCGCAAAACAATTGAGACCCCGCGGGAACCAAGTTGTCTGAAGTTGCCATTTTGTGTTCATTAGGGCTCTTTTCCAGCAACACTTCTGGAACGTAATGAGACTAGTTTTCGACATACACTGCCGAAACCAACAATGTACAAGTCTTACTACTGGCGGCCATAAAAACTGAGCTCCACTAGAAAAATTGACGAAGAAATTATTTCTTAACTACTTGCAGTATCAGGGCATCCAATATTTATTAATCGAAGTGTATAACATCTACATTATTTATTGACTCCTTTTGGGAGACATTAGTAAGTCTTCATGTACCCAATTACACTGACAACCATAAATATGTGCAATAGCTTATCTAAGGGAAGGAAAAGTTTATGCTCTCTATCTCGATCAAATCTTAGAGGAAGACAACATCAAATTTATCCTTTAGATATACTATCTGACCATAAAAAAAATCGGCCCTTATTCGGCATAATCACGGTAAAAATGAATTATCTATAGTTTTGTTCATAAAGTAAATAAACAAATGAGAATAGCCTACTAATGTTTAACTTGCACAAACAAAAGTAATGAAAATTCACAGATAGGTACGGGGAATTATTGCTTAATTTTTAATTATTTATATTGCAGCTTTAATCAACATCAAATTGCTTACGAAGATTATATTAAAATGGTGATTCTTATATTTATTCGATGAAGAAAATTTCATAAAGTCTTAATTAATTGAACATAAAAGACATTAATCTTATAACATCATATTTAAAGTACCACTTGGTTGGATATGTTGCAAGTGGTAATAAATTCGCTTTAGGGGTAGAAATTTTGCTTATTAAGTAAAGGTAAACAACACATATAAAAGGATTATTTTCACATATTCAACACTTCGTTGACAATCCCGCATTTCGCAGTTAATTTTATCGGCGAATACACATTAATCTTTAGTACAGGATACAATCTGCTAAATCATAATTTTTAAAACAGATTCAATATATATTGCAAAGTTACGAGTAGATCACGTTCTTAGTATTTTCTTGCATTAATATCCTTTTGTACCTATTTTTTTTTATTTCTTTCGGAAAACGCATTAAAATAGTAGCTTAAAAAATAACGAACTAGATATATGTGTTCCCACATATATAAATCTAGGAAATTAAAATTAGAAGGAGGGGAGGGGAAACGCAAAGGAAAAGGCGTAAAATATTTATAAAAGATCAACATATAAAGTGGGAAAAAATAATTTTAAAGAGAAAATCATTTTAAAAAAAACTAAACAGTTGGGGCACCAATGAACCAGGTCTAGAACATATCGTTCTTAAATTTTTGCGCATTACAGCAAAACAAATCAAGATTTGAAATTTCGGCCATTTTGTTAACTCTCTCGGTCACTTGGATGAGGAATGTGTTATGTCTGTAGTTCGTGAGCATTGACGGTCAGATATCGAGGGTGTCGAACAGTCCGATTCGGGACCCTAAAGTTAATCTTAGACAGAAGGAGAGAAGAATCAATGTCACTGTGACTAATTTAACAATATAACAGACATCAGCAATGTTTCTTCTCTCCTGCAGAGGAAGTATATGGTATCTGCTATGGTGTATCATAGGAATAAAATTATAGACCATTTTCAAATAATGATAAAAGTAATCTATATAATTTTTGAACATTATTCAAAACTATTTTACGAGTACTCCACTCCACAATAGTTTAATTATTCATTCCCAAAATACTACGGTCTTAAAACAACAAGATAGCTCATGCTAAACACCGACAACGGTTCAATTTTCAATGTTCTCGAAAAAAAGGTAACAAAACGATATGTACGTTGATAATGTTTGCATCGCGTGATCAAGACCGAATCGTAACCGAAGCTTAATGGAGCGGGAATCATCACATTTACCGGAAAACCGCTTTTTACCTATCATCCTCAGAAAAGTGGGCGAAATGATAATAATCTGCCCCTGTAATGTGTTTCTGATTATTATCTAACGCCGGACATGTGAGAATAAAGCGCCATATATAATATCTGTGGGTAATTAGTTGGGGAAGCGATCGCTATTCCAAATCGCTATGTTAGATATATATTAATTACAACATTTTTGTGAAATATTTGTGAAAGGCGATAGCTAAGGCGATTTATAAAAAAAAAGTAGTAATACTTTCTATTTTGACGATGATAGAAACTTTTTATCTACTTTAGTTGTTATACTACTTTAATATATTATTGTACAGGATATTGGTATGTACCCATATATCTGAACTGTGGAACTAGATTATTTAATTTTGAAAGCAGGATGTTGCCCTACGTTTCCTTTTTGGAACTCATGGGTGTAACATAATATAACATTCAATATGTAACTAATATAGGCAATAGGCATAAAACCAAAATAACTGACCTATACAATTTAGATTACTTTATAAGGTTGCAAGCAACGTATACGTTTCATAAGCCAAAATATGGAAAACCCAAATAGTAAGGTAACATTGTAACACGAAAGCTTACGGGGCCATTTCCAAGTTAGCGATCGAACGTTACGGCTCATTATAGGGCTTGTTATGTGGATGGTATTATGCAGTAGTGTTTTAAAAACTATTAGATAAAAAGTACTCTTTAAGAATTGATAGAAACAAGTTGAAAAATGGAAATAGACAGTGGGGACGGACATTTTAAATGCACCGACATGATGCTTCCTAATTACATGATCCCATTTTCTTGAACATTCAAGTGCAATATTATTAATATGCCATTATTTACTAGTAAAAACTTGAACAAGCTATGGTTGGCAAAAATGGTTTAGGGTCTAAATCTAACCATTAGACCATACCAACAATTTGATTTTTAAATAAAATTGTATGCTACATGCGAGAAAATGGTATTTAAATGAGGCTGCAAAATAGAGAATACGAGATACTACCTTATTCATGTTGGGGGATTCTTAAAAACCTGTCAACGATACATGTGTCCAATTTAATAGTAAAATGACAATAAAATCGACAACGAAATACTCGTTTAGCGTTCAACAAATCGGCGCTAAAATTAACTTACGATCAACTTGATTTATGACATTACTACTTATTTTATTTTGTATATACAGGATGTAACAGAAAGGGTATGTTAAGCGAAAAGCTTTGTAAACAGCCCACTATGGAAAACCTTTTTCCAAAATTTGAGACCCGAAATCACATGTTTATTTTTCAAGATTGTATGAACATTTCTGAGTTGTTTAGAAATTCTCCATACTATCTGAAAAAATAACCATGCGATTTCGAGTCTGAAATTTTGCGGGTAGGTTCCTTTTAGTGCGCTATTTACGAGTATATAGCTTTTCGCTTAACATACCCCTTCTATTACATCCTGTATATTGATCATCTTCCTGCCTTAACTTATTCTATTATTTATAGGAGTCGGCACAATATGATTTCTTTCGAAACTCATTTCTGTTTGACCAACCTTCAAAGCCCCAACCCTCCTCGGGTATAGCTAAGAGTCAATTTTAGAAAAATGTTATTTTTTACCTTTGTAAAAGGACGACCAGGGAAACGTCAAGGCGATACCGGTTCACAGTTGAAGTGCCGAAAACTCGTACTAAGCGTTTTGCTTCATACATTCTACTACATTCTTACTACATTCATACTACATTCATAGTGCAAACGGCCAAGCTGTGGCACTCCCTGTCTAAATCTCTGTTCCCCGTGAACTATAATCTTGCGGTCTTCAAGGCGAGAGTGAACCGGTTTCTTTTAAGCTAGCGCGCTCCATCTTAGACTGCAACGGTGCTTACCATCAGGCGCGTTGTGGTCAAGCGTAAGTCTAGTCTATATATAAAAAAATAATGTGCATAAAAATATGACAATACCAAAGTGTATACATAACACTATCCAGCAGCAAGTGTGCGCTGAAGCGTTGACCCTTGATTTGGTCTCGATAAGACCCGAAAATACTTTGTCGACCAGCATACCGACGGAATTAGGTCGTATAAATAAATAATTTTATGATGTTACCTCCAACTAAGTAATTCTTAAACCGCACGCCCCTAAACTGAAACTCGTAAAACCAAAAAGAACACTTTACGGTTAACTCAAAATGTAACTGCGATACTAATCTAGGACCCTAATAAGTTAATCATAGAGGAATTTTATTGCGTTCTTAAGTAGGAAATTTTTGTAGGTAGTTTGTATTTTTCTAATACTATCAATATGTATAGGTATATTAACTCTACCGTAACACCTTCTCTTCTTCCTTCTCTACTCAGTTCTCCTGTGCTGATGTAGGTAGCTTTAGAGTCGACTAAGAAACTCAGGCATTTCCTCAAACGATAAGCTAACTACTTAACTATCACTGATCATTTACATCTATCATTTTATTATGGTAAACGTAGATGTGAGATTTCCTTTA
The DNA here is from genome assembly GCA_014607495.2 of Carposina sasakii. NCBI lineage: Eukaryota > Metazoa > Arthropoda > Insecta > Lepidoptera > Carposinidae > Carposina > Carposina sasakii. The sequence goes on along the minus strand of CP053156.1, from coordinate 7,807,416 downwards.
TGATCCTGAAGTTATGCCTACCCATTTCAAGAACACAGACGTGTGTGTGTCTTCACTTATGACGAAATAATTTCCCAAAATTCCCGTGGGAACGGGATAAATGAAAATTCTAAAGTCGCCGTCGAAATCATGAGCGTCCGCTAGTTAGTATAGTGTTTTCACATCATATTTGTATCTGGAGTAAAAATATTTCTAATATATTTGAACTGGGATAAATCGACCAAGAGTAGCTTGAGGCGTTAGAAGCTATCGCGGACCGAGCCAAAAGGCTGATCGGCAATGACTCACTGTGCAAAGCTAGATTGCAAAGCCTTGGGCATCGACCTAAAGTTGCAAGTCTCTCAGTATTCTATAGGTTACATTTCGGGTAGTGTGCGTTGGGACTTGACGACTTAATTCCCCCAGCACCCTTCTACCACCGGACGACCAGGGAAACGTCAAGGCGACACCGGTTCACAGTTCATTCATAGTGCAAACGGCCAAGCTGTGGAACTCCCTGCCTGAATCCCTGTTCCCCGTGAACTATAATCTTGCGGTCTTCAAGGCGAGAGTGAACCGGTTTCTTTTAGGCAAGCGCGCTCCAACTTAGACTGCAACGTTACTTACCATCAGGCGCGTTGTGGTCAAGCGTAAGCCTATTTAATATATAAAAAAGAACATGCGAAAGACCACTAAGTAAATCCCTTATTTACAATATATCAATATATTGAATAATTAAGACTTCAGTTTGAGTTGGACTTGGTTTTATTAATTTACTGTTAAGACTAAGACAAGACAATCCTAGAGACGACAGATAGCAACGCGTTCTGGTGATGTACATCACAATTAGTGATGGGACATAGATACTCATAACAATATCTACATATATATATGGGCCATATGTATTGCAGGTATCTATTATTAATATTTATGTACCATTTACTCGTATAATAGGATTCGTGTCATAAATATTGCTCATAGAAATTTAATATCTTCATTACTCGTATTAATACTGGCGAAGTATTCCTTATTTTTGATAGTATCTCTAAAATTAAAATAAAACATATATGATGCTACCATTAAAAACATATGTCGGTGAACTTAGTAACTCGTTTTCCAGCAGCTCAAAAATTAAAAACATTTCCTGTAGAATATGGCTCACGCTATAAAATAAAACACAGATCTCATGTAAAGCCAGTCTTCGATCTCTATACGCCCTGACCGTGTTCAAGATATGGCTTTTAATAATGACGAATGCCTTTTTACTGCATCTTCATTCAAAAAAAATACAGGTACAGATGCAGGGCTGCACTAGAATGCATCAGCTGCATCTTCTTCAGTGCACGTCAAAAGAACGGGCTAAGGAATTTAGGGGCGTACTCTCAGGCGATGAACTAGAAAATGACTACTGATCTTTTACATCTAACCGCGCTTTTCTAAACGTTGTTGTACGATCTCCTTTGTGCGAAGATTTTGGAATACAGCTATGTTTATAATTACATTAAGTATTCAACAATGATGTGACGACATTTTGAAAACTGTAACGTGTTTTAACTTCTAGACACGGTTATCAATTCATTTAAATGAAAACCAAAAACCACATAGGTACATTACTCACAAAATAGATTGCAATATCAGACTACTTATATATAAATAATGCTTTGAAAAAAAAACAGCTATTATGTGAACGTTTGGCGAGGATCAAAGAATCGAGAGTGTTACGATCTGATATCGATGTTAATAAGTCAATAAAACGTCGCCGGACTAGAAGCAATCTCTTTTTATGAGTCCCGAGACGAAAAGTGCTGCAATCCGGCCTTTAGGTACCTAAAAAATGTTATACATAAATAAATAGTTATACCAAATCCAATTTCAAATTAAGTAAAACTAATATCTCCTTGCCTTTTTTCATTAATTTTTTTTTTATTGCCAAAGTTCTTAAAGTATATATGTAAAGTGTTTTCAAAATATAGTATGAAACATTTTTAAGAGAACATAATTTGTATGCTATAAGCTATCACTTTACATATGGGTCAAAAAAATAGGTACTATTTTTTTTGTTCATAATCAATGTGCACATGAGTGTGGAACACTATATCCTTTTAATGCAATACCTTTATAAATGCTCAGTATTGTCCGGACCACAAACAGGTAATAGCGGAAATTTGCTAGTGTGTGTCATAATTATATTTTTGGAGCCATTCTATTATTAGCCCTGTTGACTTCAGAGTTTAAATAACAAATAGCATTAAGTAAGACTTCTTTATTTAGTTTAAAATAGATTACAAAACGAGAAAACTACACGGCAAGACGGCCATGACACGACAATGAAAGAGGCCTCCTCTAGCGGCCAAAACTGAACCTCTCGTTTTTTTATACAAACAAAGCTAACATAGAAACTAAACCATACTGCCACCGTATTATTAAATTTATACTTTAATACTCCCACTTAAATTTATAATGAATACCTATCCAAGTTATTCTAAAGAAGAGAACTTATCTAGCCTTTGACACAACTTAAAGCTCATTCTCAAGGTAACCTACCTACTTACGTATTTAGGACCAATACGTTACCTCTATATAAATAAATTTACCAGGAGGTAAGGCTTTTGTTAAAAAAATCTGTTAGTTGACACATACTCTGTACATACTTAATATTAATTATATTCTCTTCAACTTTTTCTCTAATAAAATTGTACCTTACATGTATGTGCTTTGTTCGCTTGTGAAACACAGGATTATGAATTAATTTGATAGCACTCTTGTTATCTATGCATAAGGTTATTGCTAATTGAGGTTCATCTATATCTTTTAATAACTGTCTAAGCCATAAAATTTCTTTGGCAGCTTCACTTGCGGCCATATATTCTGACTCTGTAGTTGACAAAGCCACTGTATTTTGCTTTCTACTTGTCCAGGTAATAGGCCCTCCATTAAACATAAAAATATACCCAGTATTTGATTTTCTAGAATCAATGTCTGAGGCAAAATCAGAATCAGAATAACCTACTAGCTCACTATTACAGTTATAAGTTATAGAAATATCTTTAGTTTGTAATAAATATCGAAATATCCTTTTAACTGCATTTACATGATCCTTACTAGGATTGTTTAAGTATTTGCTAACTATATTCAATGCATAAGAGATATCAGGTCTAGACACAGATGATAAAAACATAAGGGCTCCCACTGCTTCCCTATATGGAAAGTTTGTTACACTGTCATTTACATTTTTCGTTAAAATTACATTATTATCAGCAGGAGTAGTACAAGGGCTAGCTTCCGACATATTAAATTTGTTTATTATTTGTTCAATATAGTATTTTTGGCTTATAACAATTGACTCCTTATTCTTAGTTATCTGCATTCCAACAAATATATTTAAATCTAAAATTCTTAGCTTAAAACTCTTTATGAGATCATTTATAATATGTTCTAATGTATCTTTATCTTTTGACAATAATAAAGCATCATCCACATACAATATCAAGATAACCTTATGTTCATTAAAATATCCAACAAAAATACAGTTATCTGAGGGACATACTTTAAAACCATAGGTAGTCAAAAATGAAGAAAACTTCCTATTCCAACAACGCGGTGACTGCTTTAAGCCATATAAAGATTTACGTAACTTACATATTTGCCCTTGTTTAGCTTGAACCCCTTCAGGCACTTCTATAAAAACATCTTCCTTCAACTCACCATAAAGAAATGCTGTTTGTACATCAAACTGCTTGATTTCATACCTTTCCCGGGCTGCAATAGACAATATAATTCTAATAGAATCATACCTGGTTACCGGGGAGAAGGTCTCTTTGTAATCAATATCTTTTACTTGTGTGAATCCACGTGCACATAGACGAGCCTTGTACCTATGTATGCTACCATCTGGGTTACTTTTAATACAAAACACCCACTTTGAAGTTACAGTCTTCTCATATTTTCTATCTATCAGTTCCCAAGTTTCATTCTCTTTAAGTGACTGTAATTCTTCCTTAATAGCTTCCTTCCATTTACAACTATCTTTACATTCCATAGCTTGCTGATATGTAACAGGTACATCAAATTCACAAAAGTTTAATTCTTCAATCAGATGTCTTCTAGGTCGTAATGTAATGTTTCTTTCATCATCACTGGAAATTAATTGAGATGGCTCATAAGTCGGATCATTTTGAATATTTGTACTCTCAAAACTAGAATCTGAAGTATTTTGCTGCTCCTGTATATCTGAAGAATCTCTAGATTCATTCTCTTCAGGCAAATTCTGTTGAGAGTTATTCTGTATCTCACAATTCATATCATCCGTAATAGAAATTGGATTAATATTCTTCCTTATTACAGGTACATTATTCTCATTACAGCTTACATTCCTGCTTATCGTTATTTTTCTAGTCTCAACATCAAACATTCTGTAATTCTCATTGTCATACCCTACTAATATCATTTTTACACTCTTTTTGTCTAATTTCTTCCTTCTTGCATCAGGTATGTGAACATAGCCTTCTAAACTAAAAACTCTAATATGTCCAAGATAGGGTTTATTTCCATTCCACAACTCATATGGTGATATATCTTTTGTTTGACTTGACGAACTTCGGTTCAGCAGATAAACTGAACAATTTACTGCTTCAGCCCATAAATATAATGGCATATCGCGAGAACACAGCATTGACCTTGCACTTTCCATAATCGTTCGCATTTCTCGTTCAACTTTTCCATTTTGTTCTGGCGTATATGGAGCAGTGCTTTCATGAGCGATTCCTTCGCCCTCTAAATAATCTTTAAACTCATGGTTTATGTACTCACGTCCGTTATCTGTATGGAATATGCGAACACCATGACCAAACTTGTTCTTTACTATTGTATTGTACATTTTAAAACAATCTAGTGCATCACTTTTATGCTTGATAATGTATAAATACCTGTGACTTGTAGCTCCATCTTTAAATAAAATAAAATATCTTGCACCAGATACAGATTCCTGTTCTACAGGTCCACAAACATCACTGTATGTCAAATCACCAGGTTGACATGGTCCTCTGTGTGATTTATGGAATGGCAGACGGCTCTGCTTGCCATAATGACATGCTTCACAAGTAAACTTCTCGATATCTGTCAAAGTCACTGGGATTGCTCCATTTTTGCTCATATTTTGGACTTCTTCTATATTCAAATATCCCAGGCGCTCATGCCAGACTTTCAAACTTGTTTGTGCTAGATTGCAGTTTACTTGAACAATAGTTTTAATGTCTACTTCATACAGATTATTTTCCTTTAATGTTGCAGTCATTCATAACAACAAAGTCATCTTTTAATATCAAGGCATCTCTATTTCTCTTTACAATCGCATAACCTTTTTTAGTAATCATTCCTTCAGAAAGTAAATTTCTATGTAAATCTGGTACATAAAGAACATTTTCCAATATACCTTGCTCGTAGACTCCATCCACACATCGTCTGAACATGACATTGCCAAGTCCTTGTACGTTAAGTTCACTTTTATTCCCCAGTCTAACGGTTCTCTCTGGACAATCATCCTTGTTATACTCTTGTAGATTACAAAAGAAATCCCGTCTATATGTCATATGTACAGATGCCCCGCTGTCAAGAATCCACTTATCTGTATCTAATTCAGATTGTAAACACTCCTCCACACTAAATGCAAGAGGCTTTTGCTCGTTGTATTTCCCCGCCGACTTCTTCGGAACTCGACGTCTTTAACGAAATGCCCTCTTTTGCCACAATTATAACATATAAATCGATGATGATGTCTTTTGTCACTTGACATATTATTATTGCTTGACATTGATTTATTTACATTTTGATATTTATATCTCTGTTGCTTTGTGGCAAGTAATGCAGTTTCTGCTTCTTCCTCATTGTACAAACTTGCTTCTTCATCCAATAACCTTGCTGTTAGGTTATGAATTGTTTGTAGCTTGGGGTCCAATGATAGCCACGCAGCACGCTTGTCGCAAGGAGCGATACTTACTTGGTAAAGTACTTAATATTTTAGTAATATTGGCTGTGTTGCTAATTTCTTCACCACTTTCTTTTAATTGTTTAGCCAGATTTTCTACTTTAGCAACATGTGCCGCTATGCTATCAATCGGCGACATTTTATACTGATAGAACTTCTCATGCATAATCATTTTGTTCAACTCGGACTTAGCTTCATATATAGACTCCAATTTCATCATTTTATCTTTAGCCGTTTCGCAATTTTCTATTAGCGATATTTGACTGAGATCCATTGATGAAGTTAATATAAACATGGCCATTCCGTCATTCTTTGACCACTGAGTAATATCACCCAGGGCTGGTTTTGGCACGTTAATATCTAAGCCTTTTGCTTTTAGGGCACAATTTATTTGAAACTTCCACTGCCTGAAGTCTTTGCCACAAAATTTTTCAATTTTCATTGAATTCGAAACCTCTATTGTTCGTGATATTTTTGTTTCTTTCTTTCTTCGTTTTAAACTGCTCTTTACTTAAAATACTGCGTTACCTGGGCCCATAACCTGTTGACTTCAGAGTTTAAATAACAAATAGCATTAAGTAAGACTTCTTTATTTAGTTTAAAATAGATTACAAAACGAGAAAACTACACGGCAAGACGGCCATGACACGACAAAGAGAGTAGTATATTCTTTGCACGACAATGAAAGAGGCCTCCTCTAGCGGCCAAAACTGAACCTCTCGTTTTTTTATACAAACAAAGCTAACATAGAAACTAAACCATACTGCCACCGTATTATTAAATTTATACTTTAATAAGCCCTATAATGGATGTTTATTTATAGAATCGTAAATCAAACAGAAAGGATGCAAAAAGATACAAATAACATGAAATAAAGTTTCCTATTATACTCATTGATCAAACGAGAACAAAATCATAAACTTACAAGAAAAAGTTAAAGTCTGATTGAATTCCTGGCTTCCGAATGAAGCATAAACTTATGAAAAACATCTTTTTGGAAAAACAAATTATTTTCCACATTTTCATCAATAGATAGATACGAGAAGTTTATAAATGTCATTATTAATCTCTTCTATTAATTATCTTCGATTACGTGACTGACTGATAATGCACCGCCGAAACTACTGGACCAGGCTATTTGCGGACGAAGTAGAGAGTGGCCGCTAATACAAATATAAAAGTAAAAAAAGTCGAGATCACGTCTACGAAGTCGTGCACCCTGCTACTCAGAAAACTGACATGAGATGTCTCTCATCGTGTCTCAAAGAGGTATAGTACCGTGTCATGTGCGACATCATTGCAAAGATAGTTGGCATGTCGCTGCGCTATCGACAACGCAGTTAGGCCGTGTAATTAATCGAAGTACGGATATAATTTGTCTTCGTCACGGAGCAAATAGCTAATTCCCACACATTAGGGACACAATGGCTCGACCGGAGCCTCTTATTGATTACCACCTATTGTTCGCTTTGGGCCCCCCTTAAATGATACACTAGACACGATTTACGCGACAATATATGGGTGAAGTATCGTTTATAGATTAGAGATTAAGGGTGGTGGTACACAGACGATCATAACTTTTAGCGACTGATCTACTATCTATATCAAGTTACATAGTTAGTTTTTTCTTTGTATCGTGCTTTCTTTCAAGTATCTTTTTCGTCTTTGGTTTTTTCGTGGATTTACGCGCGTTTTTTTTATTATGTGATCCCGTATGTTTTATGTCACCTAGCTTCTACGAGTACATGCTACACTTTTGTCCCGAGGTATAGAAAAGCTTTTACGGTTTATTCACCAATATTTAGTAGCTAACTCAAATCTGTATCATAAATGTTATATTTACCTCAACTGCTTCGTATTTTGATAAATATAACAAAATAATTTTGATCGATGGCGCCACTGGGTATTTAATAAACTTTTTACGCTGTTTATTAGATTGTTTGAATATCTATGACGTGGTATGGACACGCAACAGCCAGCACGCCATAAGGACCACGTAATGGGTGTTTACTGTTTGTTATTATTTATTAGTATAAACAAATCATTCCGTGCTTATTCAGGTCTCCATTTCGATATGTCGTCGTCGACTGCATCTGTGTGGCCCACGACAAAAAAATAACAGGGACATTTTCTTATACTAAAGGTATTTGACTTCTGTGTCTTTCATGACAGTAAAATAGAGTTTGAAGCGAAAACAATTATTTGCAACAATGTTTATGGAATTTCTCACATTCAGGATTAATTGAAATATCGAGTAATTTTATCGCAGTATATAAAAATTTAGTTTTTTTTTTTCTGGCGCTTACAATCAACAGAACAGTATTGTTCCTTTATTTTCCATTAATCAACATGTAAACAAAACGAAATTTGAATATTGCTGTTGCGAGTGCATACTGTTTTAATTGCCGTTTAAGCTGATAAAAAATAGTGCTGACATTTTTGTTTTTGTATCACTACTGCCAAGCCAGGAGTCAAGTGAAGCGTGGTATTCAAACATTTTGAACGCTTTACATTTCAACGGTATAAAGCAGCAATTTACCTTTAACGATGGACCGTGTAGACCTTTTTTTCCCTAATATATTTCACGGAATCCCAGGTTTTTATGGCAAGTGGAATACAGGAGGGTTAAAACGGAGTTTTCATTGCTTTTTACCTCATAATATTCATATTGCTCAGTCGGGCAATTCCAAGTTGATAATCCAGGGGTGGTTAAATGAGCCTAATATTATCCAAACGGGTTAACTGTACGGCGACGGTGTATGATTTCGTTGTTTTTTTTTTTGTTTCTTCTTCCGTTTTGTGAAATGATGTGTTTTAAAATGTGGAATCACTTCGACGGTGTGGCCCCATCTGTGAATATTTTTGTTAAAACGGAATCTGATATTATTTGAGAATTTACGAAATATCCAAAGAACAAATGTAAAAAAAGACAAAGTGCTCATTGTAAATCCCATAATATTCAAACGCAAGCCGTGGCTGTTTAAGTTCTGTAATGTAGTTTGCGGTAACAATGTAGGATCAAATAAAGTTACAATGTAGATAATACCTTATTTATTTAATTACCTACAACTTAACTGCACATATCATATTTTTTTTATGTAATATTATTTACGTTGACATGCTGGAGACTGACCTAAACATACTAGCGCAATCAAACTGTAGCTTGTCCTTTGGTTACATTGCGGCCAATTGCAATACACGAGATTGATATTAAAGAAATTAGATACAAATGATTATATCTACCTACTATGTAATAAGTAGTACAATAGTTAGTTACTTAATAATTTTCTACAATATGAAGTAAGTAAAGTTTTGCATTTTGATTTCACAATTATATAGAAGATACTTATTGGGATGGAAGGTTGTGAATTGGAAAAAATAAAATATTATTTATCGGACAAGATAATTTAATGGGCGTTTTTCCACTACGGCCACGACACGATCAAGGCTATTTTGGAAGCAAAAATGTACCTACTAAACAGTGGCTCGGCCACTAGACGACACGACTACGACACGGCCTCTCAAAGTCTCATCATTTACATTTACAGCCCTGAGAAGTCCACTGTTGGACACAGGCCTCCCCCAACAACCTCCACTCCGACCGGTCGGAAGCAGCCTGTATGCAACCGACGCCAGCGACCTTGGCCAGGTCGTCCGTCCACCTAGCGGGTGGCCATCCCACGCTGCGTTTGCCGATACGTGGTATCCACTCTAGAACTTTCCGACTCCATCGGCCATCAGTTCTTCGAGCTATGTGCCCTGCCCATTGCCACTTTAGCTTGCTAGACCGTTGAGCTATGTAGGTGATCTTTGTACGTCTGCGGTACTCCTCATTTCTGATTCGATCACGCAGAGAGATCCCAAGCATAGCTCTCTCCATCGCTCGCTTTGCGATCCTGAGCTTCTTTATGAGGCACATAATAAATGAAGAAATTTCAATGTCGTGGTGGTGTCGTTGACGTATCGTTGAAGTTTCGTCTCGGGAAATAAACGCCCATTGGCAGCAGCATTGATCACGCATTGATGGTAGTGGACTCCATCGAATACAATACACGACTAATGATCTAAGGCCACACTTAGATGAAAGTAATTCGTTGCATGGACTCAACAATACTCTTAAAATTCTCAGTAAAACTGCTTTGCTTTTATAAGATACGTAATCAGCTTACAGATACATGATTAATCTATACTTTGTCTATCCACAACTCTGCTCAAAATGCATTCGAATGATTTCCTAGAACTGTATTTGGAAGCATACACAATATTGTTCGATACAACCCGGAAACTATACAGATTAAAAAGCATTATCTTTCTATTTATTTAAGGACTTACCGTATAAATAATTACGAGCTCTAAAAGATTATAATGCAATTAATCTACGTTGAAATAAAAAGGTTTTAGTAAAATGCAAGAATAACGAGTGTACAGAGCACCCTACATTCATGTACACCATCATTTTCTTTATACCGGCCTCTACTGATCAGAGATTAGGGTAAAATATCCGTGAATACTTCAGGGATGGACCGTACTCCTCCAAGAAATGTATTATTAGTATAACCTCCGTAAATGAATAATGTTACTCAAGGGCCTCGCTTACATAACACCTACATTATGCCTAACTATACCAAGTTTTCGAATATGAGATCATTCCAATGTTTCTGAGAATGAATGAGGTATGTATTTAGTCCCACAGATTGTCTTACTACTTGTCTGGAGCTATTATTTTCCTATAGGTTGTAACAAATGGCGTTTTTAAGCGTAATATAGAGCTACTATATATATAGAACCTGTTTACATTTTAAATTAGACGTTTATTTTCGCTGTTAGTATGGAGTTGTTCCTAAACAACTTAGGAATGTTCATGCAAACTTGAAAAATTTACATGTGATTTTGAGTCTCAAATACCCTGTATAAAACTGGTCCGTTACTAAGTGATTAACAAGAAATCGTGGGCGGATTGTGTGAGAATAATAGAATAATAGTTATAGTGAGAATAATGATGGGTAGGTACATACCTACCTCTACATACATACCTATGCCCACGGATGTGTTCCTTGGACTTCTCTGGGTTCCTAAGTCAAACTTCTACGGCTTGCATGAAGGGAGATGCAGCTGGTGTATCCTCGTGAAGCCTCGCATCAGCACAGGACATAATGTGATGGTAATAGGCAATACAAAAAGATATGTTAGCAAATAATAAAACAGCAGCCGGCCCAACTATGTTATACAAGGTTGTAGATCTTTCATGGGCTTGCAGTTCTGGTAACCCCGTTACAAAAACAGAGAAATGTGTATGTACGTGCGCATACATATAATCGTTGTTATGTTCCTCTTTATCTCCCCCATAGTGTTAGACTATGACGTGTAAGAGAAAAAAAATTCCCGTGGGACATGATCACATTGATTATATCAATACTTTCCTCTGTACAGATCAATGATATGGGTACTGATAAATATAAATATGGACATGATGATGATAATTGTGGAGGACACAAGTATTTCGGTCACTCAACTAAACGGGAGATTTTACAGTGCACAAGTGTACCTATGTGCAAATACAGATCCTTATTCGTTCACTCTCATAGTCCGATGGGGCGACACGACCGAGATATCAGGCTCAGGATTTTCAGTAATGTTATCTTGTATATAAAATAGATAATAGAAGGCATAGGTCTTAAGGTGGCATAGATCTTAAAGGTTAATGGCACACAAACAAATATATTAAAACTGCTCGGTACAAACAATCCGGAATTGCGCGGCACGGTGTATGTCACGCGACAAATGGAATTTTTATACAGGATGTAATACGTAAAGCATTTATAGGAAATGTATACGAGCTTATTGGTCCAGCGTAAGCCTGTTTTTAAAAGCTATACTCCATGTATGTATTGGAATAGCCCTTGTACAAGACATGCAAACAAACTTGTATATCGTTCTTATAGCGCATTATATCATTTGTGTATTAAAATATATAATAAATTACCTTAAAATGACTATTAGAAAAATTACTACTATACTAACAAAATGAATCAGTAAATGTTTTTACGACGAATCACATAATTTGATGAATTAGGTTCCCAAGAATGTGTAAGCCCTACGTAACAGATAATGTTTGTAAACTGTATGTCAATAAATAGCATGACATGGCAAGTAAGCTGAATTTAATACAATTTGTGTGTAGCCATTATTTTAAGCAGCTGTAATATGTACCTACTACCTATGTTGCATGTCGGAGACGACTAAATGTGTAAGACCTGTATTGTGAGTACCACATTTAATGCAAATAAATATCATTTCATTTCATTTCATTTCATTTCACTATATTAAAACCTCTCGTTTAGGAATTCAGGGTGTAATCCATACTATCTGAGACTCGAAATCACATGAAAAATAAACATGTGAATTCAAATCTGAAAACATGTGGGTAGGTTCCTTTTAATGGGTTCTTTATAAAGCTTTTCGCTTGACATACCCCTTTTTTCACCCTGTATAGGGGCGATTTTTTTTTTTTTTTTACTACACAACACATTATCCTAGTCCCACAGTAAGATCCCTAAGGTCTTGTGTCGTATTCGAACCCAGGACCTATGGCGTCGCAGGCAGGGTCACTACCTACTAGACCAGTTTGGAGTCGATGGGTAGTAAGCACGCCCGACGGCGTGCCGTAATCACACAGTGAATTGCTTGAAGCGCGCGTATTGCGGGCCGAGGTGGATGGTAGCAGCAAGCGCGCTGCTCTGTCTGCTGGCCGTTGGCTTTTTAATTTTGATATTATAAATTATAGCTCAATATCGGCCATGGTGGCCTATACCCCTCGATATGTTGATTATATGGGATTTTCTGACAACTATTAAAAGTAAAAAAATAATACAAATCGCCTGGATAGATGGCGATACCCGAAATTCTGTATGGAAAGGTCAAGGGCGGGGGTAGCTAGACAGGAGATTTAGGGATAGCGCCATCCATTTTTGACACTTATTTTAGCTTGTCAGAAAATCCGTCATTGAATGACAAAGTAATTGCTGAGTTGGATAAACCATTGGACACTCACTACATTTTATATAATAAAACATGTAAATACTAACATAGTGGTGGTAGGTACCTACTCATGATAGTTTAAACTAAATGGGGCATAATAATTAAGAGAGGTGGCTTACAGAACATGTAGTCGATGTATAATCCGCTTAAGTTCAGAAGCACTCAAGCTACAATACATATTGGATGTCAGTGCCCAAGTAGCACAAGAGGCTGTATAGCAACTGAATATTGGACAGTGTTCTTATCAGCTTATTCAGCCCTTAAACCACTTAAATGGGCACAAATTATTCAGCTCTAATGTCACATAAGCTGCTTAATCAGATATTTAAGAGAGTTATAAGAGGTAACAGGTGTTGTAAGAGCTGAATATCAACTGGTTATGTTACTCTTTATTTAGCTTAATACTTAAGTAATGTATCACAACGGGCCTGTTGGTGGTAGAAGCAGAAATTTAAGAGAGTTATAAGGGGTAACCGAATATCAACTGGTTGAGAGACCATGTGTGAATTAAGTAATGTATCCAAATTTAAGAGAGTTATAAGGGGTAACAGGTGTTGTAAGAGCTGAATATCAACTGGTTGAGAGACCATGATTTTTTTGAATACCTAAGTAATGTATCAAATGGGCCTGTTGGTGACGCGTGACTATAGAAAATAATATTTTTGTAAATTCATTTTATTTATTGTTGAAAAGTAACCGCAGTAACTTGTGACAACGTAAACGTAAACGCCATATTAATGGCGGTGTCGTTTCATAATATATTTATTGGTACCTAAGTAAACGTACGAAAAATGTGTGGGAATGCATTTATATATATATATATATATTGTCTAAGAAAATTTTGGTGCGCTACGAAAATATTGTGTTTTAAAATAATATAGTAATAAATGATGTAAATAAGCTATGTGTTTTAAAATCTTGGTCCAACAATTTTCAATAGTTTGGACAGAACTATTAAATAAATAGAGACTGTTACGATATAAGAAGTAATACCTAATTTAATAAGTTCATAATTCATGTACAAAACATATAAAAAAATGTAAAGTAAATTATAATATTTCCAGGTTAAAATGGTGGTTGATGTAAAACAGCTATGTGAACCGTTATTTATCAAAGGGCTGTTTAGTAATTCACTTGTGAACCTATATTCATCAAAGGACTGCTTAGTGTTTCACATGTGAACCATTTCTCATTAAAGGGCTGTTAAGCGTTTCACGCGTGAACCATTACTTATTAAAGAGCTGTTAAGCGTTTCACGTGTGGACCATTACTTATTAAAGGGCTGTTGAGCGATTCACCTGTGTACTGTGAAACAGTTCAAGAGCAAAGTAGAATTGAACATGTAACTCCGTATGCAGCCTTGGTTGATGTTAAACAGCTGTGAACCATTATTTATCAAATGGCTGTTTAGTGATTCACTTGTGAACCTATATTTATCAAAGGACTGCTTAGTGTTTCACATGTGAACCATTACTTATTAAAAGGGCTGTAAAGCGTTTCACGCGTGAACCATTACTTATTACAGAGCTGTTAAGCGTTTCACGAGTTAAAGTTAAAGCCATTTATTTTGATATACTAGTGAACCTCTAAATATCCATGAGGCATCTTGTGAACGTTTAAACTGCCGCTATATGCAGTGTTAATGGATAAATAAAGGCTGCTTAGCGGTAAAGATGTTCAGCGATAAGATATATTATGTGCCACAGGTGTCCCGTTATGCGTCTATTGGCTTAATATTATGAGAACTTGTGCCCCTTTAATGAGTCAGCTCAATAACAGTTCACAAGTACTTTCTTACATTGCTCTTGGCTCTTTCTATAACTCTTTGCGTTTTAAGGGTATATTTGTGACCCATAATGCAGCTCTTATTTACCCTTAAGCTGTTTAAATATCACTGACTGCTATTATGCAGCTAAGGGACCATGAGTGTATTCTTATATGAGTCTTAATACGCCCAGAGCTGTGTGTAGATCTAAAAGTGAGTATTCAGCTATCTGTGCTACTTGGGTGTTCTTATCAACTGAAATGGACTGTAATACACAATATGGTATGTATATTTTGTTGATTTCCATAAGATGTTAAACCGTTAAACATGTGAATATTCCAAATTCAACTAGCATGATTTTTTTTGCAAAATCAATTAAATGAACTGTGGGTATGCCACAGTAGGTACGTTAACACGGGACTCACTCCATACAACACTTCAATATCTAGTTGTAATTTTATACTACAAAACTTTTGTACAACAAACAAAGCTAACGAATGTAAGTCATTTGTCTAAAATAAACCAGATTTTTTTTAAACTACTAAATTCAGTGCTCTTATAGCAGGATTGTTTTCATTGTGAAAGCCAGATCCCATTATAAATAGTATAGTGTTTCTTTCGCTTCTACAGGGAAAATGAAAAAGGAAATGATCTGAAAATAATCAATTCAATTCTGCTTTAAATGGTATTCCACAGATCATACACTAAAATAAATAATATGTAACAAATTTTTCTTCTCATTTAGCTAATTTTATAATAATTTTATAAGCTTAACCCATCTATCCTATCACTTGCATAACATTATCATGTTCCAGGCGAAGTTCGAAACAATTTAACTACGCGTGCTTAGTTTACGTTTAAGATGAATTTGTAAACCATCTTGTTAACTATAACTGAACCATGACTCTTTCTGATGCAGTACTTTAGATAGTGCAATGAAAAATAACTTTGCGTCATCCGAGTAATTGACAGTGGTTAGAGCACTGACACGCGGAATGCAAGGGTCGTGGGTTCGATTCCCACCCGGGTGAGGAATTTTTTCCATTTCTTTATTAATAATTTTATAACATGATCTTTCTGATGCAGTACTTTAGTAGGCAAGTAACTTTGCAATATCATAGACTTACAAATTTTACTAAAGTGCCTTAAACCATGCTTAAACCTGAACGCAAATGCTAATAACTTGTGGTTAGTAGATTCATAGTTACTTCCCAATATATCCGGCTTCGTCTCTGCTAGGATAGGCCTCCTCCCAAATGAACTCTCATTCTCGTATACCATTATGATGCCAGCTACTGCAAAACTTGTCTAGTAGGGCAAGCACGAACCATTTTGCGCGCGTTCAGATTTGACCATGGAGAAGAAATAAAAGAGGAGTAGCGGCTAAGTATATTTTCATACAAAAATAGTGTGCCGCGCAGCGGGGTGAAGTATGGGACGAGGGGAGCATTGAACACTATAGCCCTGCCCATTTATATAGAAACCACCTTGTAGTGACTAGTCTAACTACTTGCTCATTACCAATATGGTTTAAGATTGTTTTACTAGTGCAATTACTCACCGCTAGATGGTAATATTATACTACGTTTTAGTAAAAAAAAGTACCCTGATAAAAGCGCTAGTGTTTGTAATTTTAATACGGTTACATTTCGGAGCACAAGCGTGTGGTTACAGCTACTGCGTTACACTGGCGCTGAAGTTCCGCCCCTATCATGACGTCATGGCGTCACGATTGCCACACGATTCAGTGCATAGTCCCACCTCCTCTTTTATACATTCTTCATGGATTTCGCAGTTTGACAATAGCGTTACGGACTATCGAGAGGTTCATGCTTGCCCCACAGATTGTCTTACAGTAAATAATCCTACAGTAAGATCCCTCGGGCGTTATTTCTTGGGTATTATTAAGCAATATAATTAGTTAACTTATTTTCCCACAAGACCGACTCTGAAATCGCCAAAAATAAATCTGCTGTTCCATAATACAGGTGCTACAAATGTATGCATCAACAATTTTTTTCCACGATGTTGTAGTTGGTCTCATAGTAAAAGTTACCCAGCTAGTCTCGTGCTAAAATATTTATATTATTCTTCATATCACTATTTGCACCTACCGCGATTCAAACTTGCAATGCCTAAGATACGGCAGGTATGGTCGTCGACACGTCCGGGTAGAAGATAGCTTCAATTTTGTAGCCACTTTGATCCACATGTCATCATTATGGATGCCAATCAATAAAGCGACGGATAAGAAGTATATTATCCCTAACCCTATTAATTTTCATAAATGTTTTCCTCGTTCCGGTTCCTCGATTACTCATAATAATATGAAATTTTAACAAGTATCTATTTAGTTTCACGAATCATAATGTAACTACGTATAGAGAACTATACTCATATTACGCCAACTGTTCCCAAAGACATGGGGCAAAAGTGTGCAAATTACACACACAGAATTCACCAGTTAGTCTTTTAACTCTCACGGGGTAATGCTACCCCCGTTTTCGGACACATAAATAAATAAATGAGGATACTTTCTTACTTCGTACGATTTATTACTTACGCATACACTTACCATGTATGATGTATCTCCCAGTTGTAATACAAGTGACCTCAAGGTCCTGATAAATTCTTGTTATTCAGGACACCAGGTAGAAAATTTATAAACAACAACCTCATTTAATTAAATAAAAAACCGACTACATATAAATTTTGGCCCAGTGTTACTCTGACTACTCATCATCAACATCATCATCAGCCTATTGCAGTCCACTGCTGGATGTAGGCCTCCGTCGGGGCACGTCACAAGACTGCCATGGGGGGCCATAGTCACCACGCTGGGCCGGCGGGTTGGTGACCGCAGTTTGTATTTTGGACTATGTTGTCAACACGGGAGGCGCTGCTGCCCACCTCCCGGGAACTCCTTAATCGCCTAGTACGATACCCACGGGCAGACATGGGGTGGTACGAATTCTACTCTGCCGGCACCACGCGGCCACTCTGACTACTATGACACGCATCTAATGATACCTCCCAAGCTTAAATACGATACGCCATTTAGGCTTTAGACTAGAGCGTACCAATACATATAGAAACATACGTACACTCGAAAAAAACATAGCACTCCAGTTGGGGCAGTGGGGTGAAAAGGATAACCAGCTCGAACATTTTTACGCTGTCGTTTCACAAGCAAAATATGAGACTAGCGGCCGCCCACGACATTGTCCGCGTGAGGGGGCATTGCACCCGTGTGAAGCCGGGGCGGGTTACTATATAGCCTTTCTTGATAAATGGGCTATTGTAGTGCCAGGCCGCACCATGGTTTTTTCCCGCAAGTGGTTAACCGCGTAACCGCTCGAGACGCACACACTACGGTTAAAAACCGCGAATATAAGTTCTATGGATAACAAATTTTGGCGCGGTTTTTACTCGCTAGTCATGTACCAAAACGCGGTTTTAAAATCAGTGGTGGGAAAAAAACCGTCAGTGCGGCCGCTTGGTTGGTTTCCCTTAGTCACAAAGTCAGGCGGTTAAAAACCGCGGCGGTTTTGCCGTAGTGCTAACTAAAAGTAAAAGATTTTTTTTAATCGGACCAGTAGTTCCCGAGATTAGTACATTCAAACAAACAAACTCTTCAGCTTTATAATAGTATATATATATAGGTATAGTACTCGTATAGATTTGACAATGACAACAGCATTACGGCCTGTCGAGGGGTCCGTGCTTGTCCCGCCAGCCATGCGTAGTATTGTTGTTTCGCATAAGTTTGCAGTAGTAGACTTTAATAACGCTAACACATAGCTATTTTACAAAGATATCAGAGTTTTTATATAGAAAATGACAAACAGTAATCACGTTTTCATTGTACTCGGTAATTGGTTTAGTCCTTGAAGCACAAAAACCGAGGCATGGCGGGGGAACGCGGCGCCGCTTCCGGGCACTTTGCCACACGAATACGAAGTTTTTGAGTTAGCTAAGTTATTTTATAGCAGGCAATTTAAAATTTTCTTTGGCTGTATATTTTTATAGTGGTGAAATATCGGTGCATCTATTTGTTGTTTCTGACTACCTACATTGCTGCATTTTCTCCTATCGACCAAATGTATGGCTTATTACTCCATTCGACTGAGTGCATTACGAAGGCAATCAATACTGATGCTGAGCCAACTTTTACATTTCATTTTTACACTTGATGATGATAATGCAAAGGTAAAGACCATCCAATGCTTCTAAATATGGATTTAAAAAAAAACTTCAATAATGTATATAACACCTTTTTATTTATTAACTGTTAAGCGATTGTGGTCCGTATGGTTCAAAAATAAAAATCTTAATTTTGACATATTTTTTAAAATAATTAACAATCGAAAAAATAATATTACACAATCCTATAAGCATTTTTATATACTGGGTGTAAAAAGACAAATTTGTTCTTTTAATACCTCGTATTCTTTGTAAAATCCCGGACATTTTTTTCTATTGAAGCACCCCTGGAAAACCACGGGTTTCCAAGATATTGAGGTCTAAAGTTACATCAATATTATAATTTATTTTACATAAATCCATCTGAAATCGGTTAACAAACATTTTTTTCAAAGATACCATGTCAAAATGTTATAAATGTTAGTTTTGTAGGTACATTTGCACTTTGCGCATCAAACGAATACATTGCTTACAATAAAATGACAGTATTTTTTCATATTTTTTTTTGTCGTTTCCCAGGGTTGGTTCCATAAAAGAAAATGATCGTAACCTTACAAAGAATACGAGGTTTTAAAAAACATTGTTGTCTTTTTACATCCTGTATAACCTTAACACATGAAATTTTTTTTCCGTAAATGCATTGCTGAAGTGAATTCGCAATTTTAAACTTGTAATAGTTAAGTTCTTTTGTGAAAATCACCCGGACGACATACTTTCAATAAGCTTAATCGAATTCGAATAGAGGAAGAATGTCATTGATTTTTAGTAAGTACTTATTTGAAAATAAACTTTTATGTTCTTTTCATTCGGTCATTTTATTAGTTTGCATCGAAGATAGGTTTAGGTACAAAAAATGCAATACTTGCAGGTTTTCTGGGAAAGCTTCTTTTGACCATTGCATAATAGTTTTTTATCGCAAATTAGATTGTGTTGTTAGTTTAATAAGAAAAATGGTGTTCATTCTCTTACTCGATTTTTCATTGACAACAGTAACTAGTTGAAGAACTAATGTTAGATACTTTTGCACCGAGGAAAGACGACATAAAAAATGCATTCGTATCTTATAGTATTGTTACGGTCGAAGCTTCACCCGAATTTATACGGAACCAGCAAAAGATATCTAACAGCTCTCGGTCTTTCCTTTGTTAAGTTTTAATTGACTAATATTTTAATACACATAAGCATAAACCATAACAATAAATTATTATTAAATACTATTTACATTTTAAGCATTATTAACATCTATTTTTTTATAGAACTCAGTCTAAAGATAATAATATCTTCGTTTCTTACTCTCATACGTTTAAGTCTACTACGAGCTAGGTACTATGGCAGAGGACTTTACATTCGATATGTGTATTTTTATAATGAAAACTTTACACTAAATTTATTTCAAGTTCACAATAATCTATAGGTAATTTTATTGATACTTAGATATAGTGAGTTGTGTAGTGAAAAGAGCATGACTATTATACTATAAGGTAAATAATTTTAATAATAACTACCTAGGAACGGATTATGAACAACGGAAAAGAAAATATCTTACAGGACTTAAATATGATCTAAAACAGCAATGTATCACATAAGATCTGATTAGCCCAATAATTGTCACGTTATGTAAACATTGCGGAATAATCAAATTGAAACGCATTTTCGGTAAGCGAACAGGGGGGGGCAATTCCGCAAAATTTTTGAGCCGAAACGCAACCACTAACGAACCGTTAACGAAACGTGTTGCGAAGCAATATATACTAACCGCTTGAGTAATAAGGTATATTTTAGCACGCATCAGTCGCGAGTATGACAGAATAAAACCAAAAATCAGTCTCGTGCTGAAATGTGTCTAATTACGTCACCATAAAGTAATTATTGCTTTGTTCTGAGCGTCTACAACGGTTCTGTTTTTTGGCATCGTTCCAACTCGAGACTTTTCAAGAATTGGCCCCCAGTTCAACACACTGCTGTCAAACTCGAGATAAAGATAGTTGTACATAATTCAAGTATTTGTTTGGCTCCAATAAAGCCTCGGTGATATGATATCACCTGGGTGATCATAGTGGAATAGACCGTCACAAACCCTATATAAAATACTAGTG
This sequence comes from Carposina sasakii, assembly GCA_014607495.2. NCBI lineage: Eukaryota > Metazoa > Arthropoda > Insecta > Lepidoptera > Carposinidae > Carposina > Carposina sasakii. The sequence goes on along the minus strand of CP053156.1, from coordinate 7,786,352 downwards.
GACGCCCGCGACTTCGTCCGCGTGGACTGCAGAAAAAAACAAACTTTTATCTTTATAAAAAGTATAAAATAGGTATAGCCTACATAAAAAGTAGCCTGTCAATTTTTATTAAAATCGCTCCAGCTGTTTTTACGTGCAAGTAACAAACATCTATCCATTCATCCATACTCACAAACTTTCGCGTTTATAATATTAGTAGGATTCAGTAGGTCTAAGAATCGGCTACTATCTGTTTTTCATAACCCTTCCACGAAATAAGCGATATCCACGCGAGCGGAGCCGCGGGCAACAGCTATTAAATATTGATATACAGGTTATAATGAGTCAATAGTATAAATTAGAAAGTGCTTATCATGTTGAATAACTTTTCCTAAGACGGTATTTTCATATCTCTCAAAATTTAGCTGGGCTGTTAAGGGTTCTGCATCAGGTTATCTAGACCTTCAATTTTATTACGTTATTAGAAAGTGCTTATCATGCTGAGCAACTTTTCCTAAGACGGTATTTTCATATCTCTCAAAGTTTAGCTGGGCTGCTAAGGGTTCTGCATCAGGCAGTCTAGACCTTCAATTTTTTTCTTTCATATCATTTCTACGTCATTTTATTCTTTCATACATATTTTTTGGATAACTTGAACCGTTTACGCAGCGCACGCAACGGAAGTCTCCAAAGTTGAATAATTTTCCCCGTTTTTTCCACATTTTCCTCTTATTCTTCGTCCCTATTGGTCGCACTGTGATGATATATAGCCTAAAGCCTTCCTCGATAAATGGACTATCCAACACAAAAAGAATTTTTTAATTCGACCCAGTAGTTCCGGAGATAGCGCGTTCATAAACAAACAAACAAACAAACTCTTCAGCTTTATAATATTAGTATAGATTTTGTACCAGAACGGTCTATATACCCCAATATAACATTAAGCATTAACAACGATTAATGAGTTGTTGTACAAGCCTTACTAGGTAAACTATTTGTTTTGATATTGTCTGCAAATTATCCATTAAGTCGAATTATTGACGTGCGCATATCGATCAAATAAACTTTGTTTACATATAAATTTAATATTTTTTTATTTATCTACTTCGGGTATGTTTAGTTTGGTACAATAAATTTATTTGCTGACATAGTATTTAAATCAATAAATACAATAGTGTGTACTTAACCATATGTACTTTAATAATGTTACATTACAGAATCGCCTCAATGTTTTTTTTAATTGCGGACCTATTTTTCCAATAGTTAGATATCATCTGAAAGGGAAAGATGCTGTCTCTCTCTCAAATAATCAAGCTAGAGACAGCTCATCAACTTTATCTTACAGATAGGCTATCTGACCATTAATTTTTCATTAAGGGCCGAGTTTTCCAATAGTCTGATAACCTGACAACTGTTACTGACTAACCGGATAAAGTTGAAGCCCCGTCAAGCTTGATCAAGATCAAAAGCTTGATCTTGATCAAGTTTGATTCAAAGATGGCATCAATTTAATCCTTCAGATAGGCTATCTGAGTATTGGATAAATCGGCCCAAACACAAGAACATAACTTAACTACTTCTAATAATATACTAAAATAAGTTTCCATTTATTTCTAAATATCTTGTGAAGCAAGGAACTGAGTACTCTACAACCTCTCAGTATCACGTATGAAGTTAATAATTTTAATGTGGTATGTAGCTACTTTTAGGTATATTTTTTGCCAAATCAAGTGGATATCTGCCACATTTAACAATAATTAACATTAACTTATATTATAGTAAACTTTAAAAAATAAAGCTCCGTATCTTTCTATAAAGATTAGGTAAGCTATAGAGTGCCAGTATCGCTTCGTACTGTTTTGCATGGCGCGTAAGAAAAATGTTTTTGTTTTTGTACAGTTTGATTATGACACGACCATAGGATTTCCTATTTACATCTGTGCCTACGGATCATATATCGTAAATCGTGCTCTATGCGAGTAGCTCGCTAAATGTATACTCTAGGCATACATACCTACATTAATGTTATCCTAAACGAAGTTCTTGAAAATTGCTCTTTAGCAACAGCAAAGCGGCTAATAATCGCATAGATATAAATCTTGAAAATCCTTTTCCTCAATTCCCTAAACCATTGTTTCAGGATAGTAAGGTAATAGTTACATTGTTATCATCAGCTTTGATACCCAAAGCATTTTAAACCTAATTCCAGCCCTATGATATCGCTTCCAAATTACCCTGTATTTACATGCTTATATTAACAAATACTTTTTCTTGCTGTACAATATTATAAATTAATCTCAAGTTAATAATATTGGATTAAAAATACAAGTAAGAAAAGAGCACAGTAACAATGTCGGTTCTTAGAAGCTCCGTTGTAATCTTGTAGTCGGAAATCTGAAAACATTACACTAATTAGCTTTTAATCTTTTTTGTCTTTCCAACAGTTTTTTATTATTTTTACTTTTCCTTTCCTTCTTACATTTTTTTCGTGTTTTCTAATCTTCGTTTTTTTTTTTCAGTGCAAAAAATATAAAGATAACATTTAATTTGAATGTAAGTCGTAAGAATATTATAAATTTATAATTTATGATACGATTAAATGAAATTGATGCGTATTGAAGATACCTATATAAAAATCGATTTACCTTGTCTGTTCAGTACCTACTTTTTTCCTGAATGTGGAAAAATTTATAAAATATATAGAAAAAGTATTAAAATATACTTAGATAGATAAGTACTTCATTCGATGAAAACCCACCAAAATTTTGCTTTACAATTTTTATAAAGAATATATTCTGGGTAGCTTGGAAATATAATGATTTGGTAGGATACTCCGATATTTGGGATAACTGACTTCGCAGAAACTTCTTTAGTCGATCATTTATTAGGCATTATATAAATATTTTTAGGTATAATGTGCTTATGACTTTAGAATGGCATAATTTAAGATAGTAGAATTTTTATTGGCATATTTACCTTTGGCAAGTTATAATTTTGTATAATATCGTAAAAGAGTACATTTATAAATACTTTGAAGATCATAGAATTTCAATTAGAATAATATAGATTGGGTTACTTTCTTCTTTATTTTAAACGTCTTTTATTATGCTCTCAATCTCATCAAACAATTATTAGAATTAAATTAATCATTTATTACAGTTAAATTAATCAGCTAATCTTATATTAGCTATTGCTTTAAGGTACCCATCTGTGTAATCAGTTATGGTTCGAAATGATGGATCTACTTTTAAATAGTTATGGATAAGAAATATATGCCAAAAGATGAATCTTTTTGAACTTTCTGCGATGTGATGATTATAATTGTGATTATTATGGATACCAAAATTATGCGTACAGATAATTCTGACTTACAGAAATATGGGTTTCAATGTATGCTAAATGAGTTAATGCCAAACGATATTCTGCGAAAAGAGGTTTATGCTATTAGTTGTTATGCAATATAAAATTATTACTTAAAAAGTTCTACTATAATAGGTATACCCAAATATAATAGGTAGATAATGTTAAATGGAGTTATATTTTGTTTTATACTCTAATAAAGTACCGTAAAAGCATTTATAAATACTTTTGAAGGAGATTCATTTTAAACGTCTTTTATTAATAATCTCATCAAACGAATTTATGTAACAAGCACACAGTATAATCTGTATAGCGCTTGCTTGGAATAAAATTTAAAAAAATCCCCGACCCAAAAAAAGTACGCAATCATTATGACAAAAGGTTTAAAATGCTAAACCCTATAAAAAGCAAAAAATAACTTTTAACACTACGTAAGTACCAACTAAAGCATGTCAGACTATCTACTCGGGACTTTGTGCCACCTTTATGTCGGAGGCATAACCGCTAATTTTGAACTGCAAATTGTTATCTTGGCCTGCTGTTGACCGTACGTATGAAATTTTTGATTAAATTTTGTCGCGTCGTGGGGACCGCTCTAATTTATTAGCCTAACGTTAGAAGCACACATTAAGAAGTCCTCAATCCCATTGTTTAACAAAAACAGGATGTTTTTTGAGGCCACCATTAACGAAGGGTACGTACTCTATACATCAAATAAAGTAAGTTTATTGCCAAAAAAAAGGCTGGGATTTTTTTTTTTTTTAATTCCTTGATCGTGCGAAATTTATAGTGTCTAGTGTTTATGTTAGTTTTTTTATAGACAGATATTAATTATTTTTCGTGAAAAAATCCTGCTACGCGCGTCTATGTGCATTTATGCAGAAAAACGCAGTCTATTTACTCAATTTTGGACCCTAATATCTTGGAAACCAGACACTTCCCAGGTATGCTTCCATGGAGAAAAATGATCGTGATGATGAGGAGATTCCGTAGTTTTCGGGAACGTTGACGACCAAAAATCACCCTGTATAATTTTAATAGCTTACTTCTCTTTAATTCTGAATACCTACTTACTTTAAAACATTATATCAGTAATTATAAATATTATTTTGTTTAGATAGGTGATCTTTTTTATACGAATGTTGTGATTAGGTAGGAATCATTTGATTTAGGTAAGTATTTTTGAAGGTAAAAAGCGGTCCCCCGACGCGACAAAATTTAATCAAAAATTTCATACGTACGGTCAACAGCAGGCCAAGATAACCATTTGCAGTTCAAAATTAGCGGTTATGCCTCCGACATAAAGGTGGCACAAAGTCCCGAGTAGATAGTCTGACATGCTTTAGTTGGTACTTACGTAGTGTTAAAAGTTAATTTTTGCTTTTTAAAGGGTTTAGCATTTTAAACCTTTTGTCATAATGATGGCGTACTTTTTTTGGGTCGGGGTTTTTTTAAATTTTAAATTAAATTTTTTATTTCATGCTTTTTGAAGGAGCTCTTTAATTTTTCATTCTTTTCATTTAATTTCTTTTATTTATCGCAACGTAAAAAGTTTAGATGGGGTCGCTATATGCGATCTCGACCAAAGGAAGCTGTTTAACAATCCTCATGACAAACTGGCTCTGGGAGAATTGCAGAGATTAAGAAACAATAAAGATTAAACTTTGGTCATTCTAGATTTTCAGAAAAATATAAATCGGTTTATCCGTTTCATTTCGGCATTCCAGGGTTTCATCCGCCACATCCCATTTCAGCATCAGGTCCTCGTCAATTAGAAACATGAAGAGAACCAGTCAAGACAAATTCAACGAGCCCAAACTCGATGGGTTTACTAAAAGGTAGACCAGGGTTACGTCTCCTACCTTCGAGCCCTATCATCAGACCAGCTCAGAGGTTCCAGATTTCCAGCATCAGGTCCTCGTAAATTAGAAACATAAAGAGAACTAGTTAAGACAAATCCAACGAGCCCAAACTCGATGGGTTTACTAAAAGGCAGTCCAGGGTTACGTCTCCTATCTTCGAGCCCTAACAGCAGACCAGCTCAGTGGTTCCAGAATACATTAGTGTTTCAAATGTCAGATCCCACATATTATGCTTGCAAGCAAACTGAGCGTGTAACATTCCTATCACACCTAACAAACGACCCGATGACCTTGAAGACCTGAACCGATTTCCACCAAACATAGCTAAGAACACTCTCGACTGACATACCTATCAATCAAAAAAAATCCGCATTAAAATCGGATCATCCGTTTGGGAGCTACGATGCCACAAACAGACACATATAGGTACACATTTACACACAGAGACAGTCAAACTTATAACACCCCGTCGTTTTTGCGTCGGGGGTTAAAAAATATCAATCGTAAGGAAGTAAATTTAATTACAGAACTTAGGCGTATAGAATCTATACAGGGTGTAACAGAAAGGGTATGTTAAGCGAAAAGCTGTATAAATAGCCCACTATAGAGAACCTATTTCCAAAATTTGAAACTCGAAATCACATTTTTATTTTTCAAGATTGTATGAAAATTCCTGAGATATTTAAAAATTCTCCATACTATTGGGAAAAATAAACATGTGATTTCGGATCTCAAATTTTGTGGATAGGTTCTCTATAGTGGGCTATTTACATAGCTTTTCGCTTAACATACCCTTTTTGTTACATCCTGTATATCATACAAAAGTTATGATTGAAGATCCACGAAGAACATATGAAGTTCCTCAATGTGCTAGATGTCAACAGTATGGACATATATTGTAAAATTGATCATTTCATGAAATGGTCGAGCATTTCATGAAGTGGTCGCATTTCATGTAGTGGCCAATTCAATTTGACCAGATCGTTAAATCGTCTACATTTCACGATTTTGCATCCACGTTTGGCCAAATCGTATTAACAGGGTGTCCAGAATGTGGTAAGAGCTTATATAAATAATATATACCGTACACCATATATATAGGTAAGTATGGTATGACGGTATGATTTTTTTTGCCGACTTTACAAAAGCGATTCGCATCTGGCACATCGCCGGACGCTACGCTCGCTCCGCTCGCTCGGCTCGTGCGTCATTTGTCATAGTCTAACCTAACCTAACCTATCGTAATCTAAGGTTTTTGTTTAACAATATGTCTACATTATACAATATAACACACTATCCGTGAACTTCTTCTGCATAGTCACCCTACTCTCTTTAATTTGTTTTATAACGAAAAATCCGCCATCCACACATGCGCGTAGCGCCTCTACTGATTCATGTAACTATTTTACGATATGATCAATAATCTTGACCACTTCATGAAATGATCGGGCGTTTAGTTGCCCATATCGAGAAACGATTTTTATCATCGATCTGCCCAAACCATATCATGATGTGGCCAATAGACAGTTGAACTTTTCATGAAATGCGACCATTTCATGAAATGCTCGACCATATCATGAAAAGATCAATTCTACGATATGGCCACGACAGACATACTAAGAACAATTGCATGCGTCCCTACAGATGCGTTAAATGCGCAGAAGGACATAGAACTATAGATTGCCCGAAAAAAGACAGAAATACACCAGCCACATGTACATTGTGCCTAGGCGATCATCCTGCCAACTACAAGGAGTGCCAAATGTACAAAGAGATTCGTGCAAGGAAAATCATACAGCCACCTCACAAATGAGCTCCATTATCAAATATGAAGAATACGAAAAATAATACTGTTCTCTTTAAAATGGATGACTTTCCACAATTACAGCCAAGCAGCCACACTAGACCACCACCATCAAACCCACCCACTCCAGATATTAGAAATACAGTATACTAGAACAAAAATCCAGAGAATATAGAATCTCAGCCAACAAGTTCGTTAGAACAAATCATAATTAAACAATCAGAGAAGATAGATATTCTCATACAACAAATAGGCACCCTAATGGGACTCCTAACGACTCTTATTGCCCAATATGAAAAATGATAAAATACTTACGTTTAGCAGCATGGAACGTCAATGGATTGCCGCCTAATAGGCGGGAGATAGAACTATTTATCAAACATAACAGAATAGACATTCTTTTGGTTTCGGAGACACATATGACTGACGAAAAAGTCATCGTAATCAAGGGGTACAATTTATATTACACCAACCATCCTGATGGAACATCACATGCTGGGTCTGCAATTGTAATAAAGGAAAAAAACCGCATTAAAATCGGATCATCCGTTTGGGAGCTACGATGCCACAGACAGACACATACACATTTACACACACACACGTACACACACAGAGAGAGAGAGAGAGACACGTCGAACTTATAACAACCCGTCGTTTTTGCGTCGGGGGTTTAAAACATTAAACAACATGCTCTCCCAAACATTAGGCAAGCGTATCTGCAGGCTACTGTCGTATCAATAGATGACTGGCAGGGCCCACTCAGCATAGCTGCAGTATACCTCCCGCCTCGGCATCGAGTTAACGAACAAATTTTTAACACCTTTTTTAATACGCTCGGTGAGAAATTGTATTGCTGGAGGAGTTACAATTCAGAACGTTCAAAATTCATATGGGTGCTGCCCACCACCGGGCTCTAGGATAACGACCCTCCACTAGAGGCAGAGAACTTAAAAAGGCCGTAGATTGAAAGACCCTCAATATTTTGACTGCGAAATGGAGAGCCAACTTACTGGCCATCCGACAAGATAAGAAAACCAGACCTTATCGATTTCATTATCACCAAAGGGATGTCAGGACTATACACAAAAGTCGAATCATGTCTAGATGGCAACTCTGATCGTACACCAGTGATATGTACACTAAGTACTGCAATAATCTTACGGGAGCCACGGTTGACTTTGTATAATCGCAGAACTGATTGGGAATCATTTCAGCAATTTATTACAGAAAACACCAACCTGCTGATACCCCTTAAAACAGCGGAAGATGTTGAAAACGCGGCCTTGTATACTACCAACCTTAGACAAATAGCGGCTTGGAAGTCGACACCGTGTATAAAAGACAGTGCTCTGAAATAGGATTATACGGTGGAAATACGGAAGATGATAGCCATGAAACGAAGGCTGAGGCGACAATGGCACGCAAGCAGGACAGCACATGATAAAAGGGCTCTTAATAATGCACAAAAACATTTAAAACAAATGCTCAAGGAACACGAAAACGCCACCCTACAAGATAGACTAAAAACCTTATCAACTCGGAAAGCAGATGACTATTCACTCTGGAAAATGACTAAGTCATTAAAACGCCCCCAAGAGCACATACCTCCTCTAAGACAGACTAATGGTAAATGGGCAAGGAAGTCTTCGGATAAAGCGGAACTATTTGCTGTGTTTCTAAAAGATGTATTCAAACCAAATGAATCCGACGTAATGTTTTCCGAAAAAAATATTGACGACATCCTAAATAGTGACCAGCAAATGTCTTTGCCTTTGCGTCCATGCTCCACAGCAGAAATACTGAGAGATATTAAAAACCTGAAGACAAAAAAGGCTCCAGGTTTCGATTTGATTACATCAGAAGTCGTGAATCATTTACCAAAAAAATTAATTGTCCTGTTAGTCATACTTTTCAACGCGGTGCTGAGACTACAACATTTTCCGCTTATATGGAAAATCTCAACCATAAATATGGTAGCCAAACCAGGTAAACCCCCAACGGAAGTAACCTCGTACAGACCGATAAGCCTTCTTCCTCTATTATCAAAACTATTTGAGAAGATACTACTGGATCGTATAAAACCCATCCTTGAGGAACAAAACACAATCCCAGAGCATCAGTTTGGCTTCCGAGCACACCACGGAACGACAGAGCAAATACACAGATTGGTTCACACAATCCGACATTCCTTAGAAAGAAAAGAATACCGCTCAGCTGCTTTTCTTGATATACAACAGGCATTCGACCGAGTGTGGCACAAGGGTCTTCTGTGTAAACTAAAAATCTGCTTACCACATAATGCATACATGTTGCTTATGTCTTATTTGGAGGACCGAATATTCCAGGTTAAATCCGGAGACAGTCTATCCTCATTTTACACCATAAAGGCTGGAGTGCCACGGCGATCTGTACTGGGACCTGTTCTCTACACAGTCTATACTGCTGACCTACCGACTGCAGATACCGCAGTCTTATCCTGCGCTAAAAACCAGATCAGAGCATCAACTAAACTCCAAGAACACCTAGATAAGATTGGGTCATGGCTGAAAAAGTGGAGAATTAAGGCTAGTGCTGCCAAGTCTGTCCACATTACATTCGCTCTAAAAAGAGGAGATTGCCCTCAAGTTACACTCGATGGAGAGGCACTGCCAGATAGGAGTACTGTCAAGTACCTAGGCATGCACATTGATAGGAGACTTACATGGCATGATCATATAAAGGCCAAAAGGGATCAAGTAGCTTAAAAGTTTAGAGACATAAATTGGCTGGTTGGCAGACAATCCACACTTGATTTGGAGAATAAAATTCTAATCTACAAATGCATCCTAAAACCTGTATGGACATATGGCATAGAACTCTGGGGATCGGCAAGCCATTCAAATATTGAGATACTCCAAAGCTTCCAGAACAAAGCACTAAAAACTCTGACATGCGCACCTGGTTCACAAAAAACTTTGAAGTACATGAGTACCTACATATCCCAACTGTCCGGGAGGTCGTAGAAAAGTCCTAAAACAGTTACAAGCAGAGACTTCAGCAACATAAAAACGAACTTGCTGTAATGTTATTGAAATCCTCTACAGGCTAAAAAGGAAGCGAATAGCATCGATATGATTATATTTATCTAACTGATCAGTACATCACAACATCATTAATGATAAAAAAGTGAGATTATGTATTGCTGAATGTGACTATCTCAAACTGCCATTATGTATAATAAATAATCTGATTAAAGTTAAGGGGCTATATAGAGAAATTAAAAAAAATACAATTTCTTTATATTTTTGTGATATATTTAAATGGATAATAAACCTATAATTGAAATGTTAAGAATTATTTGCTTACCTTGCGTTCCAAATAGAGTGCTCTCAGAAGATCTCTCGGAAATTATGTTTAATCTCTGGAGAACTGAATTAAATAAAAAAGAGAAAATATTATACTAAAAGAGAATTATCGATATAAAAAATAGAATATAGTTTTTTATTAATAACTTTGACGGAAATAATAATCTAGATAAGTACACAAATACAAATGAAGAAATGCGGAAAATTGATTAAAATAAATTACGAGGCCAGCCTGTGCTGAAACACTTAAAAATTTACACAAAACAAAATGGTATTCATTCATCATTTATTCATAGAAATATATAAATTTTAGTTTATTCTATTCTAATAATAACGAGACTGTATTTTAATGACTAAGAATTTTGATGAAGGTTGGATATAGGTTATGAATTTATTTTTTTTAAATTCAATGGTCTAAAATATTGGACTGGCTAATAATTATTATGAATTCTTATTAGTTACAAAAACTTTCCCTTACCACTTTTATTCTCCAAGGCCGGTGCAGGCATAGCTATAAAAAGAATTATTATTGATAATTATATTTTACAAAGTACCTACATATTAATACAAAAGCTAGTTCAAAACTAAGATCTCTTCTAGGATGACATTAGGTAAAACAACGACGGTGTTATCATAAAACCGCTTAAGTTAGGCACTGAATAAAAATTCCATTTTGAGAGCATAATGAATGAAGTATCTGTCAAATTTAGGCAATGCTTAGCTAAAACAATATTTTGTAATAACATGGTGAATTTCTTGTCAAGTCCATTGTGCTAAAACGTAGATACTATAGTAAGGCGACACTTACGATACACCTTGATGGTCCCCTCCGTGTCGCCGAGCGAGTTCTTGGACACGCACTTGTAGACCCCGTAGTCGGAATGGGTCACGTGTCTGATAGGGAGTCGGAGTACCGACCGGAATGAGCCGTCCACCTTGTGCGGATCCATGCCACCACCTGATCATTCATTCGATTTTAATACATATACCGAATCACGTCTTATTTCCAGCGGCCAAGCAGAGATTACGGATTTCTTTTTGCATACTTTCATTCGCATCATCAAGTTCCAAATATACGCTTATCGGTTTAGGCTAGGAGGAGACCTTTCTCTAGATTTTGCGAAACTCTGGCGATGTCTTTCCTTTAAACACTTCCATACACTCTTTTTGTCAGTCTACTTCCATTCATTTTCTGCACATGACAAAACCACCATACACCATATAATAGTAACTATACGGTGAGGATCTGCCCGCATGCGGCAAATAATGAAATACTGAAATAGCATTTCCTCTAAGGTTCCTAAACAGCTATCTTATTAACATGTTCCTATTTTTGCATTATCGACATTAAAATTGCATTATTATTCACTTGAGGAAACTCAAAGTTTGTTTTGGGAAATCGAGTTGTAACAGAAGCGTCATGACTAATGCTCGATGCATGTATTTTAGTTTTGATAATAGATACACTGTCTATGGTGGTGTATATTTAACATCAAAGAGATGGAGTTTTATATACGGATGATATAATTTTAGATATGTAGTGGAAACCTGATAAAATTAGAGTACAATTACAGATTCTTTGCTATATAATATAATCGGCAGAAGGTATGGTAAACTTTTTAATTGCCGAGAACCTACTCATATAAAAATGACTTATGCGCATAGACATTGTACAACGTATTACTGAAAAAAAATCGCATAACATTTGATGTCAAATACATTGCGTAGAAAGAATTTGAGGTTCGAGTCGAGGCTCTCTTACCATGGAGTACCAGGGTAATTATCAAAGCAAGGTTCATAGCCAGCCATGCAAATTTTTTGTTTCAATAAGGGCTGATTTTCCCAATGGTCAGATAGCCTAAGGATAAGCTAATTCTGTCTATATCTTGATCTAGTTTTAGAGAATAGTTTCACATCGTTTCTCACTTTGGAAAAGTCGGCTTTAAATCAAAGTTACCTATATTTACGGAACCTGTAATCTTTAGCATTGCATGACTGATTTAAATACTACGTCTTCAAGTATAGGTACCTATTAAATTTTAAAACACTGCATCTCTAACATAATGCGAATCGAACATCTAAATACTTTGCATAAATCCTCCGTCGACATCTACAATAGCCGACTTATTATTCATGTTATTCTTTGTATAGTCCTGAAGCACTAGTACCGCGTGGGACTAGGGAATTTTCTAGCGAATTCAATTATCAGACTCGGGCATTGTATTATAGTAAAAAAACGTTTTATTCAACTCCCCGTGGATATTAGGTTGGAGCTTTAATAAAGTTAGAAATTCTATAGGTATCAAGTTGTTACTGTTAGATTAAGGTTACGCGAATACATGCCCATTTTGTGTAAAAAGGTAGGGCAGAGGTGTCACGCATCCGCTATTCACCAATTAATCCACGTGGTAAAGAATAAAGATATATAAGGTATGTTACCCTGTTGTTAATAATTTCTCTTTACTTGCTTGGCTTGCTGGAAGAGATCTCTGGTCGAGATAAGCTTGCCATTGTACATCTTTAATGTTGTATGCCATATTTCTTTTTGTGTATGTGCAATAAAGAATAAGAATAAGGTATAAAGAACAGATAATATTTGCCTGGTTTGCCATCTTTCGCCAAATTTTGACATAACACACAGACATAAGCGTAGAAAGAGAAGGACATAAGTCACTAACCTGTGACGATTTCCCCGGTGTATCTGCTCCAGTAGCTGATTGGTTTGGGGAACCCTTCTATCACGCACTCCAACATCAGATCAGAGTCCAATGCAGCTCCAACCAGCTGATTCCGGATGGTTATGACTGGTGGAACTGAAAGTAACCAATTCTGTACAATCTGACTTGTTGTAACATAAAGATACGTAGCGTATAAATCGGCCGAAAGAACGCTCGTATGTGTACGCGGTTAGTGTGACATGGTCCAATCTCTGCGAGGAATCAGTAGAAAGCATGCAATGTTGCTGGGGAGCTGTGGTGCGATATTTGGCGGCAGGAGAGATTGCTAAAATGATTTACGTAAAGTAGCTTTCCCTGGATACGCATTCTACCTAGATTCATCCAGACTCTATGATCCAGGTAAGGATTTTAACTAATAGTGAAAAATCGTAGAGAAAGTGAAACGCCTTCACACTTATAAGTACCCAAATGTAAGTAGATTGGTGTCAAATTTGTCTTGTCACTTACATTCTACACTGAGCATGATTCTCTTGCTGACGGTCGGCGGGACTCCGTTGGAAGCGATGCAGAGGTACGCTCCCGCATGCTGTCTTGTAACACTGCTGATATTCAGCACTGGCCCTTCCCATGACGTCACTAACAGACCAAAATATTAAGCTCAATTTTATTAGTGTTTAAGCGCGCCTTCCCCTGAAGAATTAGATATTTAACGTACCGAGTTGCTTGCACTTCGCAAAAAAGGGCGATCATGATAAACTTCGTTGCAGTGGTCTACTCTACTATAATCACCTAGGTGATATTATTGGCGACCTTTCAGTGTCCAATGATCACCTGCTAATATGATCTGATAACATCACCTGGGTGATCAGAGGCGACCTCAATAATATTATTATATTTGTATTCCAAAAGCGCCTTCGAATAAATGTCATTCAAAGAGAATTCAACATTTTTAAAAATAATATACAATAGGCTATTGTATTTGTAGTGATATCAATTTATTTTCTCCTAAACTTGACGGCACCTTGGTATCGCTGTAATGCCGTTAAGTCCGTGTACATATAAATAAAAATAAATAAATAAATAAGCTATAAGACACGCTTAGTAATATAATAGTATACTGAACAATAATTATAAACCGTAGACAGAGATATGAACAGACAACCCTATGGCCGTGTCACTATCTCTTAATATTCTTGTATTAATGGAGAAGTGTTTTTATAAATTTATCTTAGTCAAGATATTATATATTATTATATATCAGTGCTCTAACCACTAAGCACTGACACGCGGAATGCAGGGGTCGTGGGTTCGATTCCCACCCGGGTGAGGAGTTTTTTCCATTTCTTTATTAATAATTTTATAATATTCTTGTATTGTCAACTATACGTTTACAGGGTATTTCTGACAGTGCGAATATTGAGATGGTGAATTCAGACTATGATTCTGAGGCGAAAAATAGTGAAAATTTTCTCAGGAAAATTCCAAAATCTTCCGACATTTTTTTATTATTTTTTGTGGAAAAAAATTGTTTTGCTCGTTTAATTAGGCCTTAGATAATGGCTTAAAAACAAAATTTTTACCTAAAGATGATTTTCTAAAAAAAATTACGCTTAAATAAAGTTCTAAAAACTGATCAACCCTAAAGTAGAGTCACAAGTGATCCAAAAAACAGCAATGTATCACAGAATAACCAATAAGCCCATTTAAATAGTCACATGATCACCCGATACAATTGGCGCGGAAAACAAACATTACGGATAGGAATTAAAAATGCATTTCTTGCGAGTTATAACTTATAATACTGACGTATTACTCAACACTGTAGTACTTGTTCAGCATTTCAGTATTTGCCTGGCTGTCACCTACGAGTACATGTACCCTGTATTTTATATGTGGAGAGATAAAAGCTGAGTGACAAACAGTACAAGTACCAACAGAGATCAGATTAATCAGAATCAAAACCGTCCAGAGTCAAAACTTAGGTACTTATATCGTCCGTAAAAAATATAAGTTTCAACTGTGTATACTGGTAAGCATACAGGGTGTAACAAAAGGGGTATGTTAAGTGAAAAGCTATGTAAATAGCCCACTAAAAGGAACCTACCCACAAAATTTCATACTCGAAATTACATGTTTATTTTTCCAGATAGTATGGAGAATTCCCAGGAATGTTCATACAATCTTGAAAAATAAACATGTGATTTCGAGTCTTTAATTTTGAAAATAACCTCTACAGTGGGCTATTTACGTAGCTTTTCTCTTTCTGTTACATCCTGTATAATTTGATATTAAATAGGATTAAATGATTAAGCACCTTTGTCGTCGCGCCGTATTGATCGAATATTCCATTATTTTACATTCATGTCAAAATCATATAAAGTGGTTACAAATTGCTTCACATGCGAAATCTCTTTTTAATTAACTATCAAATTGAAATACACTTTTCACAGAAATAATTAAACGCCTGTCGAAAGAAATTTACTGAATTTATTCTTCAATTTCGGCTGTAATTATTGTTAATCTCATTAAACGATATGTCACAAGAGCATAAGTTAGTGAGTTATAATAAAGGCTCGAGCACACCGGATGCGTAACGTAACCACGTACGTAACCACGTCGTAGTCACGCGCGTGGTTACGGCGTACCCCGATGTCACACCGGGTGACGCATACGTCTACGCACACGCTCACGCATTCGCAGTTAGCTGGGTACGCAACGCAGGCTCTGCGTTATCATACATATGTACATAAAAATCACGCCTCTTTCCCGGAGGGGTAGGCAGAGATCACGGATCTCCATTTGCTACAATCCTGACACACCTCTTCCGCTTCATCTACTTTCATGATATTCTTCATGCACGTTAGTCGGTTTAGGGTACTCTTGACCTTTCTCAAGAATTTCACCAATTTGATCGATGAAAGTCCGGCGAGGTGTTCCCCTTCCAACCCTTCCATCCACTCTTCCGTTGTACACTTTCTTTGCCAATCTACTTTCATCCATCTTCTCCACATGCCCAAACCACCTCAATATACCTTTCTCAATCTTCGTCACAACGTCCTCATTTATACCACGCTTCTTTCTGATCACCTCATTTCTTATTCTATCTTGCACAGTCATTCCACACATACTTCTCAGTGCTCTCATTTCCACTGTATACACTTAGATAGGGGAATCACTCACTTAGATAGGGGATACGCAAATTTCCATCTACTGAGAAAGAATAAGTAAAAAGGAAAATGTTGGAAAAATAATATTTATTCTGTTTTTATAATAAATAAATAAATCATGTAAAATAATGTCCTAGGGTACGAATGCTAATATATTATCTTGGTATCTGATCCAGTGTACTTGAGATACCTTTACACAATTACTTATGTAGGTGCAGCGTTAAAACCTATTCCACTTTAATCCACTGGACTAAACCATCTAATCCATAAAATCCACTTTAAAGTCCACTCTGATCCACTGCTATAAAACACACCGGGGACTGGTTTAGAGTACATCTATTCCACTATAATCCATTGGTCAAATCCATTTGTGTAGTTTCCACTCCCATACATACATTATTTATATCGAATTCATGCATCTACAAACTTATTCTTCGTCTTCAGCCTATTGGGCAGGCGGGTTGGTGATCACATAGTATTCTGTGGTGATCGCAGTGTGATTTTTGGAAAATGTTGTCTGCAAGGGAGGCGCTGCTGCCCACCTCTCGGAAACCACCCACGGGCAGGCATGGGGTGGTACAAACTCTACTCTGCCGGCACCACGAGGCACAAACTTATTATTCTAATAGTAATTCGAGTAATTCCGAGACAAATATAAATAATAATTGTCACACGACTTGCCACTGTCATAGACCTTCAAACCCAAAGAGGGCCACGCATAGCATAGATACATGCGTGCTGATTTTTTTTCGGTGTGACGTCTACTATGGCGCGCCATAGAATACAGCGTCATCAACGCGAAGTTCTCGTTCAGCTCTGCGTGGGTACGCACGTAATCACGCAATCTTTTTGTATCTTGGGAGCTGCATTGCGTAGGGTAACGCATACGTTTACGCTTACGTCTACGCACACGCATCCGGTGTGTCCTGTCTTAAACAGTTCCATACTTTACAACTCAGCGGTACGTGCATGTCTACGCTTACGTGCACGCACACGCATCCGGTGTGCTCGAGCCTTAAAACTGAAGGCATCATAGTTGGTTAGTGACCCTGACATTTGAACCAAGATTTTTGCTTCACATTTTGTTTATCAAAAATTATGTCAAATTGGTTTTATTTGTCTAAAGGTGGTTCCAACTGAATTCTTTTAATTTTGGTAGTGTACCTCTCTTTGTGACTCGCGAAAATAGTAGATTTACAAAGCTTACTTTATAACTAGAAAATATTCAGCATACACAATGTCGAATACGGCGAGAGAGTTTTGGTTTTCTTTTTATGCATGCCATGTAGGAACCGTCCAGAACAAGCTCATCGATGCGTCACTGATTTGTGTCCATCGCCTGCGCCTCTCGTCCAAACGTATCTGGGTCTAGGTTTGAAATATTGAAATTTTGAATGGTTTTAGATACCATTTGAAACAGTTGATCGATTTAATTTTGCTTAGCTCTCTCACAGAATCTTTGCTTTTCAAAAAATCTGAAACTTTACTTTTCGACTGATACTATTGTACAACATATACATTATACATACTTATGGGCGATTTTTCCAAACGTCAGATAACCTATCAGAAGAATAAAGTTGATGCTGTCTTTCTCTAAAACTTGATCATGACAGGGACAGCATCAACTTTATTCTTCTGATAAGCTATCTGACGTTTGGAAAAATCAGCCCTTAATATAATAAATGTTTTTTGGAGGAAACAGCTTATTGCTTATTTACACTATGGTAATACATCAGTAGAACTTTAACCACTTACCCTGTGTGCCATCTTTAGCAGTGATGACCCTGGAATGCTCCCTCCGCCACGTGATCTGCGGATGTGGAGACCCCGTGGCCGCACAGGTCAGGCTGACGGAGGCCCCCTCGGGCACCGTCTGGTCGGTGCTGGTGCCCCGGTCCAGGATATCCGGTGGCACTAGATAAAATAACATTATTATATTACTACTACCATTAAAAAAACTACTACAAACACTATTTTAGTAAGATAGAGTTACCCTGTGAAGTAACTTGATCAAGTAAAGTTACTTCACGTCATTACATCATAATCTATTGCTCGTTGACTATTACTATAATTTGACTGGTGATATATCGTGACTTATAAAATAATGAACTTGCACAACTAACCTACCTATAGTACTTTAATTCGTTGTACAGTAAATTAAAGACATATTGATGCTTATCTAAAAAATATTTTGTTACAGAATATTTCGGGAAATTATTTTTAATCTGTAGACGCCGACTAATACTCGTATTGATCTCATCTTGTAACTGGCCTATAAATATTTAGTTTAGCTCCGCTATCCATTTCTCTCTCAGTTATTGAATTATTTTTGATGATTTCAAACTCAATTTAAATTTACAGCTACTGTTTTCCCAACTCTCTCAAATAAGTAGTTTAGTTAAGTTACATTTTAGTTAGGTCACAAGTAGATTACATTTAGGAGATATATTAAGCGATGTAGAATTATGTCAAATAGTGTTGGGTTGGCGTGATGGCTCATAGAATAAATTATTAGGTTTCCTACAGTTAATGCACTATTCCTTTTTTAATCCAAGATCCTTGTCAGTGATCTATAGAGTATAAATATACCATATAGTTTATTTCCAAAGCCAAAATAGAGAGCCTTAATTAATTAAGCATTTTGTTATTTTCACCTGATGTAATTTTTTCTTTGAAATAGCTAACTGGCAAGTATTAAACACTAAAATCTTGAAGATTACCACGGCTTCAGTTTGGCAGGCGCACGTCAAACTCAATATGCTATCACTGGCCATCACCGCTTCCAATGTCGAACTTAAACAGACAACAGACAATTTTATGTAGTGGAGAATAGGGGAAGATAGAACATTTTCTTGCTGGTACATGGCTATTGTCTATGTGACACCGTCATAGCAGCCGAAGAAATATAACAAAACATTTACCATTCATTGACGCCTTTGTATATCGAAATCTATTAACTGGTTAATATTTAGTTATTTTCCTTTCTATCAATAGAATCAACAATAATATTTCTTTTATACCACAAGTATTTATAGGTAAGTAATTCAATTGTGTGTGAGGTGAACACAATAAAATTTCCAATTGTTGCTCGTGTTCTAATATTTATTAGTCAGAGCCAACGCAGCATGTACTTGTTAACGTCTCTTGACTAGTGAACTATGAAACGTTCCTATCAAATAGTGCCTGTCACTAAAGGGTCGTAGTGCAGGCGAAGCTAATATTAGATGTATCTTATGTACATTGTGACTTGTTGTCCACGACAGACAAATGGCTTTCAACGTAATAGGTACAATACATAGCCAAAACGATAAAGTTTACGAAATAGATATAACTTGACGATCATTAAACCCATTATGGCGAACCAATAAATTCATCTTTCTCTTTACCCACTGAGTAGTATTACTTGTTTTTACAGGCCTTTGCTGGAACGGAATACCTTTTGTCTAGTGGGGCCTAATTTGTCTACCTGTATATGTTTCGGTGCTACTCATGGTTTCCGGCACCAACGTTTCTGCTTCCCTAAATTTTACCTTTGGTTAATTTTAGTTTTATTCCTTCCCCAAAGAAATACCCTATGCTCGGGTTTTCATGATTTTTTCCTAGTATTTTCGTTTCCTTAATGAAATCTTAGCGTAGGCAATTTTTGGCAAATTTTTTAGTGTGTTACAAAAATTTAAGACACAATTTGTTATATTTGTCACAATACTTATATTATATCAACCAATACACGATAATAATTATCCCTGTAGAGTTATCTCTGAATTCTCCTTTGTTTAATAAGATAAAGTACCTACAAACGTGATTGATAAATGGTTTAAATATGGTGTAGAAGTAACATTAAAGATGAGATCTAATTTCCATGTAACACAAGGATAGGTAGTTAAACTTCCCATCAGTATAGTAGGACCTACACAAATTAAGACAAAGTCTTCCCTTATGGTTCTATAGAACTACGATTAAATATCTAACAGTCCCAACAGTTTATTTTAATTACAAATAAAGGAATCATAAACTATCATGTAGTGGACCACATTGTACTTCGAGTAATTTTTCATGATTAGCATAGTTTTAAACTTGCCGTTGTCGCACTAAATCCTTGCGACCATTTACGTCGGCATCCTCGAATATTTTCGTGGCAGTAAAGTTAAAAAATGCTTTCGCTTCGAATAGGATAAAGTTGTTCGACGGGTGTGAAATTGTGCCAGCCGGGTGAGTTAGAGATATTGCACTTTTATTCGTAATATAGACTGCAGAACACTTGCAGCCAGGATATAGTACATGTAGTCTGCATAATGCTGAAATATTGTAATAGCTTCGCGAAAACTGCCCTTATTATGTTATTAAAGCTCCAGAAATTATAAATATTTCGGTAAATATATGATTTAAGGTTAAATACATCTTTACATGGTATCTCTAAGTCTAAGATGGGACAATGTAACATCGTGTGGTATCGACGTCATTCGACGTTCGTTTTCGTAACACTCCCATTAATGGCGGTATTCATCACGAGACTTGATTGTAGCCAATGTGTCGGCAACGAATCTTCTATCGATTCGATCTCGAAATATTGTTACTTTATCTAACTAAGGCCTCAGTTTCGATAATTTTCCAAGTAGTGTTTGTTTTTAGATTCCTTTCAGTAAGTTTAGTTTAGCTGACCTTGTTGAGTAATTTCAATTTATGATAGTAGGTAGGTACTTATGTCACTTTGGTTTATACGACACCCGAAAGTCTCGTAGAATTTATAATGCATATCTCTTTTAGTACTAGACTCTTAGTATGAAGGGGATTCCCCAACGAGTGCCTATCTCTCTCTCCCTCTCTCTCTCTCTCAATCTTTGTTCTTAATTTAATTGAAATTACCTCAATTAAATTCTTAAGGAGCATACATTAAAATCAGATGTACGTGCACGTCTACGCTTACGTGCACGCATACGCATCCGGTGTGCTCGAGGCTTAATGTATCATAAATAAATGTTTTACTTGTATATGCATGCACACTATCAATACAGAACGAACAACTGAATTGGATGGATACTTCGATGTTAGGTACTTTGTCTATGCAAGCTAACATTTCAGGTTTATCGATTCTCTTATCGTGAATCTTACCTTCATTGGCATAAGAGGCAAAACTACTTGTACCGAAAGCAAATTAATTCACTAGGTAGATATGTAGAGAGCACTAATAATCCAGTGTAGCGTTAAAGTTTAGATTGAAGAGCAGGTAGAGAAACTATTAGCTACTACTTGACGTAAATTTATTCGAGGTATCTAGTAAAATAGATACAATTGTAATGTATAGTTTAAATAAAATACCGTTCAAATGATATGAAACTTATAGGTCGAGGATATGAACAGAATACAATAATCACTTAGCAGCAATCAGCAAGTACTTACAGACAATTCAAAAATATAGTTTAGTCAGATGTTTATCTCTAGTAAGTATAGAATTAGGATGTCTTTCTCTATCTATACTAGGCTAACCAGTGTTACAGACAAGATTAAAATATTGTTACACTAGTGGACGCGCCGCGACTTCGTCCGCGTGGACTGCAAAAAAAAACAAAATATCAAAATTATCTGGGATAAAAAAAAATCCCGGGATAAAAAGCCTATATGTTAATTTAGGATTTTGCTAACTTCATACCAAATTTTATTAAAATTGCTCCAGCCGTTTTTACGTGAAAGAGTAACAAACATCCATTCATCCATACTTACAAACTTTCGCGTTTATAATATAGTAGGATAATTTATTTGTAATATGGATCAGAATTAAATGTTTGTTCCATAGTAATGTTAGTAAATGACATACATACAGGTGTCACATAAGGGTTAGATAAAATGCTAAGAAACAGTCCACTTTAGAGAAACTGTCTACAAAATTATAAACTAAGAAAACACCTACCTATATTTCTATAAACACTATAAATAACCACATTATTCTCGGATATAAAAGATTTCCATTTTTCAGTATCCACGACGACTTCCGATATAACCTATATTGGAACGCCCGTCATTCGTAACGACAAACAGGAATTATCTCAGGGCGAAAATAAAAATGACTCGCTGTAAATTGCATTCGGAGCGGCCTTTTGTCGTTTTCGTATTGCGAGTAAGCGGTTTGACCCAGCCGCAGGTCATCAGGGCCGCTTGTTAATCAGAAGGGGCCGATTACCTACGTTCTCCATAAGGGACCTATTTCACTTCTTGAGCTAGTGAAATCTGCCTACCACTTCATACTTTCAAGATCTCAAGGAGTTTTGTTGTAAGAAATGAGCACTGTTTTGTTATATTATAAATGTAAATTAACATTCTCTGAATTTTCTAGGTATAAGGCCGGCTACCTGCCTGAAGCCAATTCTCCTCGGGTATAGCTAAGTAACAATTTTAGAAAATCCGTGCGTGAAATAAATTCAGTGGTACGTAGGATAGATAGCATAGGGTCTTATAAGATCCCTAAGGTCTTGTCTCGAGCAACGGTATTTAAATACTATAGAAACATCCATGACTTGGGTATAACTAATGCCTAAACATAATAATTGAACCTGATGAAAGCAGATATTGATTCCTTATTGTATTGGTAGCACTAGTATCTTAATGAGATAGCGTCTTTACCTACTGGCATTTCTGCTAGTTCTCGCTAAGACAATAGCGATATTTAACGCAATTAACGTAATGGCGGCTATGGTAAATTACAACAGTTGTAGTACTAGCTTAAATGTAATACTACATATTTGCATACAAATGCTGAAATACCTTTAAAAATGTTTCTCCCACAATGCAATTTTTATGAAAAGAATATTACTGAAAATATTTTCTGGGACATGAATGGATTGAAAATTCTAGAATATGTATATTATTTGTTTGTTATTTAACAATATTTATATTTCGTGGTAAGGTATTAATTAATGCACCCGTTTTTATTCATTTCGGAAATACCATAACAGATTTTAAGAGATGTACTTATCGATGTCCCTCCGAAATGGGGTCTTCCGAGACCGGAGCTCTCGTATAGAGGAGTAGCCTTTGATTTCTAGGTTTTTGACAGGACTTAGCAATTCGTCTGAATATTCTAATCCGACTATTATAGCTTCTTTATAAAATATTCCTACGCACATCGAGGTAGTTCACTCGGCTTAGGCCGGTTAACGACATGAAGTCTTGCAACTGGAGTCGATCCTATGTCGCGCAGTCCGAGTGGTAGGCTTCCTTTTAACCACTGAGTTATCACCGCTCATTTCTTACTCGCATGTTTCTAACTGTCTGTCTTACATTAAAAGATGTTCCAATATTGGTCCACACTCACAAACAATATCCCGAGAAGGGGTTGGCGTCAGGCTGCCAGCCGGCCGTAAACAAATGCCAAATCTGTGGTAATGTGAGTTTCGAAAGAAACCATTGACGGCCGATTAGTGCAGTTGGTTGTGTTATACCCTGCCTGTGACGCTATAGGTCCCGGGTTCGAATCCCGGTTGGTGCAAACATTGATATGATGAATATCGATGTTTGTTTCCGAGTCATGGATGTTTCTATACTTATTTACGAGTATTTACGAGTATATATCGTTGCTTAGTACCCACGACACAAGACTTCAGGGATGTTAGTGTGGGACTAGGTTAATGTGTTGTGAAGTGTGTGACTATTTATAATAATTATCATAATATTTATATTGCGTCGACACCATAAATAATGGTACTCGTATAAGGAAAATGATGACTCACCAACAATATCCAAGTAACCCAGCTGGCTCTTCATGGGGTCAGTGTTGATCTGGCACATGTACC
This sequence comes from Carposina sasakii, assembly GCA_014607495.2. Lineage (NCBI taxonomy): Eukaryota > Metazoa > Arthropoda > Insecta > Lepidoptera > Carposinidae > Carposina > Carposina sasakii. The sequence goes on along the minus strand of CP053156.1, from coordinate 7,762,374 downwards.
AGCCTCGATCCGTCTCCCGCAGCTCCCTGATGTGCAGGAACCAGGTGCGATGGTCGCTGTGCGTGACGCCCACTCGCCGACTGCGTGATATCACGTGGGTGTGGATTGTGAGAATGGTTTGGGTGTCCACCCGTAGCCAGGCGACCTGTGGGGACAAACGAGTCGTCAAAAACATGTCTTCGATGCAGATAAGCTAGAGTGCGTTTTACCATAGTTTCACCGTATACCTCAGTTCCTTTGGATGATGGCGTTAATTACTATGTGTACGACCATATTTTTTGTGTGCGCGTAATCAGGTTAGCTGGATAGTTGAGAATGCCATTGAAGGCTTTAATCTCGCAGTTGTATGAAAATTTGTAGTACATTCTTGTCGTGGACGGCCGCTATAGAAAAGTTGTATTTAGAATTTTAGGCATTTTTTAAAAATTTTTGTCGCCGTAACCATCCTCGTACTTCAAGGAATATTCTAAAAAAAAGAATAAGCGAAATCGGTTCAGCTGTTCTCGAGATCTGCGCTTAACAACACATTCAATTATCCATTTTTATATTATAGATATATATACAGGGTGTAACAAAAGGGTGTGTTAAGCGAAAAGCTATGTAAATAGACCACTATAGAGAACCTATTTCCAAAATTTGAGACTCGAAATCATATGTTTATTTTTCAAGATTGTATGAACATTCCTGACTTATTTAGGGATTCTCCATACTAAATGGAAAAATAAACATGTGATTAGGTATCTGAAATTTTGTGGGTAAGTTCCTTTTAGTGGGCTATTGACATAGCTTTTCGCTTAACATACCCCTTTTGTTACATCCTGTATAGTTAGATGCGAAGAGAACAAACAAAGATGGACTTACTATCTGCACATATACCACAATGATGTTAATTTGAAAACTACCAAAACTCTTGAAACAATCTAATAGATTGCTAATAGGATACTTCAGTATAACAAAGTACATAATCGAAACTTTGTAAGTTACTCCCGCTTATATGCAATGTGCAAGCTCCGTTACAAGAACTCAGAAGTGATCTTACAAGAGCTTCAGTACACGTCGAACATTTAAGTAGTTTTATTGAACAAACGACTTACCTACTCCGCCTCTGTTGCAAAACCGATACGCCTACCCTACTCGTTGACAAACAAAACAAACTTTTGTTCGAAGATACATATAGGGTGTTAAATTGTGACTATATGCATAACTTAGACAAACGGACCATTCCGTGATACCGAATACCTGATAATTTGATAAAGGATTTTCTGTTAGAATTTAATTGATATTTTTCTTTTATTCACCATACATTTAATCAAATAAGCCTAGTAGTAGTATTAGGTAATAGGTTAGGTTAAAAATCAAACGAATATTCTTCTATTTCGATGTAAAAGTGCTTGTTATTACTTGCCTCTGTTACAACTAGCCCCCCGCTGCCCTACGTAGCCTAAAGAAACACGCACTATATTGCGTCGCATTACAAATGAAATGTTATTTATGTGTTTCCGACGGAAAATTCTACGATTACATAATTAATGTCACCTGTAAATATATATCAAACTCGCAACTGATAACTTAGAAACATAATATTTTTAGAGAATAGGTCACAAGTTAAATAAATGTTAAAAGACAGTACATACCTAATATATGATGCCCTATAAGGGCCCGGCAAAACTTATGAGGTCGAGTAATGTCAATTTTACTGAAAATATAAATTTTATATTATAGTATTTTTTAATTCCGCCGTAGAAAATCATAAGCAAGTGCCAGTTAATAAGTGGCCATTAATAAAACAGTGTGACCTTTTTTACGAAAGTAGTAATTATTGAAAGTATTGATTATTTGAGGATTATAATTCAAGTTGATAAAAATTAGAATTAATTTTGAACCAAAAATACTTCAAAATCTAATGCGAGGCTTCGCTAGAATATCCATATATCAGCTGCATCTCCTTCCATGCATGTTGAAAGAGTCGACTAAAGAACATGGAAATTCTCACAGGCAATAAGCTAGCATCATGTTAATGATCATTACATTTATCCCCGCTATACGTAAGGGACCACTATGTGGACGGACGACCTAGCCAAGGTCGCGGGCATTGGTTGGATGCAGGCTGCTTCCGACCGGTCGGAAGTTGGGAGAGGCCTATGTGCAACGGTGGAATTCCCAGGGCTGTAAATGATGATGATGATACTTAACGTAGCTCTGGGATCTCTATTATGACCCTGTAGTTTTGGCTGCACCATTTCGGGAACACACAAATTGCATGTACTAAAAATCTAGTTTAAAATATTCGGTGTTTATCGGCGAAAGAGAGAGCAATAATAACATACTTGTGAAATAACTTTTTTAAAGGTCCATTGATTTTGACAATGATTTCGTAGTACCTATGCTAAGACAATAATCAATATCATACCATGTTAGTGGTTAGAGCACTGACACGCGGAATGCAGAGGTCGTGGGTTTGATTCCCACCCGGGTGAGGATTTTTTTTCATTTCTTTATTAATAATTTTATAACATCATACCATGTCTGGCAGTCTTGCCTTTGCCTGTACTACTTTAACTACTTAACGAAGTAGTTACCAAGGCAAAGCGATTATCCTAGGAGTATATTGAACTATGTAGTTGATCGAACAGACGATGTCATTTCTTAACTTAATGTCGATCAACAAAAAGTTATGTAAAATTTCTATTTTAAATTTTCTTATGTTCCACTAAACTTATATTATTTTCCTTATACATATAAGATCCTTCTCATAACAATAAATATCACAATAAAAAAAGAAAGGACGTATCAATTTATACCACTTGTTTACCCTTTTTGTTACACACTGTACAATACTTATACATATATAGATTACAATAGCAACTAATCTAATCCTGAATACTCTACGTGCTCACTGTTTTATTATTAAGATAAAAATTTAACACAGAACAGTATAGAATTTCAATAACAATCAAAACTAAAATGCATCTAGTATGTAGGTATACTGGGAAACATAAAAGTATACCGTGAATTTAACTGGGCTCCGATTCTCATATCGACATTATCTCTAAAATCAACAAAAAATGTTTAAAGATATTATAATATTTCAAATAATATAATATTTCTTTAAAAACAAAATGGCGGACATTTAAACATTAGGCATCAACGGCACATATGTTCAGACAATAATTGCCAGAAAATATCTGCTAATCATAAATCCGCCATTTAATTTTTAGATTTTGTATGGACAAATAAGTCGAGATGAGCTTATGTCGAGGGACGTGAGAATAGAACCCTGTATTGCACTACAGAATAAAACCATAGCGTAAATAGTAAATAGTGAGTAAACTTTCTAACGATGTTTGCAACAATATTGCTTTCTAATCCTGAGGGACTTGAATGGGGTTAAATGTTTCCGAATCATGTGCTAGCTTCATTCTATGTATAAACGTGATTAAAGTTGTTCTGTGAATCTATAGGAAGTGCGTTTATTTTAATTCATTGGTTGACCAATTTTGACCTTTTAGAGCATAACAGTGGTACAGGATGGTAGCTGGGATTGAACCTATACAATTCGAATAAAAGCCGCACGTCTAACCCACAAAATAACTCCTTCTGTTTTATCTAATCTGAAATAAATATGCTTGACACTGTAGCAATCCAGCAATCTGTTTGTAAAGCGAACGGCTAAGGAGTGGAATGCACTTCCTGCCGATGTGTTTCCCGAGCACTACAACATTGGTCTCTTCAAAGCTAGAGTGAATAGGCACTTTCTAGGCAAACATGTACCACCCTAGGCCGCATCTTGCTTAACATCAGGCACGATGGCGGTCAAATGTTTGCCTAACTAATTGTAAAAAAAAATCGCTGGATAATTAGGAGGAGCACTGTGTCTACATATTTGATAGATTATTCTTTTATAAAGTATGTCTTTTGTACTAAATACGGTTGTCTTAACGACTATACTGTCATTATAACTTCATCGTAAAGTGTGAGTTAACTTTAACAGATACAGATACACGTCGATATATTAGTTTATACGACACAAATAGATTTTTACTACCTAGATAATCTACTGTTTTGTACGACTACTCGTAGAGATACGAGTATGCCGATGTCTAAGTGCTATGGTGCCGCTGAAATAATATATCCTTATACTAGTCGTACTAGAGCACCTACCTATTGGGCTGTCTAAGTTGTAATGTTACTCATTAATAAAAATAAATTTTTAAGTTCAAATATTCGACTCATTCGAATAGTCAGTTATCCGGTCTAGACTTTTTATGCTACTAAGCTTAAATAAATAGGCATCGTATAAAACATCAGTAATCCGAATACCTAATGAGTAATTTTATAACCTAATGAGTATTCTGAGATGCAATGTTTTTTCGTTCAGTCATAGAGATTGCTAGTTAACGTTAATCTTATTCTTATTCTTTATTGTACACATACAATGATATACAGACAGAAATTATGAAAGAAAATGTAGGGAGATTTCTTCCAGCAAACCATTTGGGAAAGTGATAATTAAATATAAAAGGTAGATATGCATGTACACAGAATCTATAATAAAATTTGAATTTAACAAATAGATACCCTAATCTAATCTTCAAACTTTTTTTTAAGGTGAAAACTTCTGTTCCCTTTAAAATCTGTAACAGTAAGTATATATGTATTATATGCTCACCTTATATGTAGAGAGATTGTGTACAGTGCACGCCAGAATAGCCTCGCGGCCTATAGGTGCCGTCACGTTCTCGATTGGCCCACTGAATCCCGGCTCATCTGTAACAAGAAATAATATAAATCGGATGAATTGATGTATTCATTCAGGTATTAATAATATACTCATTATTTCCCGCTTTTTTTTCCGCGTGGCGTTTTCAATTATTTACATAGAGAAGTTATATACCATTCAAATCCTTTAGGAAATACTAAAATGCACTGCTTCCTGATATAAACAAAATCTTAATTCTGCTCCAATGCTTACGTTCTTAACTCTTCTACAATACCCTTAGAGGTAATATCATAGTCTGGAAATAAACGCTAGACGAGTTTAACTGGTTTAACACAAGCCCATTACGACGAATATAAACACAAACACCCTCTCTGCCTCTGAGAATTAAGACAGGCTAAGAATAACAACTAAGTATAGGATATTAATGATGAATGAATGTTACTATTTCTTTTTATTAACACTTTTATGAATTTAAAAAATATTGTTATTTTTCTACCATTTTGCGATTTACTAAAGAATAGCTACATTCATACATAATAAATTATTTATTTTAACTAAAGTATATACATATTACTGATTCTTCTATCCTACCCTAATCCAAAACTAAATTGGTAGGTTTTTCGAAACAGGCTATGGGTGCGCTCTATACCCTTGTTACTCTAAGGAACAGGGCTATTTGTCAACCTGAGTGCACCAACAAATCCGACTGTCTACCGCCGCTCGATTGTACTGCACTTATCAAAGGAATTTCAGATGCTGACGGCTATGATCATAATTAAATGTGCGCTATTGTGAAACTTTAATTGAAATCATCATTAGGATTGCATTGAATTTGCTTCCTTTTGTTAGTTTGACAATATGTCATATAACAGAGGATTGCCATAACATTGCTGTGATCGACTACTAAATTTGTGACTAAATTACAATCACAAATGATCTAATGTTACACTATAACGATTGTTCGGCTTTGATAAAAACTTGTTCATTACTATTTAAAATAACCAATTACGAGTATATGTGAAATCTTATAATTCGATATAGTGATTTCTTATAATTTGATAGAACACCGTTATTTCTTAAGAACTCCCCAACGATATTCTCGTCCACAAAAAAGTAGATGATTTTAATTATAAATACATAATTACATACATAAAACTCTATAAATATGGGTATGAACATGTCACGTGTTATCTTATAAGTTTAGACTGGCCCAAACCCTAAAGTTTCAACATTTTTAACTTACTAGGTGATACTAACTTTAATGCTTTGTGACTAGGTCTTTAATCATCGCTTTAGGACACTTGTTTTGTAATTATTATTGGTATGTAACCTTGGCCGCGTGGTGCCGGCAGAGTAGAATTCGTACCACCCCATGTCTGCCCGTGGGTATCGTACAAGGCGTTTAAGGGTTTCCGGGAGGTGGGCAGCAGCGCCCTCCCGTGTTGACAACATATTCCAAAATACTAACTGCGGTCACCAACCCGCCTGCCCAGCGTGGTGACTATGGGCAAATACCCCCTATGGCAGTCTTGTGGCGTGCCCGGAGGAGGCCTACGTCCAGCAGTGAACTGTAATAGGCTGATGATGATGATGATGATAACCTTGATAGCAACTACTAATGAATGTAGGCAGACACACACATCAGCCTGTTACATTACAGTCCACTGCTGGACGTACGCCACAATGCTACTGCCATAGGCGGGTTTGTGCCCATAGTCAACCCACCTAGTGTTGGTGACCAGTGTGATTTTTGGGCTATGTTGTCAAAATACACACATTATAACGAAAACTACGGAATCTCCTCATCCACTGATCTTTTTACCCAACTGCCCGACGCAAACCTGGAGTGGGTTTCCAAAATTGGGTCCAAAGTTGAGTAAGATGACTGCGTTTTTCTTAAATGCACATAGACGCGCGTTACGAAAAATTAATATCTGTCTATAAAAAAAACTAACATAAACACTAGACACTATAAATTTCGCACGACCAAGGAATTTAAAATTTTTTTTCAAAAAAAAAAAATTTTTTCCCAGCATTTTTTTTGGCATTATATTTCATGTATATACGTACCCTTCGAAAGGTGGCCACAAAAAAACATCCTGTAAAGGAAAATAAAATTTAATAATCGAATTCTGCACTATATTATCTCACTTTCTGTAATTGCAGAAACACGATTCATAGACATTTTTACGATAAAAAATTGTGTTAAAAATACCTCTATTTTGTCAAATTTGTTCATTTTACAGGCAAACCAGAGCGATTAAGCCTCAATTTTTTTATCAATAGACTTGTCTAAACATACTCTAAAAACGTATGGTTGCATATTTTAAACATATTGTGTAGTTTTTAATTAAAACGTGAAAATATGTTTTGTCGCTTACGCTCTTTTAGTTTAAGCTAGTCCCCGCTCATATTTGTATGGAAATAAACGTCCCTCCACCCTCCCTCAGTCGGCCTCCAGCCTCCTCCGGCCTTGATCGACGCTGGGTCTATGTCAGTCATTTTCCCGCGCTGTTATTTTTCTCTGACAAATTTTAACTGTATTTACTGGCTGAATTTATTAAGGGTTTTTTTACTACAAAAGGAACTTACGAATATTAGGAAATCGCGTTATCCGTGGCAATTATTGAGTCTTAGGAAAGTACTTGCAATAAAATTGTTATGGCAATATTTTGATTGATGCGGGGCATACTGGAATAAACCAGATGATGCTTTTTAAAAATTCTTTATTGCACGTCTAAAGGTTTGTACAGCGGACTTAATCATTGCAGCATTCTCGACCAGTCAACCAATATTTGTGGTGAGAATTCAGGTGCGCAATGGACAAAACAATTTTAAAGATGGCTATACATAAAAATAAACATTAAATAACAAACACTAGTAGCTAAGCACACTTAATTCTATAAGTACATACTACGACATTAGACATGGACATGGATAGATTGTATGTAAGTACAGTGGTCTTATAGCTGTATACAGAATCAATACAATTTTACTCATCGAGTGTAACAATATACATAGGTACCTATACAATTAAAATAGATTCAATTTAAAATTAATGAAATAAATGAAATAACTGGTAGATCGTTCTATAAGCGAACAGCAGTGGCAGTAAAAGAGTCAGAATATAAAGCAGCATTACGCTCGGGCTCACGGAAGGTTTTGTTGCGACTAGACCGGAGTGGTCTATCGCAGGAGGACAAGAACTCGAAGCGTTCGGAAATGTATTGGGGAGCAAGAGGATGGTTCAGGGTATTGAACAAGAAGGAAAGTAGGTGAAGATTACGTACCTAGATGTCTAATATTGAGTCAGTTTAGCTGTGCACGATATTGGGATATATGGTCATATTTACGCAATCCAAAAATTATATCGAATACACATGTTGAGACGGCGGTCCAACTTATCTAAGAGTTCCTCTGTAATATCTGGGTAGCAGATATCAGCATAGTCAATGATTGGGTGCAAAAGCGTTGATAACGTGATCTTGGCCGATATGGGTAGGAAGTTTTAGCGAACGCTTTGGCTATCCCATAATATATGTATGTACTACACAGTATCATAGCGACTTATACTGTTATTCTTTACGGCTGATTTTATAGAATATTCCGCCGCCGTCGTGCCCATCGTAATAATTGAATAGTGTGTTTTCGAGCAAAGAATATTGATAAGATATTTATTTACTCACCCGTGTCGTCGATACAATGAAGGATGAATTATAACGTTTTTATTAACTAAAAAAATAAGAAGATACGAGTAGATTTCCACGAAGCGACGACGTCGCATCGTGAATCAACGCCGCAGCATGTGTGGAAACCCTTAGTTACTCGATGTGTTCACAGTTTCTAGTAACTCTAAGATGTCGCCGTGTGTTACCGAACGAAATATATTTCAACGTGGTGACTGATTCCTTTTTCTGCCACTTTGCAGATAATTTGGCAAACGCACTGAAATAATATCACTCATAATAATCCGACTAATATTATAAACGCGAAAGTTTATGAGGATGTAGTATATTTGTTGCTCTTTTGCGCAAAAACTACTGAATGGATTTTAATGAAACTTCACAATAATATAGCTTACATATAAGAATAACAGTGGACTTTGCTAGGATTACATTTTAGTCTAACACCCTGTTACTTATAATATTTCATTTTTGTAAATAAAAATGTAATGTGTTTAAGTGTAAAAAATAGGCATTATCCCAGGTTAACATTTTTATCCCGGATAATTTCGAATTTTGTTTGTTCTGTAGTATGTACGATAGGGCGCGGACGGAGTAGGCGTCCATTATGTCAAATTTGGCAAAGTGTGAACGATGAACTATTCAATTTGAATTTGGAATGACTGTTACGTTGAAGCTTTGAAACATTGTTCGCGATCTATGTAGATTTCAAGAAATCCGTGGGACTCGCAAATTGCGTAAAACTTTCTCGAAACTTTAATAAATAAACTCAATAGGTACATGCGTTTTCGAATTATTATTGAGCACGGAGTCACCTTAACAGCCTATGTATGTATGTTTGTATGTTCCTTTGAAGCACTACAAAATATTTTCTAATGATAGTAACATAACAACTGAACAGTCGGGATCCATTATCCGACAGCCAAGCTAATACTTCAATGGATCCTGGCTGTTCAGTTGTTATGTTACGATCATGAGAAAATATTTTATGTTCTTCAATAGTCCTCCTCATCAGCCTATTGCAGTCCACTGCTGGACGTAGGCCTCACCCAGGGCATGCCACAAGACTGCCGGTATTTGCCCATAGTCACCACGCTGGGCAGGCGACCGGTGTTCTTCAATAGTATTCATTCCATAATAATATTATAGAATTCTAAACCACCGGACATCTAAGTGCTTGTTTTTTTCTTTTCAGTTTTTTTATTATGTACATTATTTGGTTCTATGGAATACACAAATTGACGCTATACGTAAGAGATTAAATCAGTACTCATATGGACTAAACATGCTTTCTAGGGTGGCTAATAAATCCACAGTCTTAGTAGCGTACCATGCCTATGTCACCTCTACACTAAGATATGGAATAATCTTTTGAGGTAACGGGGTAAACATTGAACTGGCATTTAGGGCACAAAAAAGATGTATACGCTCAATGATGAACATGCACTATATGGAATCCTGCAAATCTCAATTCCAAAAACTAAAAATACTTACACTTAGTTGTTTATATATTTACGAAATGGCACTCTTTGTAAAAAATTATTCCCAGTTATATAATAGACTAAATAGTTATATATATCGCCACAGAATCTGTGCCCCACCTGCCAAAACAGCTTTATTTCGTAAAAGCTTTCTTGGTATGGCACCTGTCATCTACAATAAACTGCCTGTATCTATTGTAGAAATTGATGACGATAGGAAATTTAGACATTCGCTCACAAGTTTTCTGGTACATAAAGCATATTACACTATTAGTGAGTATTTAAACGATAAAACAAGGGATGTGACATAGTTTTGTAATTTTGTAATTTGTTTGTGACGTGATATCTGAATTAGTTTTGGTAATTTTAATAAAGAAAATAGGTACTCAATGTGATATGACAATGTAATGGTGGTGGTATTTAAAATAACCTGACATTTTAATTTAATTAATTTAGCATAATGTTGATTATTATATTATTATTTTTAATTAGCTAAGTTTAATGCAAATTCTTTTATAAATTATTTTTAGAAACTCGTAAATTTTTGCATGCCATTGTCGGTAAATAAGAGACTCTAAAGTAAACTAACACCAACTTCACCTTATTTTGTGCAAATAAAGTATTTTGAATTTGTATTTGTATTGTTCTTTTTTAAGCAGTCGGGTTTTTGGATTTATTAAATTATTTTTTTTTTAACGTATGTAGTGCTATTCACCATAAGGCAATACGGTAACTGAACACATCTATTAAAAATAAAAAAACACCTCGTGACCTTATCTATATATTTTGTAGCCATTAGGTGTCCCACTGCTGGGCAAAGGCCTCCCTGTGCTGCATCCACAACTCTGTATCCACCCTGGCAGAATCGAATCGAGGTCACCGCCATCGCAGTCTCGGCCTACCCCCACGCCGGCGTCTGATCTGTGCCAATATCAAACTTATTTTTCTACTTGCTGTTTCCCACGAATTAGTCTACGTAGTCTACAGAATGTAGCCTATGGCCTTCTCCTTACTCCTAGCAATGTGAATGCTAATTTTCAAAAAGATTGGTTGAGTGAATAAAGAGTGAAAAGTGGTAATAACAAACTTACTTCCGCACTTATAATATTAGTTAGGACGCATACTTATGCATACTTTCTGGAAAGTACAGAAAGAAACTAGAAAGTTTTCCAGTAGAAAGGTATTTGACTCTCAAAGTTTTGTAAACGCATGTGTGTACGTTAGTTCGTCACGTGGCTAGCACCGAGCCTTTTATTGTTATATAAACATTATTTTTCTGTAGACACTGAAATTACATTTGACTCTAACAGAGCTAAAGATATGTAGAGTATGTAGGTAGACATAAAAATAGGGCATTTGTATACAATAAGAATTTAAAAATAATAAGGATGCTTGCAACTCAAGTTATATCAGTTTTCACAGAGGGTACAGAATTAAGTAATTGGACATAATGAAACTTAAGCGCTGATTATGTTTTCAAAATAGTCAGCAAACAAAATAACATCAAGCCAAAAGCATTTTGATGAAATTTGATATTTATTGCCCGGATTCAGAAACGTTAACTAATACCGACACTGCCTCGGGAGATCAGTCTTCTAGGTAATTTGTTTAATAGTCATTACACACCTATTATGTACCCCTTAACGATCATGTCCATAATTATACCTAAATTAGTGCACAAACTAAGTCATCATCTTCCTGCCCTGTTCCCATTTATTTGGGGTCGGCGCAATATGTATTTTTCTTCCATTCATCCCTATTATCCGTCATCTCATCGCTCACTCCCAGTACACGCATATCCTCTCTCACACAGTCCATCCAACATTTCTTTGGTCTACCTCTTCCCTTATATCCATCCACATTCATGCACAACGCTCTCTGTAAAATAAGCCTTTCATCCCGTCGCTTTACATGTCCGTACCAAGACAGACGGTTACTTCGTAACTTGTCTGTGATCGGCGAAACTTTCAGACTTCCTGTTATATGCTCATTTCTTATTTTATCCATTCTTGTTACTACACATATCTATCTCAACATTCTCATCTCGCTTACATGTAGTTGATTTTCATACAAGACGACAGATAAAATTACGGTCTTGTACACCTTACCCTTTAGCTTTAATGGCATCCGGGCATCGCACGTAACTTCCGTGATACAATATTTTCATAGATACCTATGCTAATCCGGGGGCAAAATACATCAGCTGCATCTCCTTTCGTGCATGTTGTAAGAGTCAACTAAAGAATTCGGGCATCCTCTCAGGCGATAGGCTAGCAACTTATAACTGATCGCTCACATCTGTCTCCGCTATAATTAACTTGGCTGTAGGAGCTCCTTTACGAGCCTGCAGTTCTAGCTAAGTGGCTACCCCATTGCGGGAACACAACCGTGTATATATATATATCACTAAAGACAAAAATTATCGCAAGATATTTTAGAGTTATTATCAAGTGGACGTTGGAATAAACGGTTCTCGATTGGAGACCGCGCCTCGGCAAGCATAGCGTTGGGCGCCCTCCGGCCGGATGGACCGATGACTTAAAGAGGACGGCTTGTAGTGACTGGATGGCCAAAACGGGAGATCTAGCCATGTGGTGTACACTGGGGGAGGCCTACGTCCAGCAGTGGACTGCAATAGGCTGACGACGACGACGACGATCAAGTATACACCAACTTAAATCATAATTCTACTCACACTTACTTGAAATCCTATAAACAATAAAGTCACACTTCCAAATTATAGTGTATTAGTAGTGATGGTTAGCAAGTTACAAGTGTTGACATTACAGTACCAGCAGCTTAAATGACTAATCGTATTGCAAAGTTGTAAAAAGTTTGGAGGCATGTCAAGCGTGAAACATGCCTACTTAGTAGATACCCTCTAAAGCTGTGTACACAATTATACAGGATGTAACACAAGGGGTTTGCTAAGAATATTGCCCACTACAAAATTTGAGATTCGATATCAAATGAATATTTTTCTAAATTGTAATAAAAATTATCAGTTGTTTTACTAAACTACTGTTCTCTGTAAACTCTGGAAAAATAAACATGTGGTTTTGAGTTTGAAAATTTGTTAATCGGTCCTCTATAGTGGGCCATTTTCGTAACATTTCCCTTAACATAACCCTTCTGTTACACCCTATATACTTTCATCATACCAGCAGTAATCTTTTATAAGCAATTTATGTGACAGTTAGGTGTGTATGTCTCCGTCTCCTCATAATGATAATATTTAACGCTTAACATACATTTTTAACACTACGTTTTTTTGAGTGTTAAAACTAACTTTTATTTTTACAATACAACAAAATAGATTTATTACAACATACTTTAGATTATTTTACCCTATTTACGGTTAAATAAAATTTTCTTAGAAGATTTTATTGGTTTATTTATTACAAATCTGTACGCAGCTTAAGTGACTTCGGGGGAATTATTGCCAAAATAATACCCTTTAAGAAACCGTGTTTTGATTAAATTAGTTTGTTAGCACGCGACACACGAAACTAGAGTATACAAATCCAGGTCACTACTAATACTTTAAATAATAAACGTAGCGTTATATCAACAAGGTCTTTGACTGAGTTAATGAGATGAAATACTTTGACTTTAGAAAGAACAAACAAGAAATATTAAATTTATGTTTAATATTATGAAGAATTTTCTTAGGTTTGATGACATTTAAAGCTATTTTATTTAAAGTATGTTATATTCCTAAAATTGGCATGATTATAAGTAAAGAACATGTCCAACAAAAAAAAAAGAAATAACAAAAAATAGAAAAATCATCCCACAGTCAAACGGCGCAAGCAGTTTTGTGAATCGTTGTATTAAGTGTGAAGTTCCTTTAACTGGATAAATAAATGTTACTAATCGAAATCATGTTATATTTTGTAACATAGTACAAGGCACGTTGGAGATTCATTGCTCAAAAACACTTTTTAGATATTCGATGTAGTTACTTTTTTCTGAACAAAACATTATGATATTGTATTGTATTATTAAAATTTTAAGAAGCGATCTCGAATAGATTTATTTAATACTCGTAATAAACAGATTCTTATCATAAATACATTCACTTTACCATACAGCTATCAACTACACCATATACCCATCAAATAACGATATTACCTATATAGCTATCAAATAACGATATCGCCATCAAATAACTACACCATATAGCTAACACATTCCACGTTAACTTCATAGGTTAGACAAAGCGAGAATCCTCATATAGCCATAGGCACCTTTTTGCTCGGTTAATGAGATCGAATAGTTTTTCCAATCAGTTCACGGCCCGTGCCCAACACCAATCAGGGGGGCAATTCCGCAAATTTTTTGAGCCGAAACTTAACTTCTAACGAACTGTTGACGAATCACGGTGCGAAACTGTATATCACGGTATATCACATTGACTTAGTCCCACACTAAGATCGCTAACATCTTGTTTCATGGGTACTAAGCAACGGTACATAATTACATAGATAGGTATAGAAACATCCATGGCTCGGAAACAAACATCGTTATTTATTGTAATGATATTAGCACCTACCGGGATTCGAACCCAGGCCCTATGGCTTCGCAAGCCGGATCACTACCAACTTCACCGATCGACCTTCACTACAATTAGTTACCACTTGAGCAATGACGTATATCTTAGCACCCAGCGGTTGCAAGCATGACAGAATAAAAACAGACATCCGTAGCGTGCTGAAATGAGTCTAATTACGTCACCGACTTATTAATTGCTTCGTATCGTGCTTTCACAATAGTTCCGTTTCGGCTTCGTTCCAGCTCGAAACTATAAGGGAATTGGGGTCCAGTTCGCGGCCCGTACCCGGCGCCAATCAGGGGATAAATGGGATACCGATGAAACGAGAGCAATAAACATAGTATATGTCATGTCACTATTTGGACAATCACAATGTATTCCATTTCAAAGTTAAACAAATTTAGGTATTTATGTGGCCTTTATTTTTTTATTGTATTCAAATTCTTGGATTGTTAGCATACGATAACTTAATATTTTCATTTTATTTCAAGTGAAAGTTGTAATAATAAAGTACTATATAGAAAAGTAAATTAAATTGTAGAATCATAACTAGGGTTACCAACAACGTTTTAACATGATTTATTTAATACTTAGATACATACATTAGTGCTTTTCATTTCTGTTTTTGAATGTACCTACAAGATAACACTCGACGTAAAGGAACAGAAGATCCTCTAAGTTAACAACATGTACCAAGGCACTCAGACTCGACGTAAAGAGAATCGACGTAAATACAACAAGAACAATAGGCACTCAGACTCGACGTAAAGAGAATCGACGTAAATACATAGATAGATATACACGGCCGTGTTCCCAAAATGAGGTAGTCAGAACTGTAGGATTATGAAGGAAATTCCACAGTCACGTTTGATATAGCGCAGCTAGATGTAAGTGATCAGTGACAAGTTGCTGCCTGAGAGATCGCCCCTAGTTGTTAACTTGACTATTACGAGATCCACGGAAAGATATGTGTCTTTTCGGAATATCCCCAAAAATATAGAAAAGTATGGTACAATGTTACTTCAATAAACAAGCAATAAGTATTTCAATGTCTATCAGTAATCAAATTGCAAACAAAATTGACTTGTATGACGAGTATCAACAAATTATGTAGTACTAGTGGACGCGCGCGACTCCGTCCGCGTGGACTACAGAAAAAACAAAATGTCGAAATTATCCGGGATAAAAACATTTTCCCGGGATACAAAGTAGCCTATATGTTAAGTGGGACCTGTCACAATATATTCCTGAAAACTGCATCGAAATCGGTTCAGCCGTTTCTGAGATTAGCGTGCACAAACGCACAGACAAACCGACAGACAAAAATTCCAAAAATCATCGTTTTGGGTTCTATTGCGTTGATAAAGGTCTCCTATAATATTTTTTCTCATATATCTTCCATGTACAGACAGCGATCCGTTACATTTTTATTATATGTACCTATATAGATGTAGTTTAGCGCTGTACGTAGCACTCTAAGACAAACTGCTACGAACTACGCGACTACGGCGTAGTGCATATGAAATTAGGTAGGAAATAAACTTCAAACTTTAGATAATCTTCCACATTTACTAGTCGAGTCTTGGTTCGAATTTGTTGAATCATGATTTATTCAGCTGTCGTGTAGAAAATGCCTCTGTTTGGGAACTATAATGATGAAGACTGATGTGAAGCTTTTAATACTTTTCTGTTTTTATAACTGATACGAATTAGTAGTGTATTCAATCTCAGAGGCATTCATGAATGTTTTTATTATCTATGTTTATTGCTAGGTTAAAATTATATAAAAAATTGTATATAGTTACTTAAGTAAGTTAACCAACTCACTTTCAGCTTTGGAAACTTTTAGGAAATCGTATAAGCTCATACGCAACAGTTGGGCTTTAGTTACAAGTACTTTAGTTAATATATAAAGTCCTGATAAAGTCAGAAAATACCAACTCAATTCAAATCAAATCCATATTTATAACGACAACAGTAACATTTTTTTTTATAAATTTCAGTATTTACAGCTTAAGACCTTCTTCCGAAGAAAAATTTACTTGATGTGGATGAGCCATTTTTCGGATTGTATATAGGTTTTTAGTTTATTAAAAATTTTGGAGTGTTATTATAAATATATTCAATCATATCCCTGGGAAAACTCATTATAATTAATTATGTAACATACCTACCTACTACCTAAATAAATCTGTAATATATTTGAATAAATTAAAATATTTGCATGCCACTTTTTTGGAAAAACATGTCTCTGATCTAATAATGTAATAATATTGTACTATGTTTTGAGCAAATAAATAATCATTTCATTTCATTAGCTATTGCAATATTACATTTTCATCAAAATTGTTTCACCCCAAGTCTATAGCACTAAAATGATTTTAAAATCGACCTTGTATTTCAATTAGTTTTTTATCGAGTAAAATGTTAAATAGCTTGTTTGGTACCAAAAAAATCACAAGATTGACTACAATTCTGTGCTTTAAAAAATATATTTTAATTATGACGATTTCTCTAAAAACAACTTAGAACGTAATTTTGGACAAACGGGCCCTTAATCTGAGACTAACTTATTGTTGAGGAAAGTTTAATAAAACTGCTAGTAAACAATCGAAATTGTATACAGTAAATAATATGTGTGTGCAAAAAAATATACCTATTGGTTACTATATTCGTCAATCCAGTCACACAGATAGAAATAAAATTGTATATACGAATGTCGCCAATTCAATATGCAATTCGATTTGTAAACTACAAATTATGTTGGTAAACATGAAGTGGAACTATTAAATACTGTGGGATAAAGAGGTTATGGTACTGAATTTACATCCATCTCGAAAAAAGGTTTATCATTTCTGCCACTACGCTGTAACACGTGATTGCGCTTTATATCTGCATTATTTGGTTTGACTTTGGAATGTTTTCTATGTTTCCTTTTTGTTTTAAAATAAACAAGTAGGATTTATATCGACATATTCAATCCATGTCTTTTCTTGCTCAAAAATTCTATACATAATGTGGGCGAAGTTACGGGCCGGACATTTGAAGTAGTAATCGTATATTATATCTAACAAAGTGGCTTGATGATTCTGTGAGTAAACAATGCACAGCAATTATAAATAGAAACTTACAAGTTGTTGCATCCGTGGTGCCTGAAGATAGCCATTCCAACATCAAGAGGACCAGCAGAACTTCACCACCACGGAGTATCCTGATGCTACGCAAATAGTCCATCATCGTCAGTCTTTACCCTACAATTTCTATATACTGTATCGATTTGCACTAGTCATCACAAATTATACTAAGGTTCTAAAGTTAATTACTCGCAGCCCCACGTTGGGCGCCAAGAAAGTTAAATCTAAAAACTTAAACTCATACCATAAATAACAAACTTTGCTACATAAAAGTTTTTTTATGGCATATAATATTTCTACAAAATAATTTCTCTAGCAATTAAGACAATTTATATCGAAAAATCCAAGAACACGTTACAGTTGAAAACAATAAAACACACGGTAAATGCTTTGGGGTGCATTCGGAGCACGCTAACTAGTGATTAAGGGGTCCGACTTGCTTCAAGAACATGTAATACTTTTCCGAAATCCCGTGAAAAGTTTGGTACGCGGTGAGAACAGAGCGCCAAGCACGCGTCCGTCCTCGACGGTGGTCTACAGACAACTGCCTGCTGCAAGCTTCTTGCATTGGCTTTTGCGTGTCGAAAGCACCACCCCCTTTAGATAACGCCTTCTCTTTCGCGTACCACTGACGCGTATAATTTCATTACACCCTCGGTATTTTACATCCTGGCATTTATACTTAGAAAACCATAGTATTCATACTAAATGCCCGTTATTAAAATTATTCGACAAAAATGTGTTACTTTTTAACCGACTTCAAAAAAGAGAGGTTATCAATTCGTCTGTATGTTTTTTTTTTTATGTGTGTTACAGATTTTTTTTTTTTTATAGATTATCATGGTATGCTTCCGAGTTGGTCCCATATTCACCACATCAGGATCTAATGATGGGATCTTGGAGAAATCGAGGGCAATCCTCAAATATTGTAGGCACATGTAGTCTGTTTTTATACTTTTACTGAGCGTTTTGATCACCTACATATAAAACATAACATCTGATAATGGAATCTCTAAGGAATCTAGGGATATTCTCAAATATAATAGGCACGAGTAGTCCGTTTTTATATTTTTATAGAGAATTTTGGTCAGCTACACATAATATAAAGGAAACGAGGATCTGATGATAGAGCCACCGAAAAACAGATAGTGGAACTTTTTAGTAACAAAATCCCCCTATGGCAGGGGGAGGCCTACGTCCAGTAGTAGACTGGAATAGGCTTATGAAGACGAAGAGTGAAATTATATGTTGCGTACCACAATAATCCTTACAACTATAATAACTTAGTGGGTGTCAAATTTAAATGAGTTATGCTCGCATTATACGTCCGGCTCTACCTATTTAGGAATCCTTATAATGTTTGGTATCATTCCTATGATATAATTCCTTCCGAGAAAATCATTTACCTTTTCTTTGTTTCGTAGATACCTATTGGATGGAAGTTCTATATTTGTGTTTATTACTTTGTGTATAATGCAATGCACACTATGATTTCCACTCCAAATTGCAAATTAGGTAGGCATTGCTTTTTTTTCACAGTAAATTTCGCATACATATCTACTGAATACCACGGAGCCATAAAAATTGCATCGCAGGAGGCCATTATCATCGAATTAAGCAGATATTTCAACTTTATTGGGTCCCATGCTATTATGGGTTTCTGGGACATTTCAAGGATACCCGCTAAAGGTTTATAATTTATTAGGTTCCGAGTAATGCTACACTCGTCGCGGCGGCGCCGAAGACACATTTTCTAGGAACTGCAGGTTTTCCTCGTACAAGACATTGCGTCGATATTTTCACTACCTTTCCATTAAGTAAGCTAATACTGTCCAAGGGCGGTTTTCTATTGCATTATTTCGATGTTATTCTACGATTCAGGCTATTCAAGGTTTCACAGTTTTAGGTATAAGTTCATATTTGGCGCGCATTGTCGTGTCATTTTCTTGCATTTCCCAATCCTTTCCTGTCCTAATGGAAACGCGGGTAAACAAAGAAAAGTATACCCAAACGTCAAGCTGTCAATGAGCTGACGTCTTCGCATTTCGTCGGAGTATCTAATCCGGTTCGATCGACATACCGATTGTCCCGTCAACCAGGATGGAAAATCATCAAGATACGTCGCGAGTGTCACCCTTTTACCTTATGTATGGATTGGCGAAGGAAGAAACCCACAATACTCGGCAAATTCACCAACTAGACTGCCAGGCGTCTGCGCAACTACCTACACTAGATACAATCCACTTCGAAGGTAGGCGTTTCCATCCTATTTTCCACTTTTGCCCCTACACACAGTAAACCTGTGGAATCCATGTTTTAGTTTAGGGCGCTTTATTTTCTTATCCCTCTGTCCGTAGATTAGCTTACATAATTTTATTTTAGAACAAGAACCTATGACGTTTTAATTCGACACCGAGCTATATGCGTACATACACATATACTACCTACTAATGCCTCAATGTGACAATGATAATTTAATACCTACCTATATTAATATAACTTGAATAAAGAAGAGCAGAAAGAACTTTAAACAGCAAAATGGTGCTAAATCTTTTAGTTTGGTTGATTATTTATAGAACAGTAGAAATAAGAGAAATATTTATCGGTACGGGGACGATGACAGCATTGTACCTAAAATTGACAGGCGATAAGAGGCGAAATACCAATTATACGACACCACGGTTACCAATCGAACTCAGCCGGTGAATTCGTATCAAAATTTTATAAATAAAAAGACAACTTGAACCAACGCGCTTTGGCGAGTCATTCAAATAAGTTATTGGGTAAAATGGTCAATACATCTATTGACTAACTCGTCGTTTCAAATAACTTTTAAATTGTTATTGTTAAATTATATTTGTCTCAGGTAGTAGAACACTTTTAATTTGTAGGTAAGACCTGCTGGTCAATATGTTTATCCAGGTATTTCCACAAAAATCACATAATATAAATGAAGTACCTATTTTTTGAGTACTCACTGTAATTTATAAAAACTCAATCTAAACACCTTCAGCACGAAACATACTATGGACTTACATAGAGCACGTTAAAGTTTGCCAGAAGAAATACATCTTGTAATATTATCTAGTAAGATATGTATATAGTTGAAGCCTTGCAAATGTCAGAAGTCATAACACGTGAGGGATTTCATTATACTCGTGGCATACATTCGTTTATGAACTGTACCGAGATATTGTATTTGAATACCTATTTCTCTTACAGATATGGTAACTACGAGAATATAATGTATCTAAAATATAACTATAAAACTTGTATTTTGGTGGCATTTTTTATTATAGCCAAACTATATGTCATTTTTAAATTAACTAAGTTTATCACAATTCATAATTCACGACGTATTAAACTGTTATTATTAAAACAAAATTCCTGTAAAACTATTTCTCGAAAAATATAATTAATCATAACATCGAAGTTCAGAGACAAATGGGCAACATTCACAGCATTTCACTTAACTGATCCCTTTTACTTTGGTCTGTATTTAGGTATATATCCAAACTATTAAGTAGACAATCTATTTAGTAATCTATAGTATAGTAGACATTGTCTGTATTTTCTTACATAAAAAGATTACATTTTAAATCAAACTCTGTAGAATTCGAATACCATTTAATACTCATTTATAACTGAAATATTATTTTGATACATATACATCATTTATGTATGTTGCGAATAGGTAGGTATGTATGTATCTACATAAATAACCCGTTGGCTATTATTGTGCTGAGCGCAACGATGTCGTATCTAACTGACTGCTAAGAACATGCACGTATTAAACTTTCAATAGGGTATTTTACATTATCCAATTTGAATTATACCTTCACGTACCTATATAAATATAACAAATATAAACTATAATAATATGTAAAATTAAGCTTTAATTCATTGCAAATACCTACACGTACGCACGAAAGCTCACGTCTTAAATGCGTTTAGGGACTGGCACGAAATTTCCTAGCAGAAAAACATTTTGAGAAAAAACGGGAGTTCTAAAAGATAACTAAAGCTTGTTCAATCCACCTTAAATAAATATATCTAATCTAACTTTAAAAGAAAAGCTATCAATATAAAACATCGTAACAAAAGTCATCTTTAATAACAGATCGAAAGTCTTCCATAAATCTCGTTTTAAAACTGTCTCCTATATTGAGAAAATGCTGAAATAAACATGTTTAGATTCTCGAAGATTCCACTTTCTATCTAAACCTTATCCAACTGAATACAAGGGAAGAATAATAATTTGCGAGTTCATTGGAACCTAAGTTTACACGTTATATAAAATATATTTACAAAGACTCTTAGATACATTTCGATAAAAATAGGGAAATATCACTTTGTAGTCATTATTAAACTCGGTGGTAGCTATATTTTGAAAATACAATAAAATATTTTAGGCAACAAAATCCATAATCCATCCATCCATCCAAAGTATGTACCTATTTGTAGCGATATAGCTAGGTCGCTGTATGTTATGAAAAAGATAACGATTTTTCCAGTAGGTAATACAAAGTTCCCATAGTGGTGTATTCATATTCATACGTTATTCAGGTTACGCCATTTTGCGAAGTAAAGCATAATCTGTGCAATAAAAAACAAAAGTCTCTGCCTCAGTTCCGGACCATCGTAGCTCCACGTCGTGTCAGAGAGAAGCGCCTTCCATGCGACTGTGTGACATATTGCCTGAATTCTGCCGCGCTCTCAAATCTGTCAAGCGTTATTAAACTGCGACATTAGTGATTTATAGGTATAAACCCGCTTCCTCGCGCTTGCTGTTTCCATGTGAAAATGCAATTATTTGTAACCTATGACTATTACTACGATGTCTGGGTCTGTTTGATTTGGTGTCATCATTTTTACAAGTCTAAAAATTGAGTACTACTCAGGTACAATTGGAAATATGTTTTATTTTAATAAAGCGTACTAAATTAATAAAAACAACGTCAAAGGTGCCCGAATATTCTGTATTTTATTTCAGTGTATCCAACTTTGTTTTATCTGTGCCACGATCAGCAGGTTCACATGGCATAACGTTACTTCGACAAACATGTCAAAGGAGTTGGCCAAGTACAAAACACGAAGTTTTCTATGCGCTTTAACTTGAAACTTCATATTTGTAATAATAAGTGGCGCCGAGGGAGTTAAATTGTAATATTTGTTGTGATACAGTTTGTTACGACAGGCCTGCGGACTTTATTGCTACTCATTTACATCTACCAATGGAGTCAACAGATATCTGATTTGTTGAAAAGTTTTACAAATATCTTGCCACTGTCAAATAAAAACAAAATATTCATTTCATAGGGGATGTTTACTTTAAAGATATCAAATAAATACCCTAAAGCCTCGAGCACACCGGATGTGTGTGCGTGCACGTAAGCGTAGACGCACACGCAACCGGTGTGCTCGAAGCTTTAAGGCTCGAGCAGACCGGATGCGTGTGCGTGCACGTAAGCGTAGACGTACACGTACCTCTAAGTTGTAATGTATGGAACTGTATAGGCACGGGCAGACCGGATTCGTATGCGTAGACGTAAGCATAGACGTCAAGCGGTGACAGTTCTATACATTAAACTCAGAGGTACGTGTACGTCTACGCTTACGTGCACGTATACGCATCCGGTGTGCTCGAGCCTTAAACCGCAGATCATAGAGATTTGAAAGTATAATATAGGTATCCGATTGTAACATAGGTTTTCTCGTAATTCCCACGGGAACAAATATACGGTATTTCTAAAATTTTACGCGGGCGAAGTGGCTGGTGTCCACTTAGTTCGCTTTAGTTATATAATAATAATAAATAAATATACTTTAAGACGTGTAAACTCTTTCAATGGGTAGATTCTACTCTCACGATGGGATCTTTTCTACATTTATACAAACACAAAGGTCATTAAAACTAGGTACCTATTTCACTATTTTGTTTAACTTTTTCTGTTATTAATTAAATGTATAATGCACATACTATTCAATTCATAACTGAACAGCTTTCATTAATTGTATTTAAAAAAAGAACCAAACTATGTACAAAATAATAAAAAAAACTGAAAAGAAAAAACAAGCACTTAGATGTCCGGTGGTCTAGAATATTATTATGGAATGAATACTATTGAAGAAAATAAAATATTTTCTAATGATGTAACATATCAACTGAACAGCCAGGATCCATTGAAATATTAACTTAGCTGTCGGATAATGGATCCGACTGTTCAGTTGTTATGTTACATCGTTAGAAAATATTTTATTTTCTTCAATATTCACTCCATAATAATATTATTCTAGACAACTGGAGATCTAAGTGCTTGTTTTTTTTTCTTTTCAGTTTTTTTATTATGTATATAGTTTGGTTCTCTTTTACGCAGTCGGGTTTTTAAATTTTTACATTGATTTTTTTAATACTTTTTAGGTATGAGTACCTAGCTACTAATAGGTGCGCTTCAAGAAATATGCTCAACATGCTTGGCAGCAATATGTTTTCTTCTAAATTTTCTTTTAAGGCGGTGTGATCAGACAAAAGAGGCATTTTAGAATCGATTTTTTAAACACTTGTCCGATTATCACAGCTCTAATTTTTTTATATGTTATTATTTAAATCTTTATCAAGTTTGTGGCCAACGTGGAAACTCAATTACTTAAAAAATTCTCGATAGAATTTCGATTTGAAAATTACCTTTTTTACGTTCTTATAAGCGAAATATCTTGAAAACTATTGTGAATATCAACACGAAACTTGCATAGTTGTATAGCGCTTTATCAGATCTAGTTTATGGCCAAAGTACATTTTTTGTAAATTTTGTAGATAATTAACAATTAATAAAAAACACATCTACAACTACGCTGTGTTCTAATCCTTGCACTGGCCAGTCTCGCTCGGAACATTCAGTACCGCCGTGACCACTGTCAACGCCGGTTCTGTGCTTGTTTTTTCGCGCGCAAATACTTAATATAAAATACTATATTTATTTAGTAAGTAGACTTAGGAAATCGTAGTGTAACAAAAGTTTAAAAAAGAGAGACCTTACGTAAAAAAGACTTACGTAGAATACATTAAGTACCTACCTACATAGATACTTTATAGTATGTTTTAGATTGTACTAGCGGCCGCCCACGGCTTTGCCCGCGTGAGAGTGCATTACTCCCGTGCGAAGCCGAGGCGGGTCCTTAGTTACGTTATTATAAACCTTCCTTGTGAATCACTCTATCTATTAAAAAAACCGCATCAAAAAAATCCGTTCCCTAGTTTGAAAGATCTAAGCATACATGGGGACAGACATCAGAAAGCGACTTTGTTTTATAATATGTAGTGATTTCGTATTTAAAAATGATATTCATAAGTAGGTAATTATGTTACGTGTCTATTTTACCATTTCTATGACCTAGTATAATTTTATATATCTACTTAGTTTTTTTTAGATCCACAAAATCCCGGGGAAAAAATCCGGGATTTTTCCGAACATTTTGTGCAAAAGTTTACGTGTGTTAGTATAGTCCTCTTTATGACATTAAACTGCAAATAACTTAGTATCAATAGCAAATATAACAAGTAGCAGTATATACAGGGTGTAACAAAAAGGGTATGGTAAGCGAAATACTATAAAAACAACCCACTGTAGATAACATATCCCGAAATTTTTAGACTAGTAATCGCATGTTTATTTTTCAAGATTGTATGTTCATAATATTCCTGAGTGGGTTAGGTGTTCTCCATACTATCTGGACAAATAAATATGTGATTTTTAGTCTAAAATTTTGGTGATAGGTTCTTTATAGTGGGTTATATTTATAGCTTTTCGGTTAACATACTCCTTTTGTTACACCATGTATATACACCACTTTGGGGGATAATGGGCGTGACTATTATGTATATATGTATATGATTTCAAATTGTTTCGAACATAAATCCCTAAGTTGCCCGCGAATCCCTAGCTGTCCCGCGACTTCGTCCGCGTGGAATAGTGACTTTCGGCAGCATTTTAAATTTTTTTAGGCTAATTATTTTGCAAGTAAAACACATGTACATTAAAATAAGTTATTAAGCTTATTTAAGTACATTTTTATATGCGACGTTTTTAGTACGATTTTTAAAAGAGCTGTTTGTTGCATATTGTCCTGCTTGATAATCATTATGAAGTTGTACTCGCATATTTGTAGTGAGACAAAACTTTTAAAAATGACGTAATTTCTATACAAACTTTCATCCCCTATTTCAACCCCTTACATCCCTTTTTTGCATATGGCGCGCAGTGCTTGGCAAGTTTCTTACTTCATTCTCTGTATTGTTCTGTTCTATATTTTTATTTTCTGAGCCCTAAGCTTTTTTCCGATGTCATCACACAAAATTTTTCATCCCCTATTTTTAGCCCCTTTAGGGTATTCTTTTACAAACTTTGAATGTCTTATTTATTTATATCTAATGAAAAGCCTAAAAAATAAGTTTTAAGCTTCTAGCTTAAAAAATGACGTCATTTCCATACAAACTTTCATCCACTATTTCAACCCCTTACATCTCTTTTTTGCATTAAAAAGTAGCCTATGTCCTTTCACAGGCTCTAGACTATCTCTGTACCAAATTTCTATTAAATCGGTTCAGTAGTTTAGGCGTGATTGCGTAACACAGAGTTACTTTCGCATTTATAATCCGAAGGAAGAATTTGAAGATCATACTTTAATACCACTTTGGGGTAGAAGAGTTATAAATAATAATGTGTATTATCCAGCAACTGCAAGCTATAACCGATCATAGTTATTTGTTTAGGAGATATTTTAGTTGCACATCAAATAAATAATCGCCCATCAATTTAATCTCATCTTTTATATACTTTATTACATACATACATACATATATTCACGCTTTTATCCCTTACGGGGTAGGCAGAGTACCAAGGGCCGATAGAACCACATGGTGCCACTTCTGACCAATTTTGAGGGTATAGTTGAGATATACAAGTTCGGTTAGTAGTGACAGATGGTCAGCCCATCGCCTACAAAACATCAAGACCCTCTTGTTCCTCTACTGACTTGTACAGTATGCCCTTTATATACTTTATTACAGCAATTAAATTATTTTAGTCCAAATAAACTCAATGTTTTACAAAATAACTACAGCAGATAATTCGAAAATACATAATATCAGCCCAACATAAACTGTTTTCCTCGAATGCAAGACAAATTAATACCTTTTGGTACAAAAATACTACAATCTCATCATAAATACTGACTGCACATCAAATTAACCTTAGCGCACAACTAGTATAAGACGAATGACGTTTTGTCGGTGTAACAGTTCCCTTTTCATACAATGATAAAAATAATAAGTTAGGTTAGGTTAGAGTATGACAAACAACGCACGAGCCGAGCGAGCGGAACGAGCGTGCCGCGGCAGCTGCCGGCGAAGTTTCAGAATCGAATTGATGAAACGATATTTTAGTGTTGATCTCACTCATTATGTTATGTTTTGTTTATTTAATTCGGCCTTAGAAAATGGCTTAAAAACAAAAATTTTACCAATAGACGATTTTAAAAAAAACCAGTTACGCTCAAAAAGTTCAAAAACCTGATCAACCCTAATAGAGAGTCACAAGTGATCCAAAAAACAGCTATGTATCACACAATAACCAATAAGCCCATTTAACTAGTCGATATCGCCCGATACAATTGGCGCGGAAAACAAACATTAGGTACGGATAATCAAAATAAAAATGCATTTCCTGCGAGTTATAATATTGTCGTGTAACTCAACCCTATAGTACTTGTTCAGCATTCCAGTATTTGCCTGGCTGTCACCTACACCCTGTAAATTTTTTAATTATATTTACAATTTACGCAGTAAGCAACCCAGTTACAAAATTGATTATACAGGAAAGAAATTAAAATCCCGGCAATTAATCCCGAAATCAACCAGAATACGGATGGCGACAGAATAAGGACGTCCGCGGCAGATTGCGCTGGTTGCGGGGGGCGCCCCGCAGTTACGTCTACCTCAACCCCCTCAAATACCTAAAATTCGTCTATTGGAGCGCCTTAAATACCTATGCAACGATATAAAATTTGATACAAAATGTTGACTTCATTTTTGATTTTTTTCATTTTCACAATATAGAGTCTAGCAGTCGCCATATTGGATTTTCACTAACGTCATGTACATATTTAGTGACACTCGCCGGATTAAGAGGAATATATTGACGTGTGAAACATAAAAATCAGCCCAGGGGTTTGGTCTCTATAATGCTTCAAAGGAACATACAAACATACATACATACCACTCCTTTGCGTCGCGCAGTCGGGTAATAAAAAAAAACATTCTTCTTTGTCTATACTGTATAATCTTATTCTGTAATATAAGCTGGTAAAACGCTTTGCGTCCATTTTTAATCTCCATTATTCTAGCTAACAATGTTAGATTAATTTCAAGAAGATATTGAAAATCGGGATTAAGTTTTTTCCATTCCAGAATAGTTATATGTCTAATAATTAATTACTCGGTTAAAACTAAGTGCCTCTTATTAATAATTACATTTCGTTTAGAATACCCATTTCTAACTGAAACATATAGATATTACATGCCACAACATTCTATCTATTTAAATAAATGTACTGTCAACGTACAAAACCGAACAGCAAACAAAATAAGCTAAGTAAATTCGGTACCAAAGCACCACCAAAAGCCACAAGCCCTCAGCTACTCTCCTAATCCTACTCTATGACGCTTAAAAGAATATCTTAAGTGCATGCAACTCGTAAAAATACGAGTACTCGTACATGCTCTATAATCCGGACAAATGCGCGGTTTATGCTATCAAAAAGTCAGAAATCTCGTTTTCATAAATGGCATAGCGATTCGCAGTTTATTTGGCATTTAAGTAAATTTAGAGGATCCCTTCTGCTGGCATTTTATTTTATGTGCTTGCTCGTTACGGGCGGCGGCCGGGCGTGAAGTTACGGCCGCGAGGGGATGCCCCGCCGGCCGCCATGCTTTTACGCATAGAACCTCGCTGAGTTTATCGCTGCATTCATTTGCAGATCTTCTTTCAATTACGGCTGCGATACTTCAGTGAGAAGGTATTATGGCGACCTTTTATATTTTAATTGCCACGGCCAATGGACAGTCATACAAGCCATATTTCGATAATTATGAAAATAATTGGCAGTTCTATGTGAATGCAATACATTAGGTACAGCTCGACATGTTATGCATAAAGAGAGAGAGAGAGACAGAGAGATAAGTAAGGACTTTCTTTAAACTAGTTGATTAGTTTTTTTATCTGTAATGATCTTGGTCTGTTAAAAGAGAACTTTTATAGTCATTAAAATCAGTAAAAACCAGAAAGTAAACTGCTATATACTGTAGGCATTTTGAAACCTGTTACGATGTAAATAAATACTAACCGTTTTTAACATAAAAACGTTTTCTTTGTAAAAAACTAAAAACAAGGAGAAAGTTCTGAAGAAAATTGCGTCTAAATGAGCAAAAGGGGAAAACAATAGCACTCGTACAATCTACATTCCAAATGGTTACTTTTTGCTTTTTAGTACTGGCAGTGTGTTTTTTATTTCATAATTGGGAAGCCCCGCCATTAAAGTTTGCCTATGGGGCCACAGCCACTCTTTCCGTATACCCCGTCACATGAAATTTGACAGCCTAATCCCCCGGTCCCTCAAGACTCGTCCTCTCTGTAATTCTAAATGAGTAATTTAATATTTTATCGATGAAAATAGATGGAGTTCAAAATTTTCCTATTTTCATGCGGAACTATGTGGGGTTGGTAAATTATTCAATGATTGCGCTCGAGAGAATCTCGTGCACTACAACTTGTAGGTAACTTGTAATCACTGACTTTTAGGATTTAGTTGATGCATTTCCGACAAACTTTCTTTTTTTTTTCTAGCAATAAGTATACCTACTAGCAAAAGTTGAGATTAATGACCTACCTCTTTACATATAAAACTTGAGTTTCAACAGCATAGGTACCTATTCCAGAACAGTACATACATTCGTAAATACTGTGGTGAACGCTTGTACCACCATTTTTATATTTTAGTGCATTCCGTACGTTTCGCAAAACGACTCTGTTTGTTCACTGTAAAACAAAAGTAGATTTCCAGTATTTTACTCAACTAAAATAGACATGTTTCATGAGAATACATTTAGTTGTGTTCAAAATTATTTTTCATATTTTGTGTTACACTTCAACATTATTTTGTGGAGTATTGTGAACGTACACTTATTACTTGTATGTTTGGATAATACATGCATTCATATGCAAAATATTGGTGATACTGAACGGTAATATGGTATGGAATGAACATTAAAAGTTGACTAGCCTTTTACTGAGAAGTTAAAGAAAGTATGTATCAATGAAAACTAAACTTTACTTTTTGCCTTTTTATCTGAACTTGGCTTGTGTTGGCTATTTTCATAGCATTTCGCCTAACATACCCTTTCTGTTACATTTTATTACCATATAGTAGTAGTATAAGGTGTTTTTTTTATCTACATACATACATAGTTACCACAAACCTTAAGTTATTTTGTTACACACATTTACGTTGCGTTAAATCTCCTATAGAATTGAATAAGACAAACACAGGCAATTTGAATTGAAAAATTCAAAACCTTACCATTTTACTGTCATCGGAAGCCTATTCCGATAAATGTGAATAAATTGTAAAGGAAAAGTAAATCTACTCTCTATTTCTATTTCCCTGGTTTCCACGTTAGTCATCGGTCGGTCCCTTGTCAAATAGAAACTTTGCTCATGTCTTATCGAATCAATTACTTTAATGGCGAAGAAGCCGTTTTATATCAGGTTTTTAGTACTGTTTCGGTCTTTGGGACTATTTTATTAGATGAAGAGTGAGTTGTGAATCAAATCAGTCGGTTTCGTTTGTTTTTCTTTGTACAAAAAACAAAAACGTTAACATTCACGTTGAAATCGACAGTTTTTTTTTATTAAACGTCTTACCGTAAGTAATTGGTAGGGAGAATAATATTTATGCACCCAGGGGTGCAGTAAAAGCTACGTTTGAAATTGAGTCCACAAAATTTTCCCCTGTAGATAGAAAATGTCAGACTTTATCTATTTCTTTCGTGAAAAGAAATACCTCCAAATGTCACAATACAATAAATTACACATCATTTTTTTTATTATTGACGCAAAATACGTGATATATTATAAGTTCGAAGCCTTTAGCTGTAGCTGCTCCCAGAGGGATTGAGTGCTAGTCAGGTTAGTTAATAGCTGTAACTAATTTTCTTCTATTATCGCACCTTGAATAGTAAAGTGTAAATAAATAAAGAAGGTTTAATAGATGATATTATATAGGTAATTATGTCCAATTAGACACAAGCAGTTAGCTACAAGCTAATGATGTTTCAACGAACCACAAATTGGTTGAAATGACAAAGGAGTTGTTGAGCTGATTTGCCTAAGCATGTGATTGAACAATAATTCAAATGGTATTCA
This sequence comes from Carposina sasakii, assembly GCA_014607495.2. Lineage (NCBI taxonomy): Eukaryota > Metazoa > Arthropoda > Insecta > Lepidoptera > Carposinidae > Carposina > Carposina sasakii. Next base: position 7,731,323 of record CP053156.1, on the reverse strand, counting down.
CGCGGCGGAAGCATAAACATTATTGCATCGGAATCACTAAGTAGCCTTTCACACTGTTATATCTATGGTAACAGCTGGAGTCTGTTAGAAATGTGTATGTACGGGTTACCGCACATTGTTATGTCATCTATCGACAGATTAATATATCGTAATAAGTCTCTCTACGTAATTTGTATAGTATTGTCTATACTTATAGCATATCTTGTATTAGCGAACTACATAGCATTATAATATATTAAATTCAGTGTTTAACATTCACTCAACGGGTTCGGTTCTTTTTATCTCTTATGAGTTGACATCTTCCCTTCCAACTTTATTGTACGAGTCCCACACCATACAGTGTATGTATATGAAGGTATGTACCTAACCGAATCTACTCGTACACATACACACAGCTGGGTACCCAAAGCGTCAATAAGAATATTATAAAAAAAGGTTATCTAAGAGATAATCACGCCTTTGTACATCTTCCTTGTTATAAACTTTATTTGTGACAACTTTTCTGTGTACAATAAAGCATAAGAATAAGAATAAAAAGTAGCTCAGCTAACTGATCAACCCTTATTGTGAATCATTGGTGATCCAAACAGTAATGTATCATACAACAACTGATAACCCCATATAGCGAGTCACACGAGTGCCCGTTACTATTGGTGCGGTAAGCAAACATTGCGGGTTATCAAATGAAAGATGCATTTTCTGCAACTAAAACCACTCACATCTAGCTCAACGTAATACTTATACATTTTCAGCATTTCAGTATTTGGTTGATTATCACTCATACCCTGTATATAAGACAGACGTGGGCTTTAGAAATTGTTATTCGTCTATGAAATCATAATTGTTCGATGCAACAAATTTCTAACTCCTGCCGAAATAGATAATTGTCCGTTTTTCGTATTACGTTGTGCTCTAACGACCTGAGCATTGAATTATTATACTCCACTCTAGGTTTTAATAATGTAAGTTATGTAATGATCCATATTAAACATTAGTTATATGAGAGTACAGATTACTCGCATATATTCGCTTTAGTAAATTTTCATATGATACGTAATACGTACCTTGTTATATACAGGATGTGTTTTCGTTGCCATTCTTAACGAAGAGTACGTATACTATATACATCAAATAAATTAAGTTTATGCCTAAAAAAATGCTGGGAAAAGATGTAAATTTTTTAGATTTTTTTTTATAATTACTTGATCGGGCGAAATTTATAGTGACCAGTGTTTATGCTAGTTTTTTTATAGACAGATATTAATTATTTCTCATGAAAAAATCTTGTTACACGCGTCAATGTGCGTTTATGCAGAAAAACCCATTCTATTTACTCAACATAGGACCCTAATATTTTGGGAACCAGACACTTCCCAGGTATGCTACCATGGAGAAAAATGATCGTGATGATGAGGAGATTCTGTAGTTCGGGAACGTTGACGACCAAAAATCACCTGTATTTTACTGGCGGCTGCGTCTTTGTACTAACCTATCATTTCAGATAGAGTTTCAACTTACCAGAAACCCCATATCAGCATAGGTACGTATTGTCCAAGTTGAACGTATCTCCTAAAATAAATTCTGTACCCTATACCATACCAGGACGAAAAGCAGCAACTTCAGTCTATCCACTATTCTGAGATATAGCGCGTCAAAACCAAGCAATTGCACCCGGAAAAATCTCGAAGGATTCTTTTAAAAATTTGCACGGTCTGTAAAAATATATCCCGGCGGTGGTACTACATCTTTACAAATCACCGAACGGGGACGAATACGTGAAGGTCGTCCTCGGCTTATGTCTGAGGAATCGTAAAATTTGTCACGGAAGGCGTACACTCTACGTCCGTATAGTGATATAGGGAGGCTAGAAGCGGTGAGATATATACCTACTGGTATTTTCACACACTGAATACTGCAGCATACGATAGACGTCGATGATAGAGACCTATATATACGCAGATTCATCTGAGACGTAGATATAAAATGTGGCTTATGCCAAAGAACTTTAAAGTATATGTTCATAATTTATATAGGTATAGGCGTGAAAAATAAGCACTAGATATATATAGAATAGCTTAATGATAGATCATCATCATCATCAGCCTATTGCAGTCCACTGCTGGACGTAGGCCTCCCCCAGGGCACGCCACAAGACTGCCATGGGGGGTATTTGCCCATAGTCACCACGCTGGGCAGGCGGGTTGGTGACCGCAGTTTGTATTTTGGACTATGTTGTCAACACAGGAGGCGCTGCTGCCCACCTCCCGGAAACCCTTAATCGCCTTGTACGATACCCACGGGCAGAAATGGGGTGGTACGAATTCTACTCTGCCGGCACCACGCGGTGATAGATAAATTTTTAATATTGTAAATAGTGAACGCTCGCAAATCCGTCCGCGTGGACTACAGAAAAAACAAAATGTCGAAATTTTCCGAGATAAAAACATTTTCTCGCGATAAAAAGTAGCCTATATGTTATGTGGGACCTGTCCTGTGTTTCAGGAAAATTTCTGAAAACTGCATCGAAATCGGTTCAGCCGTTTCTGAGATTAGCGTGCACAAACGCACAGACAAACAGACAAAAATTCCAAAAATCATTCTCTTGGGTACTTTTGGGTGCGTTGATAAAGGTCTATAATATTTTTTCTCATATATCTTCCATGTCCAGGCAGCGATCTGTTACATTTTTATTATATGTATAGATAAGCTCAGATCAGGTGCCTATAGGTCTTAAGTTGTATTCTATTACCTTTTCTCAAATAACTTGAACTTATAATGTACCTTTGCAACGAGTCATATAATATGCAAATATAACTTCTCCCAAGAAACGTGAATATTACAAGAAGAACGTTACGTAATGGAAAATTTCCTCAGTTCACGAAACAATCCGATCCGTAGTTTAATCTTGCGTTTCCAGTTTTACTATATTATCTTGATACCGATTTTGAAGCGCCCAATTTAGTCAGTTACTGCAACTGAATGTTACCATACCGGAGGTATACAAGTGAAGATTGGACTGCGAACGGTTTTCTTGTCGTAAAACGCGTCTCTTGTTATGTTACCGAGCAGAGGCGGAATTTATGGAAACGTTCCACTTTGTTACGTACCTAAGTGGGGTATTCCCCTGTAAAATGTCTGGTATTCTTCGAGCTTTTATCGGCAATTGAATAGGGTTGCCGCAGCATAAAACTAGCGGCCTTAATTAAATTCAGCTCAGTGTCTGTATTTATTTTTAAAATATGCTGTACAACTGCAGAGAAGTGGACTTTACTTAATTTACCAATATTTTCATGTTAATCTTTTATATACTAATGAAGTAAACTGTGTTTAACTCTTTGGTTTGTTATTTCAAAAACTCTACGTAATGTGAATTAAATTCACGAGAAAAATATTTGTGAAATATTTTATCAAATAGTCAAATAACTCCCATAATTCCAGCCAATAGTGAGCCAGTAAAAAGATAACTTGACAGTATAAGCAACCTGTGAAAGCATTATTTACAACTAATTCTTCACTGTAAATCTATAGTAATACACACAAGTACCTTTAGCCCGATTCCACATAATTCACACAAGTGTATTATCTTAGTCCCGAAGCGAAGTTAGACGCCGTTCATTTAGCTGCTGCATTTTGAAAAATGCAGCCGGCGGGAATTCCCCGTATAGCGTAAAGCTGGTTATTACTACAAAGGAAACTACTATTATGTTATCTTGAATTCTTTACAAACGATAGCTGAGGAAATACTTAATATCTAAACTAAATATCACAAGTGTTTATAACACTACGTCATAGCTCATCATCAATATTTTTTCTATTCAATACAAATAGTACCTTATTTATATTTAGATCCACTATTTGGCGCTTTACGAGTCTTATCTACTTATACAGGGTATTTTTTTGTGCCAAACGTATACAAGAGGTACGTATTCTGCACATCAAATAAAGCTACTTTATGAAAATAAAAATGCTGGGAAACGAGTTTAATTTTTGGGGTGCATTTTTTTTATTGAATCGGTAGCAAGCAATGTACCTAATACATATTGACGCTACGAAACGTACGAAAATGGGGCAAGCGAAACCGCATGCCGAGGCATGTCTGCCTTATGTTGTAAACATAAACTTCATCATCATCATCATTTACAGCCCTGAGAAGTCCACTGTTGGACATAGACCTCCCCTAACAACCTCCATTCCGACCGGTCGGAAGCAGCCTGCATCCAACCGACGCCCGCGACCTTGGCCAGGTCGTCCGTCCACCTTGCGGGTGGCCTTCCCACGCTGCGTTTGCCGATACGTGGTATCAACTCTAGAACTTTCCGACTCCATCGGCCATCAGTTCTTCGAGCTATGTGCCCTGCCCATTGCCACTTCAGCTTGCTGGACGGTTGAGCAATGTCGGTGATCTTTGTACGTCTGCGGATCTCCTCATTTCTGATTCGATCACGGAGAGAGATCCCAAGCATAGCTCTCTCCATCGCTCGCTGTGCGATCCTGAGCTTCTTTATGAGGCACATAGTTAGAGACCACGCACTGGTTGAATACCTTCGTCTTTAAGGACTGGGGTATCTTGGACACAAATAAGCTTAGTAGTTTCCCGAACGCTGCCCAGCCGAGTTGGATTCGCCGATTTACCTCCTTCTCAAAGTTGGACTTACCTAGTTTGACCGTCTGTCGTAGGTAAACATACTCGTCAACAACTTCGAGCACCCCAACCAGACATAACTTACCAACGTTAATTACCTACCTACTTAAAATGGCTAGGTATGTACCTACACTTACCTAATGCTGCTGCACTTTTGTGTCCTGTGTTAGAAGCCACTAATCATCACAAAGACCTTCTACACAGAAAGTTTCACAGAATTTAGAACTTCCATTTGAATACACTCGTGTGTATTCACAATTACTAACTAAAGAACATTATCACTATCACCTGCTTTCACCACTATCACTCAAATCTTAGAGAAAACCGGTTCCTTTGTTACTTTCAGTGCTTCTGTATTTCCGTAACCAGTACAGCAAAACAAATAATAACATAAAAACACACATACTATTACTATAAAATAAGCAAATTACAAAGTTAATGTTATTGTATTTATTACTACTTATTTCGCAAAAAAAAATGGATATGCATGCGCGCATCTCCTGTGACGCACAGACCGGACGGAACTGAATTTTAAAAATAATTATTTCTTCAAGGCACAGACTACATAGAGAACTAGCTTCAAGACAAGGACACAACGCACGGGGGCTAGGGGCTAAGATTGAAAAAAATGAGAATTATGGATTGAAGTTTGCAAATCACGTCAATTTTTTTCTGTGTACTCATTTTATCAAAACAAACAACTTTTATTTGAAAAACTTTTCTTAAAAAAAATTGTTTTTTTTTTTGTATGGAGAAAAAGTAAAAACTGTAAATATCGAAAGGGGTAAAAGTGTTAGCAGTGGCGGTTAGTTAGGGTTAAAGTAGATCTCTTCTATGACTTCCACTAGCCGCTATAGCCAATATTTGATAAAGTCGATACTCCCCATACATTTAGTATGGGGAACTTCTAAATCCTGTTGAGGGCAAGGCGGTGGACTTATTAAGTAGACTCCCAGGCACGACATGTCAGCCGTCACCTTTTCTATAACTCTCACTAACCGCCATGACAGCTAACATTACATTTTAATGGATGCTTCCCATACAACATTTATTATTGGGGAACTATTAAGTCCTGTCAAGGCCAAGGCGGCAGACTTATTACAGAGACTGCAAGGCACCATATATCAGCCGTCATCTCTTCCATGACTTCCACTAGCCGCCATAGCCAACATTTGCTGAAGTCGATACTTTTCATACATTTAGTATGGGAAATTTCCTGTAGGACTCCTGTGGACGTCAAGGCGGACGACTTATTAAGTAGACTCCAAAGCATAAAATATTTGCCGTCATCTTTTCTAACACGCCCACTAACCACAACAGCTAACAAAAGATTGAAGTCAATGGTCCCCATACATTTTGTATGGCGATGTTCTAGGTCACGTGAAGCCCAAGGCGGCAGACTTACAACATAAATTCCAAGGCATGAAATGTCGGCCGTCAACTCTACTTTAACCCTTATAAACCGCCACTGCTAACACTTTTACCCCATACAAAAAAAATTCAATCTTTTTTAAAGTTTGAAAATGAACTTTTTTAGAAAAGTTTTTCAAATAAAAGTTGTTTGTTTTGATAAAATGAGTACACAGAAAAAAATTCGATGCGATTCGCACACTTCGATCTGTAATTCCCATTTTTTCAATCCTAGCCCACTGTGCAGCGGCGCGCAACTAGGTTTGTGTTTACTCGATTTAGTATTTTAGGACATTATCAATATTAAAGATTGTGCAAGGAATTGCATTTCAGAAGTCTTTTGATTGCTTAAAGTGCTGTGTGCGTACTCACGAAGAGCTAACGCTGCATTTCCTTCGATTATACCGTAGCAATATGGTGTGCCATGTGACTTGTCGATTTTAGAAGGTTGAAGAAGTTTTTGATTATTGTGATCAAGGATGTTGATTGTGTTATTCAAACTTCAATCGCATTCATTCATTGAAAACAAAGTACGGACAAGCTAAATACCTAAAGTACCATTACATACTACAGTACTACCAAAGGTTTCCTCAAAAAATACAAGTGTAGCTTATAATAATCACGGAGTATTGTAATAAATAATTAAACTTTACTTACGTTTGTCGGTTTTGTTTTATCCTAGGTTTCGTGTTGTTTGTTATTACTAGAGAGAGTACCTAAGTAGCCGGTATTTAGGTATCTACCTACGCGCTGGTACGGTGTGTCTTTAGCATAACAGCTATTTTTAAATAGAATGTGATTGAAGCTTGAGTAGGTACCTAAACGAACCATATCTTAACTAATGTATTGAACATTAGTCTCGGTAAATGTGCGAGAGATGGCGCGCGCGCGATGCTTGTCGGCTGGTCAAAGGATACCGCTCGAGTTCGCGTACAGGTTCAAGGGCGGGCAGCGTTACACGTGCCACTGTCTAGCGTAGTAGCGTTCGGATTTCGATACCTAAATGCTAGAACAGACGAATTTCTTTCTGTTGTTACGTTAATTTTGACAATGGTGTTTAATTAATTTTCCGTTATTTATGTTATGTGTGACTTCGTCATTTTATTAAACTTGAAGAAGTTATTGATGAAGAAGTTTGTGATTCGTGATTTTTGTCCTAGAAAAGGTACTTACCTACTTACTTACTCGATTGTAACTTAGCTTAGTTAGCTCGAAAGAGCCTAAATTAAGGATGTTTCCCGCGTATCGCGTTGGTAGTCAATAGTACCTACTACTATTATTAATAATTTACACTGTACGTACTGTACTTTCAAGTTAGTGTGCCTACCTAGCTAGGTTATTGCTGTATGTTATGATGATTAGTAAGAAATAGACACTGGAAACTGGAGAAGTTTCGATCGATAGCCGGCAAGAGCCCGACCGGGCAATCAGCTGATCGCTAGCGAACCACGTTCCTGTAGGTATTGTGCACCATCTCTCATTTGTGTGTCCTCGAACTTTTCCACTAAGAATACGATCGTAAATGTAGGTAGGTACCTACTTAATTAATAATAAGAACTAACTTTTTTGTGTTAGTAACAAAGTAGTAGTTTTGTCTTAGCTGGATTTTTCGTGTTGGTTGTTGCTGCCAGTGTAGCCTAGTGTAGGTTTCTAGGTTAGCCTAGGTAGTGTGCTTCGCGCGAGAAGCTAGAGTAGAACTACTCGTAGCATTACCCACCGCGCGCTGTAACTTTTGCCTTGGATTTTTGATAGGAAATGTTTGGAATTTAACTAACGTTTCTTCGGGAAAGATGTTTGTTAGTCATGCCTACATGCATTTCTGCCAAAAAATGCAACTTGATAAGTAGACTTTAGACCTCAATATCTTGGAAACCAGACACTTCCCAGGTATGCTTCCATGGAGAAAAATGTTCGTGATGATGAGGAGAATGCGTGGTATTCAAAAACGTTGACGACCAAAAAATACCCTGTATAAACAAATTTGTATAAAATAATATATTTTTTTATTAATATCAGATTTTAGGAAACCTCTTAAAGAGGTACGAAGTCCTCAGGGTCAGCTAGTCTATTAAATATAGGTAATATAAAAATTAATCGTTAAATGTGTTGCTAAGCGCAAATATCAAGAACGGGTGAACTGATTTCGCCAATTCTTTTTTTAGAAAATTTCTTAAAGTAGGTACGAGGATGATTTTTACGGAAAGATAAATTTAAAAAGTTGCCTAAAAAATTCTAAAAATAACACTTTTCTACAGGATGTTTTTTCGTTGCCACCCTTAACGAAGGGTACGTACTCTATACATCAAATAAAGTAAGTTTATGCCAAAAAAATGCTGGATAATGATGAAATTTTTTTGTATTTTTTTTTATTACTAGATCGGGCGAAAAATTTTCGGTGTTATTACAAAAGAGCGCTTAAAGTTAGATTTGATTTAAATATGACATTTGACAGCGAAATGTATGGCATATCTGCGACCAAAAATCAACCGGTATAGTGGCCGCATTACATACACCCGTGCAAAGCCGGGGCGGATACCTAGTTTCAAATAAATGTACATTGTTTACTTTAGCTATTCAGAGAAGTCGTTCAATCTGTTTCCTGGCTGTGAAAAATGCAGTCGAGGCGGGACACCGAGACCGTAATGCTAAACTAGGTTATTTCCAAGCTAAGGAAATAAGAAATTATATAGTTTCTATTAAATAATCTGCACTAGAATATAGAAAACTGAATAATTTAATACATATACCTAAATAATGGATAAATTACCCTAAAAATATATTTTGAGGAACCTACTCGTATACTGTAATATTTTTAAGTAACTAGCGGCCGCCTTCCAGTTTAATGGTGCTTTAAAAGACCATAAGTTTAGGTATTATCTATGTATTCTATTATACCAGTCATTTGAACAGAAAATATTATATTATATTCAATATACCTATTGTACAAAATAGGGTAGGTAATGATCATTATCCTATGTAACTACCAACAATATACCTACTGAAATTCTCGCAGCCTTAAAATCAAGAAAGGATTACACCTACAGGATTTTACAATATTTATACATAGAAAACATGTCGTTTGTGTGTGAACTGGACTGTACAAAGTGTGCTCAAGGGTGGACTGCAAGGCGTTATATCTTTCCGCGCTAGAACGACCCGGTGTAAAACGTAAAGGAATTACAAAAAACGCCGCACTAACATTAAGTTTGTTCAATGTTTGTTCATAGTGTTACGTACTATATTAATAGCACGAGTCTAGAAAGAGTAATACATACTTTTACAAACAAACCTCTTTTCAAAATTCAAATAGAGAAGCGAATTGTGTGACAGCGCCTCTGACGGAAGAATACAAAACTATTGCAAAAACTAAAATTAACGGCGTCCTTTTGCATGGCTAAGAAGCATAAACAAAAGTATTATTCCAACCTCAAACCATTGAGCTATTACAACTACGTAGTACATTATACTTCAATGGCTCAAACAACCCATTAACAACAAACACGCCCCAATCCGGGAAGAAGGAGGTACGAGTCGCCAGGCTCTACCTAAACACTTTCAAAGGAACTCAATTATTAATATCTCCTCTCTATAGTAAGAGATTTTTTCCAGCAAACCAGCCCTAGTTAGTATTTATTGGCAGTCGTATGGTTATCGAATCTTCTCTATCTTATACATTCATGTTGTACACTTACTTTACAGAGCTCGCATTGTACATTCGCTTCTCACTCAACATTTATATTGCGTTTATATCAGTGTACGTAAATACTTGAAGACAAATAAACAAGTACTTGAGGTTTAAATCTAGTAGACCATTGGAGCTGTTGCTGTAGACAATCACCAAATACCAAGTAATTCAAAATTTAAAATATGTATAGGTGACCTGATACATATTTATATATATCTATATGTGTATTTATATTTATTAATACTAAACAGATACACTATATTTCATATATATGTACACCTACAAGAAGACAAGCATTACACATATCATAGTCATACATTCGCAACACTATATTTAACGCACAAGCAACGCGCGATATCCGTAGTTCAGCAAAACTGCTGACGGCGCCGAACGTGATCGCGCCACACCCCGCTGCTCATGCGCTGGTACCTCCAGTCGTCCTAGGACTGTGACACAGAGTCCACGCCACCCTGTACCGCGACGACCCACATACGCGAGTGCCGCTACGCCACTGGTGGCCTATTTATATATCTATATGTTGTGTATGTACTTTCGTGTCTGTGAACTTTCTTCTGTCTTTCTGTACTTTCACTCTTCTCCTTCTGACTTTCTGTGTTGTGGTAATATATTCATATACTGCTGAAGCTGAAGTTTTCCTTCACGCCGCCACAACCTACCTAGCGACCTCAATCATCACCACTAAATATGTACTTATTTGTTGAATTTACCCATTGTAATAACAAAAATAAAAAGTAGTGCCTACCTAAGTATTTTTTTACCTGATTGACATAACTTGGAACAGCAGCTACTCTCGTGACTCCTACGGCGTAGATTTCAGATACCTCGTATCTTCCATGTCCCACTCTAAGAAGCATACATGTCTATTTCCAATTTATTTTTGGGTTTCGTCTGGGCATTGTCCAGTCACTCACTTACCAGCAGTAAATATAATATTAAAATTATATTTTCAACTATAAATTTGTCGTAGCTACATAATAGGAATGCGCCTTAACGCAAATACCGTATCAAGTTCGGTTGCGTGACAAATGGTTTTCCTCTATTTCTTATTGTTTCTGAACTGTTGACCCGACTATATCGACGTGTGCCACCGCCTAATTATACGACTAAAATAATTTATGCCACCCATTGTTAAAGTCAAGATTTGTTGAACCCCATATATCGGCATGAATTCATGTCAACAGAGCATTAAACTTGCAATTTAGTGGTGATTTTTTTAAATATAAGGGTGCTTGCATATGTCACGATTTGTGACGTATCTCTGGTAATTGAGATGATAATGAAACGCATAAATAAAAAAAATACTACCAAGTAGCTACAATCACCCGATTCAGCTATACAGCAAATAGCTACGTTACGCAATTACATTAAATGTAACAAATTTTGTTAAAAGCAATATTTGATGTTAGACAACCTTGCTATCTCACTTTTATTATTTTGGGATAAAAAAAACTGTAACTAGAATATTTTTTTCCTAAGCATTTCAGATTATAATGAATTTGCTAAATGAAATATTTTATTTCACATTACTGTACCTGCTAAACATAAACTTGCAAAAAATTACATCGAGATCAATGCTTTATTCAAACTAATTAGATTTTTCGTAGGTATTGCAGACAAGTAGGTACTTAAAGTAAAAGCGGAAAATGATAGGGAATTGTGACGAGGTAATGAGGAGGGTAAAGAGGAAACACTTAAAAGAAGCCAATTTAAATTTATAAAAGCTTAGACTTTAGTTAAGTAGATTTCATAGTATAAGGTCACGGTAGAGTTCTTTTTTAACTCGTGATTAGGTCAATTTAATTTTTAAGAACTCTAAAATAGGTATAATAATTCCATAATCTGTGGATAAGTACATAAAAATTTAATTTGTTTTCTTTTCTATACTCTGAAAAATATTTCTCGCTTTTCTATTCATATTTCAGCAAAATTGCTCCGTGTTCATTTTCGGATACCATAAAATAGAATATTTTCAAGCTAGTGTACCTATAACAAGAACTGCTGAACAATATCAAAAGATTCGAGTTAGCTAACGAGTTTTTAATGCAGACTCTACCGGATCTCGCTTATCATTATCTGCTCCAGTATAACTCAAACGATAACATATGAATGACCACATTTACTGAAACCACTTGAAATAGCCTTTTGTTCACTTTTCAGTATAATGTGTGAGCCTTTTAAGCTGAGACCGTTATCGCAACGTTAGTTTTTATTCAATTTTTTATTAACTAGATATTATACGCCAGTTTCTGGAACGCTAGCCAACTTATTTAATTGTCATTTTAATAAGGATATGACATTGTTACATGTCTTTGAGAAACTGGCGGTATATATGTAAATTAATTATTTTGAGAACAGCCATGTGTACGTACGTATTCCAATAAATTGTGAAAAACCTACATATTAATAAATCATACCTATTACTCAAGGTCACAAGGTATCATAGAAGACGAAAACATCTGCCTACATGTACCTACACCGTAGATAGTTCTCGGAAAGAATAAATTACATGGAATATCTACAGCGGGAGTGATTCTGTTCTATACAGAATTAAAGTTAGCAAAAATATCACAATTGATATCAAAATATACAGCTATACAATTTCCTCCAATAAGCAAAACACAAATTACATACAAAGTTTCCATATCACAAAGCAAACTTCTACGTACATGTAACATTATAACTGACAGAAACGGGAGTTGCCAACAAAGTCGTATTTATCTTAAATGTGCGTATCCAATATCGAATATTGATCATTTCACTCGAAATAAATAAAGTAAAAGTAAGGTTTTATAGGGCAATAAGAAATTGTTAGAGTAATAACTTTGCCTTCTGAATCTCTTGGTATTAGAGTGGATGAGTAATAGGCACCCACATTGGACGCAGTAAGATCAACTTTTCGGTTTGTATCTAACGTAATGTAGGCAAGGTTTTTATTTTAGGGTTCTGTTATGAAATTGGGCTTTAATTTTTCACCATGCTCGTCCACCTGTCTTTGACTTAGCTCAGAAGGTAACTAACTAAAGCAATAAATGGGTTTACGTAGTGTATTTACGAGCACACAGGAATCACTTCGAAGATATGCCTACTTTTTTGAGTTATTGTCATAGTATTTGGCATACTTTTAATTAGGTGATCCAAAAATAAAATAATTGTATGAAAACCATTTTTATTTTCAAAGATAGCTCTTGAAAATGTAACCCAATATGTATCGTTTAGTGTGTAGATAGTATATCCGTTTTCTGCTTAGCGGTTGATTTTAGATACATGCAAAAACCAGCGGCTAATAGGTACCTATTAATGTACTTGCGAAATGTATGTGTTTTCGTAGTATATTTCAGGACTTAAATAAAGCGAGATTTTCTTGAATATATACGTTATATTTTAAAATGTAATGCTTTCTAAGTATTTTGAAATTAATAACTTCGAACCTATATTTGACTCGGACAAGCACTTGATCGGTTAAAGCTTTTCACCAAAACACACTTAACTTTGATGCTCATTGAGTAATTTACGAACAATTTGGATTTCTGAGAAATTGAGATATTTTCATTACGAAATCAGTAACTAAGTATTTCTTGATCTCTCGGGAGACTAAATAAGTTAGTACTATCTTTAACCTACACGAAAATTTATAATTAAACATTTTTAGGTACAGCAGACAAAACTACGGTATTGAGCTGTAAAATTAATATTATTAGTATTATCACGATTGCAGATTGTAGTAAGATACATTTTATTTTATACATATCTTCAAAGCTAGAGGTCAATACGAGTAGGCACTTTCTAGGCAAATATGTACCACCCTTGCTTAACATCAGGCACGATGGCGGTCAAATGTTTGCCTAGCTAATAGTTAAAAAAATATACATATACGAGTACACACGATTGTGTTTCCGAAATGAGATAACCGGAACTGTAGTATTAGGTATCTACATATTGCTTACAACAAGCGCGGAAGGAGATGCAGCTTATGTATTCTAGTGAAGCCTCGCACAGGTTATTATTAAGGATTTCATTTTATAAAAATAATATAGGTATATCCACAATAGCCGTGCCAGTACGAAGGAAATTATAGCTTGTCTAACATATACTATACTTTTTAGCACGAAACCCTAATAAAATACAAATAAGCGGTAAAAACAAAACCACGTAGATTTCCCAAATCCTTGAGGAGAGTCTCAGGAAAGTCTGTTAGGGAAAATTTGTTTAACTCCCGTTGAAGAGGGGCAGATGCCTCGAGACAGAAATAAAAGATTTGAAAGACTGGAGGAAAACATTATTTACCTGAATACTACATTTCAATTAACATTTAACAAGAGCTTTGCGTGACAGTCACCGTTTTGCCGCCCGCGTCCTACAATGGTCCTACGTCCTACCCAACGACAATGACATTACAACTTCTTCAGATTTCCTATTGTGTGGCAATAAGGGAGTAGGAAGGTACTTTGTCTTTTTATGTGCTGCCCAATTAATTATTTTTATAGAGACTTTTTTTGTTCAAATCACGTTCAAATGTATAATGGTCTCAACTCGATCAAGAGGAGAGTTAAACAAAAAAAAGTCGTCAATTTTAGTGATCCATCAAGTTAATATAATTTATAGCTTCATTACAAAATGTCAAATGTTAATAGGTATTAAGCTTCTATTTTATCTATTGATCACAAATATTGTGTTGGAAAGTGATGATGTATTGTAAAATAGTTTTAGTGCACTGCTGCCTCGCCTCCACAATTATTATAACTTTTTGTCTCCAGTTGGTTTAATGCTCTAAGCATGGAAATAAACCAAAATAATATTAAAACGCTAAATGGACACATGTCATGCAATTTAATTCTTAGAATGACTACTATAATAACAATATAAAGCACACGTTATTTTCACTGTATAGCAGGAATTGAGGGAAACTTTTAACAAAATTGATGGCTGTGTGAATTAATTATATTGCCGCAAAAATAGTCTGTATTCATTAAGAATCTTGTGAGCTGACCTCTAATCATGTTTCATGTATCTGATAATGTTTTGTGAAATCCTTTTATGCAGCGATATAATTAATTCACGATTTACTTATTATTAAATATTACATAGTTCCTATTCCGTTCGTGATATTCTATCGGCTACGTAAATAATAGTCATTCGCTTCGCAGAAGAACTATTACAGTTGAAACGTAGATAAAGTTGTTCTGACAAAAATACGAGTAGTTCACCCTGCTTCAATTGATCATGTGAGCAGCTATGAACTGTTGAAAACTTTTCAATAGTTCAATTTGGTTTACAAACTTCGTTTCATCGAACTAGTCGCTGCAAATTTATTTAGAAATTAATCGAACAAAATGTGAAGTCAGAATCAATGTAAAATTGACCCAAAAACTTTTAAACGCCCAATAGAATTTACGATCGTATCACTTTTTAGTTAAAAAAGATTTGTTACAACATATGTATGTTTAGATATAAAATTATGAAACTCTCAAAGATAATTGCTTTAAATTAGTCTAAAATTTAATATAAAGAACGTAGGTATCACTGTATCTAAAAATTTAGCTTCCAGTTTTATGCTATAAGCTATCTAAACATACTCAAACTAGTACTCGTATACATACTATGTATATTGTAATGTTAATCATTTAAGAGTTTCATGGTTATCTAAAACCTCGCACAATTTTTTTATATGCAACTTTTACATCTCAACTATACCCTCAAAATAGATCAGAGGGGTGAGCACGAACCTCTCGATAGTCCGTAACGCTAGCGTCAAACTGTCAAATCACATAGATTTTGTACTAGCGTTACGCCGCGTAAAAGGGTTCGTGCTTACCCCTCAGAAGTGGAACCATGTGGTTCTATCGGCCCTTGGTGCTCTGCCTACCCCGTAAGAGATAAAGGCGTGATTATATGTATGTATACAAATAGTATGTATTACCCTGTTCCTTTTTTCCCAAACCAATACGCAAATGATTTATGTAAAAGAAAGGATTACGTACCAACTTCATTTCCGTAGATGTGCGTAGGTAATTCTGGACCCTTATCAAATCAGTTTGCCTAAATCACAGTGTTTCTTTCACTCTATGTAGGTACTAGGTAGATATATCTTTATATCTTTTTAGTATTTTATTTATGAACTAGTGCACGCCCGCGCCTCCGTCCGCGTGGACTGCAGAAAAAATAAAATGTCAGTATTATCCGAGATAAAAAGTAGCCTATATTTTTAAGTTAAGTGGGACCTGTCACAACATATTTCTGAAAACTGCATCGGAATCGGTTCAGCCGTTTCTGAGATTAGCATACATAAACATCGATCCGTTACAATTTTATTATATAGGTATGTATATATTTTTACATTGTATGAGTGAGGTGTTACGAGTACCATTCAGAAGTTTTAGCGGCCGCCCACGACTTCGTCCGCGTGAAAGGGCATTACACCCGTACGAAACCTTATGGTTATAAGTAACATATAATAAACCTTCTTGAATCACTGTATCTATTTAAAATAACCGCAGCAAAATCCCTTGCGTAGTTTTAAAGATCTAAGCATACATAGGGACTGACAAACAGCGGGAAGCGACTTTGTTCTAAAATATGTATTGATGTCCGCCCACCAACGAGCCTTCAAACTTGGCTTACCGTCATGACTCATGATTACGGCCACAGGCAATTACATTGGCGGTGAAAGACTAATTAATTGTTAACATAGGTACAGAGCACTCAACAATGTAAGTACTATGATTTTAAGCACCTGTAATATTAGGGAATAACATGTTGTAGATTTTTACAAATTAGTAAAATGTATCCATAAGAAATTATCTAATAAGTAAAATAACCCCACATAACAAATATTTCTCAACCAGTAGTCCAATATACACCAGCGTAATTCGCAGTTCTTATTCAAGCCGCAAACACTTGAGGCTGCGAAGATGGGTGTTAAGCTGGACTAGATAAAACGAGTCTGGAGCCAGGTTTAAAGTCTCGGACACACGCGGCGGAGATCCGCGGTCGTATACCTATATACTGTTGCGGTCGTTACCAGAGCGGATTTCCATCGTTTCTACTTATTGCGAAGTGTTAAGGCTCTGTACGTTTATGGATGTGGTGACACACTGTATCGAATAATGCTAGCTGTGTTATTGATAAGGTTAAGTAATAAATGAATGCATGTATATAATTTTACTGGAACTAGGTTTAGAGAAACACTTCATCGTGTCATGATGAAGGCATACCTAGAACTGCAAAATGTACTTTATTTAAAGATCTTCCGCCCTACTTTGACACGTAATCAGAATGTAATAAAAACTCAGGCTAAATAGATAGGCATAAAAGATACAGCAACTAAATACATATACCTAGGTTGATTACAGCGTATCAAGCATACTCACTCGATTAAAATTTAAGTTATTTTAATTTATTTAAATTTTTGTCACAGTTTGTATCTTCATGTACCTATTCCTGTTTCAAGCACTAAATTATGTATGATTTAATGCATTCAAATGGGGGCATATCTTATGGATAAAATCACAGCAGAACTGACATCAAGTGTGTCCAGTTCTAGACATAAACCGCGTTTCGCCAGCAGCGGTAATGCCGGATCGTGTTCTTTTAACGACTCACCGAAGCGCACATATTTCACTCTGAAAAAACAAAAAGTATCTGGATACAATCTTTACAGGATAGCATAAGATGTATTTTTTCTTAATTAAGAAAGTATAGGAAACTGTTTTATAAAGTCTTTCAAAATACTCCTTACTTTTCAAGTAATCTTTTTCTCTTTGAATTTTTTACTCTATAAAATACTAGTGGACGCCCGCGACACCGACCGCGTGGACTGCAGAAAAAAGTGTCGTGTTATGATAAAACAAACACCAGTTTTTGTCTCTTGAGATCACATACAGATGATCATGCAGCTCTGGCTACCCCGTAATGCAGCCGTGTCTATACTTATGTATGTGAATCACATAGATAACGAGCAAAGTGATCAAAATGGCACAAATCAAATTGAGATGTCTACAAATTTTAAGCAAGACTGTTCTAAATTATATATAGTCATATTGTTGTACTTCCTATAATGACGGCTTTGGTCGTCGAAACTATGCCTCATTGATCCACGTGGAAAATTGTACGTCACTATAGAACATTATAGTGGACCTTCTAAAGATTCTCTTGTGAATGGATAATAAGCGGGCCCACTTACTTCGATGCACAATGGCAATTTTATCCCAACTTTGGCCTTCTAGAATATATTGGGCTCTTTATTGGATTTATTGTGTATAGTCGCAATACTTGTTAAGCTGAAACCCTATTTGAGGCCTTAACAAAACCATCTCATACGTCAAATATATGAAAGCTTGAAACCTTAGCTTTTTATATCTTGGATCTTTTAGGAAAGTTCTTTCCTGATTTTAAACTAGGGATGGGGATCTGAGATCCATCCATAATATGGATTATCAAAATTATGGATATCTATGGATACCTATATAATTATGAATTATGGATATCAAAAATTATTTTTGACCTTCTTCAGTACCTTTAAAGCTTAACTCCTGAAGAGCATAAGCTTATAATCTTCATTGGTCTGGTTAAATTTAGTCGGCTTGGCTCCAGCCCAGTTGCAAGGTCCAAAGGCTGAAAGGTGAACAGAATTATGTAAATTACCCGACGCTTTGTTCTACCGTAATGCTATTTACATTTTATTTATTTTCCACAATATAATGGCCGGAGAGTATATAAGGTCCTTGTTGTAGCGCTTTTAGAATATAATATATTGAGCCTTGAATATTTTGTAATTTAATTATACAGCTTAGAAATAAGGGCGGTTTGTAGTGACTACGGTTGGGTATTTTACGTAGGTAATCCCAAAATCACGATATAAGTTCTTAAAAGTTACAATTTCTTAAAATTTTCTATTACATACAATAGGTGTATTATGAGGTATGGATAAAAATATTTAGAGATATGATAGTTCATATCTCTAAATTCTACAGTAAAAAACAAAATCCTACAAGTCTCATAAATACAATATTCATTTATTTGACAATTTACGTAATAAAATAACAGTTTCAAAATGTATCTATTGCTTGTATTAGCAAGCTAGTTATATTCTGCCTAATTTCAATTAGATCTGCAAATGCGCCACCTCGGACTATACATCTTTGGTAAGTTCGCGAACAAAACTGAATGAGGGTACAACTTGATTCCCCCGAGATAGAGTTTCTGTACTCAATCTTATTGAAGCCGATCAATTCATCTCACCCCATCTTCCGGCATCTTAACACCATACTTGGTTTAGGATGTCGCCGCAGACGTAAAGTTTTCTAGAGGTCGCACGTTTTAATTGGGTTCAACTTTGTGTTTTAAAGAAGAGTGGTATTTCTGATTAGATCATATCACAAATTGTTTATTTGCACAGTTATTTTTATAGATATAGATATGTGGTAAACTCCCTTCCACAATATGTATTCGATTCTAAAAACGGATGTACCTACTAAATAACCTGAACTTACTTTATCCCCAACTAAAAAAAAAATGTAACTAATATAATATAAATGTAAGTTTGTTTATTTATTTATTTGCTACCTTTTCACACTTTACATACACCTGCAATCAATCTTGAAATTGAATAGGTACATATATGGTTGGGAGTACGAAGATGGACTACTACATTTTATAGTCCACACGTGGGCAACAGTTAGTTATTTAATAATCTTACTTATTATAATCGGTAACCAAATAAATAACTTAGACAAATAAATGACACTGCAGATGCCACTTCTAGAATATCATCTATGTGCTCGGTTACATATAATACAACCCCCAACTTAAGCTTAACTTTGAACCAAATATTACGATTACTATAACCAATGAGCTCATTAAATATCAACTTATCAAGTTACACTACTTGCAATGGCTTCTCCGATCTGATTTCAAAACAAGAGCCACTTGTTGTTTACTTTGACACAGTTCTAGATATTAAAAAAACATGATTTCTTTCTCTTTCGACGGAGTATAATATCACCACCCCATGGCGATTAAAGGTTTCCGGGAGGTAAGCAGCAGCGCCTCCCGTGTAGACAATATATTATAGGCATAAAGGATTGTACTACGGTTTTACCTAAGTTTTAATCATTTCAAGATATAGAATGTATTCTCGAGGTATTGTAAAAATGCGTATTGTCTTTTATAATTTACAAATCTATTTTTCAAGAGGTTTCAATGTACAAAAGTAATTTCTAAAGTTCCAAAGTGTCAATGCCATTATCCACATTGGCACCTATGTAAAATACGGAACATGATGTGCGGTACTGTATGTACGTACATAGAGTATTCCAAGCAGTGAGGTTACCAAGATGTTAACAAACTATGTACATTTTTACTTCTTACACAATAAGGAACGCTTTTCATTATTAGCGTAACCTTTTTGTCCACATCTTACGATTTTTCCGCTAAACTGAAAATTCTTACAGCCTTTGTTAGTCTCGCGTTGGTGCATAAAATGCAAATTACATTCTCCCGCACACTGCAGCAAAATTTTATGAGGGACTTTGCCATTTATTTTCACAATATTCGAAAATTACGCCTTAGTTAGTGGACAGTGCCCAGACAGGCGGAAACTTGATTAAATATTGCTACAGTTGCAGAGTTCGGAAATATCTTCCAATTATACCTTTAGATAGGTACTTAACTATACAGGGTTAATTTTAAAACATCAATAACCTCGCAGGACTAGATAGCTAAAATCATAAACAATAACATTTGTTCTACGAGTTTTATCATAACTCAATACATTAGTTAAAAATGATTTTCTAAGCTTTTACTATACTGTCGTGACATTTGTAAGTCTATGTTCCATTCGTAAGTATACGAAAAGGTTAACGCCCGCGATCGCGCGCGCCTCAATATTATGTACAGACTTAAGAACATTCAGAGGTAATATTAAATTGATATTTATTTTTGTATGAAAGTAAAATGTGAAAAATTATCAAAACTCGTAGAACAAATGTTGTTGTTTATGATGGTAGCTACCTAGTCTTGCGAGGTTATTGATGTTTTAAAATTAACCCTGTATACGTATATACAATCTACATAAAAATCTTTCATTATCTACTATAAAATTTTTACTTCGTAATTTAATTTGTGTTACAAAAATCTACACATCAAGATGCTTACATGTAAAAAAATACCTTCATCATTTTATGTTACAAGAATAATTAAATAAGCAGTAACCTAATCACGCTAAACAAGAAGGTATTTTCACACTTATATTATCTGACACTACTTTACCACACATACCATTAGCCTCATTCTATTGTCTTGTGTATTTAAGAAACAATAACCGTTAATTGAGTAACTTACATTGAATTGATCATATCATAAGACTATGTTTATCGATTGGACGGAAAAGAAATACAAGTAGCGTGATATTCCAGTTATTTGAATTATCCTGTCTTCGTCTCGAGATTTATTTCTGACCATGTAGTAGCCCTGCTACGCAACTAACCTATTCGCACACAGTTTTTAGCGTAGGCGAGAAAGAGAAAACAGATGATCCCTTAGCTCACCCTACGCTACACCAACTAGCATCACCCGAGTTACATCATTCTTGTCCGTGCGCGCACGGTGTTCGCACATAGTATATAGTTAAATTTCGTAAGCCCAAACGACGACGTTGTGACGACCGGGATGAGGATCGCTGGAAAGAAAAAAATAAGAAATACCAGAGGAAATTGAAGACACGAGCTCGCATTATTTATTCTTCATCTGAAGACGATCAAGGCAGGTGATAATTAAAATATGCACCTACCTACTTTTTTTAATCACAATTTCATATCTAAACGTTTGGTTTATGGTGCAATATCCCCGAGTCAATACGAGATATTGACCAGTGGTTATTAATTTAGAGTTAATACGAGATATTAACCAAATCATATACGTATGTAACATAATTGACGGTCAGAGTCAATACGTGATATTGACCAACGCAATATATGTTCCTTAATCTAATGTAAGTTGATACGAGATATTAACCTAGTCATATATATATCTATCTATTAGATTGTATTCTCTCGCAGAGAATGACAACTTTGAAATGGCACCGAACAATATTGAAGACCCTCTAATACTTTCGCCCGGGCCAACTTGTGTAGAAGTACCGACACCTGATCAAGACCAAATAAATCCTAAAGACACGCCAGAAGAACTCACAATATATTCTGAGTTTATAAATGCCCTGGGGGATTGTCCATCCGACACACCTGAGTGGGGAGATAACATCGTAAAGGAAATCTCGGACAGGTGGTCGCCGATTTTCAAAGATGGTTTGAAAAAGTATATAAAGGAAAAATTTATGTTGAAATATTTATTGCCGAAGAACCTACCCGCATCGAAGCCCCCAACATTAAACCCAGAGGTGGCCGCGGTTTTGTCGGAAACTTGTAAAAACAGAGATAATCGAGTTTACTGTAAACAAGGACAGCTTGGTACCGCCCTTGCGGCATTGGGAAAAGCTATGACTGGTCTTATGACTAAAACAATGACCACTCCAGACATTATTAAGATTATGTGCGATGCGGGTAATTTATTAGCAAACAGTCATTATTCCGAAACTGACACAAGGCGAGCGTTAATCACTCCGGTATTAGATAAATCTTTTGTCAATGCTTTTAAAGATCGCAAACGAGACAATTTTTTATACGGCGAAAATCTAGGAGATTTTATTAAGTCCTCAAGAGGAGTTAGGAAAACAGGCCAGTTTCTTGCATCCGCTAATACCAAGTCGCCCAATTTAAACTCCAATGGCCCGCCATCGTCATTATATCATCAGCAGCGCTACCCTCGGAACCAGCAGACGAACCGCGTCGACGTGCTGAAACCGCAGTCTTACTATCGTCGCATTGTACCTCCGCCGCTGCCAGTCAAGACGGCGCCTGCGCCCGGCGCCAGCCCGCCGCGCGCCTTAACCCGCCCGCGCCACGGAGGATGCAGCAGTCGGCGCCAACACGCGCATTCCGCAATCGAAACACATAGAGGTACAAGCAGGACGGTTAAAACTTTTTTTTACGAATCATGGCGTACTATTACGCAAGATTCAGTTGTTCTAGAGGCAGTAAAAGGTAATACGATAACCTTTCTTTGAAGTACCTAATCAAGGTATATCACAATATCCTAAACAAAATTGTTTAATATCAGAGTCTTTATCTTTACAAAAGGAGATTAATCATCTACTGAAAATTAAAGCCATTAATCAATGTAGGTACGTCAGAGCCTGGACAATATTTATCACACATATTTCTTGTACCTAAGAATAATGGTGATATGCGTTTTATTTTGAATTTATAAAAATTAAATAAGTATGTTATAGCTGATCATTTTAAGATGGAGGACACAAGAACTGCCATTCGGCTAATGGATCCTCATTGCTTTATGGTGAACATAGATTTGAAGGAAGCCTATTTTTTAGTTCCTATACATAAAGACCACAAAAAATATCTTAGGTTTACGTTCCTAAACAAAATGTATGAATTTTCAGCTCTTCCATTTGGTCTATGCTCAGCCCCTTATATATTCACAAAAATTATGAAACCCGTAATGACACAATTAAGATCAAAAGGTCTTAAATCGGTTAACTACTTAGATGACATATTATGCCTCGGGAATTCATACGTTGAATGTCTAGACAATGCAGTAAAAACTATCGATCTTCTAACAAGTTTAGGGTTCATTATTAATTATAAAAAAAAGTAATCTTACCCCCCAAAAAATTTGTAATTTTTTAAGGTTTTGTATTAAATTCCCAAACAATGACTTTAGAGTTGCCAGTACAAAAGAAAAGTAATATTTTAAATTTTACATTAAAAGTTTCAAAGTCCAAAACAATTCGCCTTCGTGACTTTGCTCGTTTTGTAGGAACTTTAACAGCAGCGTGTCCAGCAGTGGACTACGGCTCACACAAAACAATTTGAGCGAGTTAAGTATTTAGCCTTGCTAGGTAGTGACAGCTATGAACAAGTTATTCACTTACCTAACGAATTAGATGCGGACTTATTATGGTGGCAAAGCAACATTATGAGTTGTTTTAACCCAATAAGGAGCTTTTCCTATAAATTAGACATTTTCACGGATGCTTTCACTACTGGATGGGGAGCTGCTTGTAATGGCGAAAAAATTTGTGGTTTTTTGAAATAATGACGAACGGTAATAAATCTTTCGCGGGTAACATAAATAATTGTCAAATTCTCTTACATATAGATAATACGACTGCCATCTCGTATATTAATCGCATGGGTGGAGTTCATATTCCCACTTAAACAGTATTTCAAAAAATATCTGGGACTGGTGCGAAGATAAGCGTATATTTAATTGTGAATCGAGAAAATTAAATATCGATACTGAGTGAGAATTATCTAGGACAGCATTTAATAAAAATTATTTCGAAATTCGGTGAGCCAGAGATTGATTTCTTTGCATCACGAGTAAATACTAAGTGTGTAAAATACATTTCGTGGAAAAGAGATCCCTATGCTTACAATATAGATGCGTATACTGTTAGTTGGTCAAGCTCTCATTGCGCTCATCTTAAAGACCTTACAAAAGATTGCAAGAGATGGCGCCATAGGTATTATGGTAGTTCCATATTGGAAATCGCAACCATGGTTTCCAGTGTTTAAATCCATGGCTGTAAGCGAAATAATTATTTTTCATCCCAGTAAATTTTTACTTTCCTCTGCTTTCAGCGAAACACATCCGCTTCAGCATTATCTTACCCTGGCGGCGAGCATATTATCAGGCAGGCCTTCTTGAATTCTTATCTATGAACACTATTTCACAGTATTCTTCAAGTCTTAAACTCTGGTGGGAATATTGCCACCACCACAATATAAGTGATATATACATATGTATAATGTAAATATAGGAGACTATTAATTTTCTTAATAGTTGTTTCGAGAAAGGGTCATCCTACGGTACGTTGAATAATCACCGATCCGCAATATCTCTAATTTCCATCAATAAAATTGGTGAAGGTGACCTTGTAAAGCGTTTTCTTAAAGGTGTTTTTAAACTAAAACCTGCTTTCCCGAGGTATCTAATTACCTGGGATCCTTTAATTGTCTTAGATTATCTGTCAAATTTTTATCCACATGATTCTTTAAGTTTAGAAGTGATTTCAAAAAAAAAAAGTAGTGTTATTGGCTCTAGCCACTGGACAAAGATGTCAAACCTTGTCGCTCATTCGTATTTCTAATATTATTTCTTTCTCTGATAGATAAGTTAATAATAAAGATAACGGATATAATTAAAACATCAACAATAGGAAAATCACAACCTGTACTTAATTTACCTTATTTTAGACAAAGGCCAAGCATTTGTCCAGCACAAACTTTACGTGATTACATGAATGTTACCATTAATATTCGTCCATCGCTCGAGGATAGGCTTATTTTAACTTTTAAGCGACCTTATCATGCTGCTTCTTCTCAAACCATAGGTCGCTGGATTAAACAGACAATGGAAGGGAGCGGCATCGATACTAGCCTTTTTCACGCCCACAGCACGCGCCATGCGGCTACGTCAGCTGCTAGTCGGGCTGGCATTAGCATCGATGTTATTCGCAAATCTGCTGGTTGGTCTGAGCATTCAGCTGTTTTTGCGAATTTCTATAATAGGCCTGTGCTTGATGATACAAGTAATGTTTTTACTGAGGGTGTGTTTAGATAAATATTTCTAGGACTTGTAATTATGTTATTGGTTTGTTCATTTGTATTAAGAAGATAGCAATATAAATTATTTTTTCGTTTTGTTTGAAATCAATATTTTTATTTCATATCCTCAACAACATTAATTTATTAATCTCCAAACATCTACATGGTCAGAATAAATCTCGAGACGAAGACAGGATAATTATATGATCAAACGAACTTACCTGAAGTGAAGTTCGATCTGAATTATCCTGGCTTCGTCGAAGAGATTTAAGGTCCCTTCCCACCCTTTAGTTAAATAATATTTTACCTAATATATTATTTAGTTTCCCCTATAATGTATCATTAATGTTGTTGCTTTTTTTTATAAATATTATTATCTCTAAAATGAATGATGTAACTCGGGTGATGCTAGTTGGTGTAGCGTAGGGTGAGCTAAGGGATCATCTGTTTTCTCTTTCTCGCCTACGCTAAAAACTGTGTGCGAATAGGTTAGTTGCGTAGCAGGGCTACTACATGGTCAGAATAAATCTCTTCGACGAAGCCAGGATAATTCAGATCGAACTTCACTTCAGGTAAGTTCGTTTGATCATATAAATATATTCAAACAGAGTTCTTGAAGCCTTAACAATACAGAAAACACCTTTGGACTACTATTGGTTTTAGATAAAATCTATGACCTTACATAACAAAAAGTTAATAGCTGAAGAACTGAAATAAAAATACTTTGCTGACTTTACGCACCAACCATTAGGTATTTGGGGATAAGCGACAAGTTTGTGTACCATTCCGTGCCAAGATGGAGTATCCGTATTAGATGGTTAACTCTAGCTACTCAATAACTTTCTAAATAATAAATATTTACTTTTAGTAATTTTCTCAAAAAAGTTGCATTAAATCTCTAAAATAAACAATAGTAAGGGACAAGCGCCTACCGCAAACACTCCAACCACAAACGAGGTGGATCTATCCAACATAGACCACTCAAAACCTACAATTGCATTCAAAAATAACAGAAGCCTGTAGAGGCTTTGTGAGCCACGTCAGGTGAAGAAAGCTGAAACAATAGTCTAGCGCTCGACTAGTCTCAAGTCTAGCTCCAATTTTTGCAACAATTGAGAATCTTGCTTGGTATTTTTTCTAGTACTGTCACTTAATTTCGTATGTATTTTTTCTTGTGTATCTTTCTTACACATAGTTACATGGTGGGTGTAAAGGCCAGGCAAATACTGAAATACTGAACAAGTACCATTGTTATACGACAGTGATATCGCAGGAAATGCATTTTTAGTTTGATTATCCGTAATGTTTGCTTTCCGCACCAATTGTACGAATATCGGGCGATCGTGTGATAGTTAAATGGGCTTATGCGATACATTGCTGGTTTTTTGATCACTTGTGACTCTCCATTGAGGTTGATCAGTTAATTGAACATTTTTAACGCATCTTTTATTTAAATCATATATAGGTTCAAAATTTATTTTTGTCATTATCTAAGGCCTACAACGACATTGTTTTTCCCTGAAAAAATGAAAAAAAATGTCGGAAACTTTTGGAATTTTTCTGCGAATTTTTCAGTGGTTTTCGCCTCAGAATCATGTCACTTTCATCCTGTATGTTGGGCCTATGATTATTATTATATTATTTTAAAAAATATTGAGTAACTACCTATTATATAGACTTAAATAGCCATAAGTGGCGTCTTTTTCAATTCATAAAAAAGTTTATATCATAGCACTTGCGCAACCAGCTCTTAGCCTAACCTCTGTACAAAATGAGACGAAATTCCTACAATATTTCCTTAAAAATTTGCCCCTAAAGAGACAATGGAGACGGTGTTATGGGCTCGGGGGTGTTCCTGTCTTGTTACAGCCGCAATATTGTTAGTTTTATGAACCAGGCAAAAGAACCTTTGTGCCAAGTCCTTTTTTACTGCCCTGAGCACGCAAACTAAGATTCCAGGGTCTCTTAATAAGGCAAACCAAGCGGAGATGTTATAGAAATATCTTCTGTTATTAGCTTGACATAGCAAATGGTTGGTACTGAAAATAGATCTAGCAACTCACATTTTTTGCGCCTATGTATTTTTATCCGTTGAGCTATTTTGCCATGTTTGAGCAACAAACAACTAAACATTTACCTACCTCGTATGTTATATTTTTAAAATATATTTACAATTACTGCTTTATTATCATTAATGTCTTTGCTAAGTATTTTAGTTTATACAAAACAATGTATTAAAATATGATGAAATGATTGCAGGTAGATGATTGCAGGTAGATGATGATTTTAGTTTTAAACTAAAGGTATTTTAAATGGAAACCACTCTGGCAAATATTGACTATTATATTTCGCGGTAAACTGTTCCGCTGCCGTCAACACGCTTCGGCGAGCGAACGTGTTTAATGTTTGTACGTAATTAGGGGTTAAAATTATTACAGAGTTTAATATAGGTACGAGTGGGTAGTGAATAATGTATTGTGGAAACTCTTTTGGATTTTTAAAATTTCGGAAATTTAAATCGATTCAGTAGTTTTAGCGTGAAAGACGGACAGACAGATAGATAGACAGAGTTACTTTCGCGTTTATAATATCCATAGAGGAATAAGATTGTATAATATCAGCAAGGAGAAGTTACATACAGGATATAAGTGACAGATAGCCAAATATTTATATGCTAACTTTAGACCATGATACTGAAGTGAAAATCATAGCAAATATTCACAGGAACTCTCCGGCCATTTTTTTTTTAGGACCAAAATAGTGTAGTTCGTTTATTTAGGCCTTAGATAATGTCTCAAAATAAGATTTTAAGTAATACATGATTTCCAAGCAAGAAAGAACAGCTAAATAACTATGCTCAAATAACTGATCAACCCTTATGACGAGTCTCAGTCAATTGATCCAAAAAACAGCAATGTATCACGCAATAACCAACAGGAAGTCTGATAACTGTACTAGAATTAACGTTAAAACCATTCTAGTTTATCACATTTTGAACAGTAATCAAGTCACTTTACGCAAATAGACCAGACAATCGCATCGGCATGATTGAAAGGGAGCCTTCAGCGCTGCAGCTAGTTGTGGACAATAGGGCACAGCGCTGTTTGCGCTACAGTGTACACAAGGTAATTAGCGGGACAAGTTTACAGCTGTGTTTCTGCTAGATTGTGGAATTAACTTTTATTGGAAGCTTTCGAAATGGATAGTCTATGTTATCTGTGTGCCGCTGTGGATCGCCATCATGCATACTTTTTGTACATACAGAACTAAACTATACATACTTGTGCTGTGTTTGACAAATGAAGTAGCTAGTATAGCAGGATTACGAAGAAGATCCTATAGCCACGTTTATCATAGATACATTGTCAAGCAGTACATAAACTGCATCTGTCGACAAATTTATCTTATTCCTTCTGCAAATTGTAGGTACCTACCTAAGTTATGCAATTCTATAAGTACTATGCATAGCCTTACTAGAGAGAGAACCTGTATAACCATGATGTCATAATATCAGAATGAAGTTGATGTTACTCTAAAGACATCTACTGGTACCTCCTCTTAAAGACATCTTACCAATACTATTTTAATTTCCACAGTCCCACTTAATAACAAATAATTATTACAAGTTTCTTGCTCTTTAACTCCTTTAGTGCTATAAATAGATAACACGATAAACCTTCCCTTTGCACAGGAAATTGAATCAGTCTTTACATCGAACGATCCTCACACAAACGTTAGTACCGAACCATCAATTATTATCTTTAATTATTCTGCAGTATCAAACTATAAAATGGGGGAAGCTTGAAATATCACCTCAATTTAATACTTTGGTTTTTGGGATTACCTCTGTAGAATAAGCGCATTGGAGATGAGAATGTACCTCGTGTACGAGTACATCTCGTATTACCTAATTTGACTGACATTCTATTGGTGAAAAGTGGGTGTGTAATTTGCACATTTTTGCCCAACCACTGAGGGAGATAATGGGCGTGACTTTTATGTATGTATGTATGATGATCTTGGCTTTGATGTAAATAGTCGGTTAAAATACCAGATGAAAGATTAATTTGTATTGCTCCTGTTTACGAGAAGCACGTTTATAATATTTATTTGTATTTATTGTAAGAGGCGAAACTACTACTATTATTCCATCATTCTTTTTGATACTATAATAATATAACATAATCTACCTGCGTTATAAAGTTCGCCACATTCACATAAACTTGTTTTAATAAATTGAAAAGTTATAATATTATCGTCTTGCATGGCACTGTTATAAATATGGTAAAATTTGAGTAAATTAAAAATAAACTATATTAAATAGACGAGACAAATCAATTAAGTGCAAAGGCAAAGTTATCAAAACGAAGTTTTCTCATTTTCAAAAGTGACTTTTCTTAGGTCTTATTATTCTCTGTGATAAAATGTTACAAATGTCTTTTGAAAATACAATATTTTATATACGGAGTACTTAAATAACATAAAATCTGTGCCTATATTCAAAGTAAAAGTGATTTAGAACAAAAAACTAGAAAGAGTGATGTCACGGCATCTCGCGAGATTTCTTGCATATTTCAGGGTAAGTTTTCAATTGTTCTCATACAAAATTTTAGATTTGGAATAAAAAATACCAGTACTATTGGTATTGATAATTGATAAGTATTGATGAAATATTGATGAATTTGCCATTAGTTGTCGAATGTCTACTTTGGCTACTTATGTTTCAAGCGTTAAACGTGCTTTTGTAATAGCACCAGTCCACATTGTCCTAAAAGTCATAATGATTGTTAGATTAAAACCGAAGTTGTTGAAAATAAAACGCTCTGGACTAATAAAAAGTTTTTAATGCTAATCACCGGCAAATCCGCAAAATAAAATTTGTATAAAAAGTTTTATCATGTAGTTAATGTGCCCAGGAATACGTGCATTACTGCAACATTTTAGTTGTATTATGTGAAACTACATCACTAACAGTTTGCGAATCGCCTGAGGGAATTCCAGTACGGAAAACCAGCCTCCCAAATATCCTACATGCATATTTTTGCACTATCGCAGTTTTTACGAGTGTACCTACGAATGTGTGCATGACTGTATAACCTTACATCATGTATAGCTTAAGTAGAAATTTCCGCGACACAGCACAAACTTAACAAGGCTCTGGATTGACGCCTATAAGATGCAAGCTAGCTGATAATATAAATGCTCAGGTATTTCTGTAAATGTAGGTACTATTTATTTTTATTGCAGATTTATATGTAGGTACTATTGTTTTGCTATGGGAGATATTTTGTTAAGCTGTCTACTCGTAGGTGCGGGGAAGTTTCCGGCGACTCGGTCCCCAATTAACTCGTTCCGCGGACCCAGTTGCCGCATCGTATATCTATACACATAATAAAAATATAACGGATCGCTGTCTGTACATGGAAGATATATGAGAAAAAATATTATAGGAGACCTTTATCAACGCAATAGTACCTGTTAAGGTTTCTGGTAAGCCTACTACAATGAAAACCCGATTTAAGGTAAAACTATATTGTAAATGAAAATATAACATAAAATCGACCATTTGCAACAAATTTTCTTCTGACAGTGAAAAAACAACAATTTTGACAAAATCAGTTAAAAAATAAAAATATGGCGACTGCTTGGTCGCGTTCCTTTTTATATGAATAAAAAGGAACGCGACCAAGCAGTCGCCAACAGTACCCAAAATAATGATTTTTTGAATTTTTGTCGGTTTGTCTGTGCGTTTGTGCATGCTAATCTCAGAAATGGCTGAACCGATTTCGATGCAGTTTCCAGTAATATATTGGGTCAGGTCCCACTTAACATATAGGCTCCTTTTTATCCCGGGAAAATGTTTTTATCCCGGATAATTTAGACATTTTGTTTTTTTTTGTAGTCCACGCGGCCGGAGTCGTGGGCGACTACTAGTTTCAAATATTTTTCTTCCGGCAACTCGGCCCACTCATATTAACGAGCCAAAAACAGTATAGTCAAGCAAAAAAATTGTCAATTTAAACTATTAAATTGAGATTTTTGACTGCGATTGTTGTAGTACGTTGATTATTTTTAATGGTTTTTCTTCTGTCTATGAAGTCTGATTTTGTCATTGACAAAATAGATTATTATTATAAGCGCGGTCTATGGTAGATGTTTTTTTTCCACATTTAAAAAAAGAACTGTGGTCAAACTTCAAAGTGTATGTACGTAACATGTAGATTTCTTTGTACTGTTTTATATAAACACATCTAATAAAAGATATAATTAGTCAGCTTTAACAAAGGCTCTAAATTACTCTAGACTTCTACACTTCTTTCTATACAAAAAGGAACCACTTTGACCACAATTATTTTTTTACTGCGAATAAAAACAAAATCATGACTAGTAACGTACCCCATGTTATTTCACTTAATTATTTGAAACATAAATCTTTATATATTTGCTTATTATGCCTTTCTAATTCTAGGTTGACTGCGCAGCCGTCACGCTAAGGGGGAACAAAAGTGGTATAATTTTCAGACGGGATTGTCGAGGAAATGAACCGAGCTATTTGTGTTGTGGAGTTATTCGATAATAACTGGCGACATAGGTAGAGTGCGTTTTATCGTATAGTTCCGTTGAATGATGGCGCTAGTTACTACGTGTACGACCACATTTTCTGATTCATTGCGTATAAAAAATGTTAGTTCCGAAATCGGCATAGGAATATACTATGAAACGGACTCTACCGCTGCCTATGAATGTCACCAGCACCACAGACCACCAAACTTTTTTTGTAAGTGTCAATCACCGTTCAGTTTTACTTAGTTCTACTAGACTTATTTTTACTATGAGATTTTGTTAATTCACATAAATATTTCTAATGTATATTTTCTGTACTCTTTATCAAAAGTTTTATAATAACTGCACGTATTTCTTTGGATACAGAACGATATTTCCTTGGTATTTTTTCCATCATTATGCTAACGTTCAGATTTTGGTAAAACTAAAATTACTAAAACTTATTACATATAAAGAAAGACGTCTTCAAACCTAGATTATTGTCCTGAAAACGGATAAGCATTATTATCATAATTATTTCCTTGAATTACTACATTTTAGTTTTTCTAGTAGATATAGGTAAGTTAACTGGAGATGGTTAAAATTCGTCATCCGAGTAATTGAACCCGGTGGCTCAGTGGTGAGAGCGCTGGCACGCGGAATGCAGAGGTCATGGGGTTTCGATTCCCACCCGGGTGAGAATTTTTTTCCATTTCTTTATTAATATTTTATAAGTTATGTAGATATATAAACTCGATTAAATTATTGGCTGTGATAATGATACCTTTCACTATGGGTTCACAGAATCTTGTTAGATACCTATTATACAGGATGATTTTTGGTCGTCAACGTTCCCGAAAACTACGGAATCTCGTCATCATCACGATCATTTTTCTCCATGGAAGCATACCTGGGAAGTGTCTGGTTTCCAAAATATTTGGGTCCAAAGTTGAGTAAATAGACTACATTTTTCTGCATAAATGCACATAGACGCGCGTAGCAGGATTTTTTCACGAAAAATAATTAATATCTGTCTATAAAAAAACTAACATAAACACTAGACACTATAAATTTCGCACGATCAAGGAATTTAAATTAAAAAAAAAAAAAAAAAATTTTTCCCCATTATTTTTTTTTGGCATAAAACTTACTTTATTTCATGTATAGAATACGTACCCTTCGTTAAAGGTGGCCACAAAAAAACATCCTGTATATTGAAGCATCCACACAGACAGCCAACAAAGGCAATGAGATCCCAATTTTAGGGCTGAACTCTATTTGGACATGAAATATGAGTGTGTTTATTATACAGTTATTTTTATAAATTATGCACTCAATTCCACACGCTGTTACTGAACCTTTTAATTTGTAGATTCCGATTTCGAGTTTTCTAAGTAAAATTAATAGCCCTTTCTTATTTCAAGATGCTATATAAAAAGCATCGAATATGCTTGAAAATAGCGCTTGATGTGTCTTAAACCAATTATAAATTCAAACTATGAAAAAGATTTTTTGAGCACTTCCTACCTATAAACGTGAGAATTTTCCATTAGTTTCGAGAACGTATAATTAAAAACTAACGTAGAATCAAGCACACACTAAAACACAAGACAGTAATATTTCTGGTTTAAGAAACAATTTCAGTAAAAAATACGGCTCAAAATAAAATACATACTTTCACACACTCTCCTTTAGTTTAACAAGGCTATATTCTTGAAAATTTTATTATTTGAGTAATAAAACATACCTAGGTGCTGAGAATAAAGTTGCAGTGGCAACCCTGGGTTGTGGTGGGTCGTTGTAAACTACCGTTCTGAGTTTTGAGCACAGCACAAGTGTGTTCGTTATGCACGCCATTGTGTTAAAAACTCTTTGAAAATTATAGTTCGGTGCGCATCCTATATCGAACAACTTGGTGTAGTTATTAGGCTGTGAGCACACTATTGTCTTATTTATTATGTTTCATGTAGATGAGATATTACATTTTGGTGCTACAGGCCTATATCTATGTTTATTAACTAAAAAGTTTCAAAACGTCATGTACTTTTTTACTTTGCTCACATCCTTATCGTTTAGCCATAGTTTTATGCGAATCTTACAATACAGCTCACTAAAGATCCCTGTCATAATTTTGTAACATATTGTTATGAATATTCAAGACTAATTGGCACGTTTATGTTACCTAATTGGCACGTTTATGTTACTATTTCCATACCTAAATCAAGAGCAAACCTAGTTGCTGTGTAATAATATAATGTAGCTATTTCTAATCACTATAGAGTACTTCTACCAATCAGGCAACCTAATTAGCCAAAATCACATGTATTAGGTTCTTTATTTACCAATTTTGTGAGTTAACTGTGACGAATGAGGTCCGTAACGTACCTCGTGCGTGACAAACTGAAATATTATTATTTCATAATACGTGTACGTATAAAGTTTTGCCCTTTCATTATGATTTCTGAAATAGACGGCTGTTATATAACTTTACCGCGTCCTATTACGAAGGCTAGATCGGAATCGACATTAATTGGTAAGATATTGTAAGAACTACTTAGGATTCAAATTTACGCAAAAATTATTTAGTAGCACAACTTTGGTTTTACACACACAACACATTACTAATCATAACCCAGAAGAAACGCTGATACGGGGAAGAAAAGTAGGTAGAGTCCGTTTCATAGAATGACTCTATGCCTGATTTCGGAACTAACATTTTTTATACGCACTAAACAATTATTAGGTATATGCATGATGTTTTTTTATATCCTTTTTTATATTCTACGTAAAAAATGAGCATAGTTTGCCATTGGAATGGCATATCTAACTTCAACCGTTTTGGATTTACAGCAATTTAAAAATACGAGACGGCAAAATTTTTCTGAAACGCTCCGTTTGGTCCATACTAAAATGGCAAAGATTTTGACGTCATAATAGACAACCGTCTCAAATTAGTATGGGAAAAAAATGCAATCTTATTTTATAAACGTAATATTTTATATTTTGTATATTGTTGTCAATAAAAATTGTTTATTAACAGTGCAGATATTAATAAAGTATTTATTAATCAATGAGATAATTCAAAATATAAAATTGTATGTTTTGACTCCTTTTATGTTGTAAATTTTTTTCGTTAAATTTTTCAAACTTTTAAACTCCTGAAACTTTGGTATTTACTAACCGATTGATGTTATTTTTACACTATTCGGTTTGTATTTATAATATCTTTCGAATAAAATATAAAAAATCTGTTTTTCGTGTCAGACGCATATTCCGTGGACCCCCCCCCCCCCCTTGATTACGTAAATGTGTGACCGGCAGAGTAGAATCCGTACCACCCCATGTCTGCCCGTGGGTATCGTACGAGGCGATTAAGGGTTTCCGGGAGGTGGGCAGCAGCGCCTTCCGTGTTGACAACATAGTCCAAAATACAAAAACTGCGGTCACCAACCCGCCTGCCCAGCGTGGTGACTAATGGCAGTCTTGTGGCGTGCCCTGGGGAGGCCTACGTCCAGCAGTGGACTGCAATAGGCTGATGATGATGATCGTTCGCTAATCGTTTGCTAAATTTTTGCTAGCACACTAGCGCCAAAGACGATAAAGTAGCAAAAAAAATAAACTAATACAATGTAAAATGGCGACTGAGGAAACAGT
The DNA here is from genome assembly GCA_014607495.2 of Carposina sasakii. NCBI lineage: Eukaryota > Metazoa > Arthropoda > Insecta > Lepidoptera > Carposinidae > Carposina > Carposina sasakii. Next base: position 7,695,688 of record CP053156.1, on the reverse strand, counting down.
TGATCTCACTTTATAAAACATTCTGAACGAATTTGCAAAGGAATTTTTTTATCACACAGCCTACTGCTGATGTTTGACTTACTAATTGTTTAAAACTTTTTTAAAAAACACATTGCCACTTCTTATAAAACAATAAAAAATGTCTTTCGTGTTAAATTATAAAAACATTTAAGCTGACAGCGGTTATGTCAAGTTGTTATTTTTAGGTTATTATAAATATATTATTAATTTTAAAAATTACTATCTTATTAACAAAGATCAATAACTGGAATCGAGAGACCGCTTGTCTTATTATCGACCAGCAGCTAAAAACATAGAAGTTGCGTCAAAGGACTTGCGGCTGATATGAAAGCGGGCCGTAACCGTAAATGCTGTAACAACTGTGAGGACAATGAGTCCGACGACGAGGTGGAACAGGAGGAGGACCAAGACGTAGATAAGATGCTTAAAGTCATCATAAAAAAGGTCAGTGTCCTTCCAGGCTTGGAAAAACAATTAAGTGCCATCAAACTAAGTATGAGCATCCTTTCAGAAAAATACGATACCATACTTTTAGAACACGAGCAATCAAAAGAAAAAATAAATAAACTAGAAAAAATTGCTGCTACTACCACCAACAAATGCCTATTTCTAGAGAAACAGAACATGGCACTGGAACAAAAAATAAAGGAGATCGAGCAGACCACAAGAAAACACAACATTGAGATTGCTGGAATCGAGCAGCTACCAGGTGAAAATGTTATGGATATAGTAACAACAGTGGGCAAGAAAATAGATATGACCATCGCGGAGATAGAATCAGTGAGACGCACTCATCCACCACGGTCTGGACCGAACGCGAAGCCAGCACCCATCATTGTCGCATTCAAGAGCTCGGGGACGGCAACACGTGACCAGTGGCTTACACAACGGCACCTACTGGCAGACCTGACGAGTGCTAAGGTTACCGGCGGAGCAATGACCACTAGAGTCTACCTCAACGAAGACCTGACCAAAGACATTAAAGCACTATTGTGGAACGTAAAGAAACAGTTACGCGGTATCTTTAAGTACATCTGGGTATCAAACGGCAAGATCCTCGTGAAGAAGACCGATGGCGGCAACGCCACATGGGTGAGATCGGAGAATGAGCTAATGATCTAAAAAATCTAAGTAGATATTATATACTACGTCTACTGTGCTATCCTACTAGTACAATTCACAGCCATAAATAGCATTGATTGTATTAACAATCAATCCATAGTGAATTCTGTATCTGTAGATAACTTAAAAGAGTTTAGAAATTCATTGAGCCAAAATACCGACCTAAATTTACTCCACGTTAATATCCGCTCGATTAAAAAACACTTTAACGAATTATTGGTAGCATTAGATAATCAATTGAATTCTCTAGATTTATTAATCATAACAGAGGCAAATATAAATCATTCAGAAGTACCATTTTATAATATCAAAGACTTTAACGAAACGTAGTAACCCGAGAAGGACGGCGGGGAGGCGGCGTGTTAGTGTACTCGCGCACCAGGCTCGCGGCCGCGCCTTTACCCTCCCATGCGCACCGATTTACCACGGCGGAATGCGTTTGCGTGACCATAGAGTACAACTACGAACTTATTTACATTATATCTATATACAGGCCTCCAAAAATACAAAATCACGCTAAAAAAACACAATTCATTAACGAATTACAATCGCTATTAAACGCCTTACCTCGAAATACTAAAGTAGTCATATGCGGTGACACCAACATTAATACCTTGGACACGAACAATAATCATGTAATTGCATACGAAAGCTTACTATCAGAGTTTGGATTCACCAATTGCATAAGCGGCGTTACAAGACGAGAAATATTAAACGGAGTTGTAGTAGAATCTTGTTTGGATCACATATATATTAGAGGGTTGAGCGACAGCATTAACTCGGCTGTAATCCAACACAAAATCTCCGATCATTACCTTATCTCAGTAGCAATAACATGGAAATGCACTACATCGAGATCACCTTACACATCGCCAATTACCGACACAGACCAAAGACGGCGCGATAGCGGCGGGAGAGGTCCGACCGCTCCTGCGCGCGATCCCACTGACATGCGCTGCATCCTTGATAACCGTTTAGTCAGAAAAAAACTACAAGACACCAACTTTGATGAACTACTACATATTCAATGCCCCAACGAAATGTACAAAGAGTTCTGTAACCTATTTGCCAATATATACAATAACTGTTATAAAACTATCAATAATAATAATAATACTAAAAAAAGAGACGACAAAAGATGGATTAGTCCAAATCTAAAAAATATGATTAAAGAGAGAGACAGGCTGTTTGAGCTATGGAGTTACGAACCAAGTAATATGGTTAAGCGTATTACATATACAAGATACAGAAATAAATGTTTTAAAATGATAGCTAAAGCAAAAAGTGATTACGACAAAAGAAGTATATTACAGTGCAATAATAATATTAGGAAAATGTGGGAAAAAATTAATCTCATGCTGGGAAACTTTAAAAAGTCACTTGATTCGGTCATACTCAATAACATGAAAACACAGGGCAGTACTAAAGACATATGCAACGGATTTTCAGAAACCTTTTCCATGGAAATAGACCTCATTAAACATAAATGTAACGATAAATGGCTGGTTAGAAAAGAATACGTAAAGGAGACAGATGTGTGCATGCGATGGCAACCGGTGAACAGCAAAAACGTGATGCGAGTAATTAACAGCATGAGCACTAACAAGTCCCCCGGTTGCGATGGTATACGTATGCGCGACCTAAAAACTGTATCCGATAAAGTAAGTCCTATCTTAGCTAAATTAGTTAATATGTCAGTAAGTAAACCTTGTTTCCCAGATGGCCTTAAACAAGCAATAATCCGCCCAGTTCATAAAAAAGGTGACAGTAAATCGTACTCAAACTACAGGCCTATAGCAATACTCTCGAGCGTGGACAAAGAAACAGTTACGCGGTATCTTTAAGTACATCTGGGTATCAAACGGCAAGATCCTCGTGAAGAAGACCGATGGCGGCAACGCCACATGGGTGAGATCGGAGAATGAGCTAAATGATCTAAAAAAATCTAAGTAGATATTATATACTACGTCTACTGTGCTATCCTACTAGTACAATTCACAGCCAAAATAGCATTGATTGTATTAACATCAATCCATAGTGAATTCTGTATCTGTAGATAACTTAAAGAGTTTAGAAATTCATTGAGCCAAAATACCGACCTAAATTTACTCCACGTTAATATCCGCTCGATTAAAAAACACTTTAACGAATTATTGGTAGCATTAGATAATCAATTGAATTCTCTAGATTTATTAATCATAACAGAGGCAAATATAAATCATTCAGAAGTACCATTTTATAATATCAAAGACTTTAACGTAAACGTAGTAACCCGAGAAGGACGGCGGGGAGGCGGCGTGTTAGTGTACTCGCGCACCAGGCTCGCGGCCGCGCCTTTACCCTCCCATGCGCACCGATTTACCACGGCGGAATGCGTTTGCGTGACCATAGAGTACAACTACGAACTTATTTACTATATCTATATACAGGCCTCCAAAAATACAAAATCACGCTAAAAAAACACAATTCATTAACGAATTACAATCGCTATTAAACGCCTTACCTCGAAATACTAAAGTAGTCATATGCGGTGACACCAACATTAATACCTTGGACACGAACAATAATCATGTAATTGCATACGAAAGCTTACTATCAGAGTTTGGATTCACCAATTGCATAAGCGGCGTTACAAGACGAGAAATATTAAACGGAGTTGTAGTAGAATCTTGTTTGGATCACATATATATTAGAGGGTTGAGCGACAGCATTAACTCGGCTGTAATCCAACACAAAATCTCCGATCATTACCTTATCTCAGTAGCAATAACATGGAAATGCACTACATCGAGATCACCTTACACATCGCCAATTACCGACACAGACCAAAGACGGCGCGATAGCGGCGGGAGAGGTCCGACCGCTCCTGCGCGCGATCCCACTGACATGCGCTGCATCCTTGATAACCGTTTAGTCAGAAAAAAACTACAAGACACCAACTTTGATGAACTACTACATATTCAATGCCCCAACGAAATGTACAAAGAGTTCTGTAACCTATTTGCCAATATATACAATAACTGTTATAAAACTATCAATAATAATAATAATACTAAAAAAAGAGACGACAAAAGATGGATTAGTCCAAATCTAAAAAATATGATTAAAGAGAGAGACAGGCTGTTTGAGCTATGGAGTTACGAACCAAGTAATATGGTTAAGCGTATTACATATACAAGATACAGAAATAATGTTTTAAAATGATAGCTAAAGCAAAAAGTGATTACGACAAAGAAGTATATTACAGTGCAATAATAATATTAGGAAAATGTGGGAAAAAATTAATCTCATGCTGGGAAACTTTAAAAAGTCACTTGATTCGGTCATACTCAATAACATGAAACACAGGGCAGTACTAAAGACATATGCAACGGATTTTCAGAACCTTTTCCATGGAAATAGACCTCATTAAACATAAATGTAACGATAAATGGCTGGTTAGAAAAGAATACGTAAAGGAGACAGATGTGTGCATGCGATGGCAACCGGTGAACAGCAAAAACGTGATGCGAGTAATTAACAGCATGAGCACTAACAAGTCCCCCGGTTGCGATGGTATACGTATGCGCGACCTAAAAACTGTATCCGATAAAGTAAGTCCTATCTTAGCTAAATTAGTTAATATGTCAGTAAGTAAACCTTGTTTCCCAGATGGCCTTAAACAAGCAATAATCCGCCCAGTTCATAAAAAAGGTGACAGTAAATCGTACTCAAACTACAGGCCTATAGCAATACTCTCGAGCGTGGACAAAGTAATTGAGAAGTGCATAGTTAACCAAATAGGTACATACCTACAAAAAAACAGTATCATAAACAAGTGTCAGCACGGTTTCCAAAGGGGCAAAAGTACCAGTACGTTACTGTCAAAATTTACAAATGAAATTAACGGTTACTTAGCAGATAAAAAAGTAGTCGTAGCCGTATTTTTCGATTTTCGGAAAGCATTTGATACTCTGGATACAAATACACTTATCGACGCCATGAGAGAGTGCGGAGTGCGAGAGCCGCTTAGCCAGTGGTTCAGTGACTATCTCAACGCACGATCATACCGCGTGAAGGTGGGGACTACCCTGGGCGACGAGGTGCGCGTGCGGTGCGGCGTGCCGCAGGGTTCGGGCTGCGGGCCGGCGTGCTACCTGCTGCATGTGAACAGCCTGTGCGGCGCGCTGCAGCACAGCTCCCCGTACATGTACGCGGACGACCTGTGCGTGCTGCGCGCCGGCGCCGCCGCCGATTTCGCGCGCGTCTGCAGCCTGCTGCAGCAGGATGTCGACGCCGTAGTCAAATGGTCGCACGATAATGGCATACTTTTAAACGCAGAGAAAACCAAACTCCTTACCTTACACTCGCCTTACCTAAACACGTCCTATTCAGCAGAACCCATAATATTCACACATGACTTTTCTTGTTTCCACAACCAACTAACACCATGCCAATGAGCGGGTCAAATGCATGACTTATCTTGGCATGAAAATAGATGAAAGCTTCTCATGGTCATCCCATATAGATTTCATATGCAGTAAATTAAGAATCCTACTTGGTAGATTTTATCACCTAAGTTTCAGGGTCCCAATAAGTACCCTAAAATATATCTACAAATCCCTAGTAGAACCTACCCTGAGTTACTCCCTTGACTGTTATGGCCTCACGTTTAAAACAAATATGGAAAAAATTGAAAAACTACAAATTAGATTTCTTAAGCTATTAGTAACTAACCAAACTAGAAATAAATGTAAAGATGATTATTACAAGCTATTTAAAATATGTAAAATTCTACCGGCAACCCTAAAACACAAATACTTATTTCTAGTCAATCAGCATAACAATCAAGATAGCACCCTATGTCATGTAATGAGACAAACATATGACACCAGATCCATAGCCGCAGGTAAGTATGCTGTCCCCAGAGTAAGCAATTATTATGGAGACAGGCTCATTGAAAAACGATTACCATACTTGCTTAACGCCTTACCTGCGTCTATCAGAATGGAAACACATAAAAACAAATTTAAAAAATCACTACACTCCTATCTGCTTAACAGTATATAAACTCAAATTCTTGTCATTATTTATTAAACTCAATTTCTTAGCCTTTTATACTTCAGAATAATTATTTAATAATTAGTTAACTATCGTACTTTAATATACTCATATAGAATAATTGTCATCTGTTTCACAGAATAGTCCCTGGGCCTGATTTTAGAACTAACATTTTTAGTATGCAGTAAAACAAAGAATGCGGTCATGCACATAGTAACGGGCGCCATCTTCCATGGAGCTATACGGTGAAACGCACTCTAGTACATAGTATTTAATATTAATCACGGATCCCACAGTCAAAACGGCGCAAGCAGTTTTGTGGGACGTTGTACCTAATTTTAAGTCCTAGAATATTTAAAGAATAATAAATAAATAATAATAAATAAATACTCGCCGTGAAAAACTAAAGAGATATAAATGGAATACAATATAAATTATTTTACCACAGAATTGGCTGTATGGCAGTCGTTTCTGCCAACCTAATATTCATCGCAGTTTGACAGTTCGTTTGCTGGCTGATCGTTTTGCGAACTTTACGTAATACGAAAAAATATCAAATATATGAGGTAACAATTTTATCGCTTTGCTTCTGCTTGATTGCTTTGGCTCTGCTATTGCTCTTAGCTAATACGAATTTTACATTTAAATGCGAAAATTTTGAAAAATTCGCACAATTTTCGCTAACGCCGATCGAAGGAAGTTCGTAGTAGGAAACACCTTGATATTTGGCCGATACTTCGTTTATCGTCACTTCAGAGTAGACCCCCTGATTGGTAAAACGCACTCTACCTTTTATTAGATTCTAAGTTATTGTTGACAGCCAAAATACAATTATACTGAAAATCCTACAAATATAGATATTACTGAATCCATTTAATCTGATCCAATCCAACGAATTACGATAACAGCAAAAATACATTACAAATCTTACCTGAAGTACGAGTATGTGGGAGTGTTATGAATACGAAGGAAGCTTAAAGAGGAGATATCATAATCAATGTTATAATATTGCAACTAACCGTAGCCTATGAAGCACACTATGAATCAAGCACTAGTTGACATTTGCTAATGCCGCTCGTTACCCAAGCAGTAGTGACGTGTTTTCAATAAATAAACCGCTGCTTTGTTTTGATAGTGACATAAATAAAATGTGACGATATTGACTTAATAACACCATTCAACGCAAAATAGCCTGTTCTACAGTGACGTGATAATTCATCTAAGCTGTTCTAGTAAGATACATATTAACGTTCTTGTCTCCTTCTCTTTGCTTACTCCATGGTTATGAATGATTCGTCGATAAAAAGCCGTGGTATGCCCGATACTATCAATCTTTCGAGTGAAGAGGGTAGGCCTTCGCATAATCATACCATCAAGTATCATGATACGGGGTCCGTACGATTATCCGGAGTACAAAGTTCAAGTATGAATAGAGTTCTAAGTAGTTTAGTGGTCATGCTCCCTATAGGGTGCTGAAAATTTCTTATTTTTCTTTATATACCTATTTCTTATTCTAAAATTAGTACTTTGTATGAAAATAGTTAGTAGTAATAGTTGATTGAATGGTTCTGATAGACGGCTAAAAATAGGTTAAATTCTTTGTCAATACAATAATAGCTAAGTTAGGCATAATGTCCTAACTACTTTATAGTAATCTCACTGTAATCTCATTTTGCTTATGTGTTGGTTACTGTAATTAATATGTGATTTTAAAATAGAATATGATATTGAGTCAGAACCCCCGGAAGGAAAATTAGGGTTTCAAATAATTGTTAGTAGGTACCGAAGAGAATCACAATTGCGCGACAAAATATCATACAAATGAAGCATCTAATTTCCCAGATACTTGAATTTCAAAACAACAATCAAAATGGCAAAGTATCCTCAAATTAGAGAACAGTAAACAACAAACATTCTGTTCCATCTTCAAATATAATTACGAAAGGAGGTTTTAGTAACCGCGATACTATTTGAATTTGAGCTAAGTAGCCGAATGAGAACCTTCGGGATTACATTTCGCGGCCGAGTGCGAGGAATAAATTCCGGGAGTTCTTTGAAATAATAATCTGTGGAAGCAATAAACCAGTAAGTTGAGAACAGACTCCACAGGGATACAGCCAAGTTTCGGGAGGCATTAGACATATTCGCGCGGCGCGGTCTCACTGTGTGGTACTTACCTACAATGTGTTTTGTTATTGAAATCGTTTGTTATATTAAATCTTATAAATCTATAATCTATATCAAAAATATTATAGCCATAATTTTACAAATAATAACTTATACCTTTTAAAGAATAAGATATTAGGGAGTAAAGTCATTATAACCTTACCTTCCTTTAAAGAAACTACCATACTATAAAGCCAAACGAATAGAAGCGAAAGCCCTGAAAGAGAATCTACTAACAACGAGCATTCGATAACACGAAACACCGAATAAAAGATAATGGGCCAGCTATTCGATGCTCGAATGTCGGATCGCAATTTGTAATCGCGGGAACACTAACCGACGACGCTGTTGACAAATTGCGACCAGCCCAACTGATATTCCAGTCGGCACTGAAGATTGGTGATAAGCGACCAATTTGAGGAGGCGCCGCGACGGGGCACGGAAGTCGTTATTACAGTAGGCGGTTCGACCAACTAAATTGCGCCCAAACACGCCAACCGAACGTGACAGACCTGTCGAACACATTCCCTATTTGAAACGTCTCAGCTTGACACAGGAAATAATAACTGCACGATATGAATTTTCATAAATACGAGTACTAAGGGAGATATTTCACGAGAAATTCCTATGTAGCTGTTAGTGAAAATGCGCGAAGACATGCGGTACACGTTGTACTTCAAGATGTGACAAACCAAAACCCAACGCCCTTTTGAGCTAATGCTGTGAAGCATGCTGATAAGATTTAATTAGCACACTATGTGTTCTTCAAGCATGTGCTAGTTTTATAAACAAAAAGGATGCAACGTAATTTGCCTAAGCAAACAGGGGGGACAATTCTTGAACGAACCGTTAACTAAACGCGGTGCGAAGCAATATATACTTACCGCTTGAGTAATAACTAATAAGGTATATTTTAGCATGCATCGGTCGCATGTGTCGCTCGGTGAAATGTGTCCAATTACGTCACCATAAAGTAATTATTGCATTGTTCTGAGCGTCAACAACGGTTCCATTTCAGCTTCGTTCCAACCTGAGACTTTTCGAGAATTGCACCCCTGCGGTACTTACATAATCCACATGCATACATCTGCAAATTAATACATCAACTCCACACTACTCGACGGTTACGAAATTAATCTCAGTCTTCCAAAATTCCAATTAAAATAACTTAGAGGTTCTACAGAACTGGCAACATTACAGGTAAGCTTAATAGCAGCATTAAAGCATTTACTGGCAACACTAATTTCACGATTGTTATCTCCTTTGACTATGCGTTTGAATCCATCTCCATAATTGAATTGCTAATATTTATATAGGTATACCGCATTATCCATGCGCTACATAATTGATAATGTAGACGTTGAATACCGTTATACCTAAACACATAGCTACTGATAGGTAGTATAGAAAGTAAAGGAATGTTAATACTTTCTAACTACGATAGAAATTTCACATATACCTACAGTTACACACTATGCTCCCAAAATAGACTATCCAGAACTGCAGGATGAAAAAGATCTTGCAGTCACATATAGAGGGGGGGATAAAAATCAGTGACAAGTTAGTAGCTCGTTACCTATTTGGAAAAATCCCTTATACTCTACCTACACCCACTTAGCTAATATTAGAGTCGATTCTGACCGTCACCCTTAAACGTAAACCTAATCTTAGTCAGGTCTATCTAACATAAATGGCTTAGAGAGAAAAGAACAGGTAAGACTGACTGCCGGAATCGACGTTATTATCTATCTAATTAGTACATAGCCGCGTGGTGCCGGCAGAGTAGAGTTTGTACCACCCCTGCCTGCCCGTGGGTATCGTACGAGGCGATTAGGGGTTTCCGGGAGGTGGGCAGCAGCGCCTCCCGTACTGACAACATAGTCCAAAAATCACACTGCGGTCACCAAGCCGCCTGCCCAGCGTGGTGACTATGGGCAAAACCCCCCTGTGGCAGTAGCCTTGTGGCGTGCCCTGGGGGAGGCCTACGGCCAGCAGTGGACTGCAATAGCTGAAGAAGAAGAATTAGTACATACCTAGTGTTGCCGCTCGATAGTCCACTATCGATAGACTATCGATAGTTGGACAAAAAACAATAGTATCGATAATCCATCTATCTATGGGCCTATCGATATCACAGATGATTTTCGAGGTCAACTATCGATAGTCAAACTATCGATAGTTCGGCAACACTATACATACCTAAAGTAAAATTACCGTGGTACAAAATCGAAAATAAAGAGTCAAATAAATTTTCATAATAATAAAACTTATAAATTTCCATTCAGTAGAAAAGAATATTGGCTCTATGCGAAGAAATTCTTAAATGGCGTTCATATATTTTAATTAAGGGTAGACGTCGATAAGGGGATGCTCGAGTTAGGTTATTTTTATGTTACAATATTTCATATGCTACACTTATTTTCTTGTAAGTATTTGAATATTTTCCTATTTCATTTGATATTTGAGTTGGGACTAGCAAAAAAACTATTATATTTAGCTTAGGTAGTTTATATATAGTCTAATAAGTATATTGAATAGTATTAAGGATAGGAAGTTTTTATTTATAACCTGTATTCGCCCACCACCGGGCCCTACACCCTCGAATCTAATGACTCATGATTGTAATCATAGGGAACCAGAAGATCCAAGCACCTAGCATGCAATACGTAGATAGCTGCTACCAATACCACTTTTTATAAAGTTAATCGTTAATTAACTGTTGCTAATCTTTGTAAATAATCTTTATTAACAATCCTGAGGGTGCCATGAGTGTTGGCGAAACATTGTTGATTTACGATCTATTAATATAGATTTTATTTTAAGACCATATATTAAAAAAAAATTATAACTTCTGCTGCGCTCCAAGTTTTTATAAAAAAATAAACATTTTTAAATATGAACGACAACATGTTTATCATGAAACATACATGCATTATGTATCAAAGTATTCTGCGATTCTGGGAAAAGCGTGGAGTAGCGGCTCTACTTTTGTCGGTCATGCGAATAAAACTCGCTTAACTAGTAACGACTGCATGAAACACTGCTCCGTTTTTATATAACCGAAAATGTTTTGTGGACTTTACCACAAAAATGCAACACCAAGCGATCTGGTTGCAACGCCACGGTCGCGTGCTTCGTTCACAAAACAATTTCACAGCAAGAAAATCCACGGCTGGGACATTACATCGCATGATACGGAATTGTATTACCAAAATTCCATCCGAAAAATAAAAAAATGGCTACTGTAACGAAAAAGCTGTGCTTATAAAAATGCACCCACCGTTACATTTATTCAAGGGTCATTATTTAAAAAATCAATCTCTATTTATGAAGTTATCCATTACGGAATTAAATCATAAAACATTTAGGTAACCCCTGGAACCAAATCTTCGGCACGTGGGGTATGCCCAATGTGCATTACGTTGCACTCATGGGGCCCTTATAACAGATATGAGACCATGAAGCAGGTACAAAAGGGAGTCGTGAAGTCATACTACCCTCTATATAGTAGCAGTAGTTCGGTTGTTAGTCCGGTAACCGAATTAGGGCAACTAGAGGCACACGACTATCATTGCAGCCTCCACAGTACCTATCAAGCAACCATTGCACATATTTATAGTCTACGTCTAACTAACGGTGACACATTTTTCTAAGAACAAACTTAGTTAGAAAGCGTTTGTATCTGCTCTATGAAGACCTAGCTACGGCCTGGACTATCGCCCTTCACCCTCGCGTCATCCACGGATGAACGGCCGCGGTAATGAGGGAGACCTGCGTAATTTACGACCAAGGGGACCCTGGGTGCAACTGTTTGAAGTTTTTACGCGTGTTTACCTTGCGTATACTAAGCCGATAATTCAGCGCCTAACTGTACCGGTAGTCAAGTAGGGCCAGGTAATACGGAACATCTACTTAGCCAATACACATATCGATTTTCCAGTTAGAAGACTCGTTAGGTGTGAGGATTCGTTTACTAGTACTGCACTATGTTGTTTGAGCAACTAATGGATTATCAATTCAATGCTAGCGATTAAGAATCCCGGATCTTTTTTATTTCAAATTTGTTTGTATGAAAGCAATTTGAAGATTTAATCTGAAATATGCAAAAAATCTCTCGAGATTACTTATAGAAATTTTCATTTAAATTTTGTTTATTCTTCTACTGATTCCTCTTGTATACCTTAAGATTGATGATTTTACAAATGAAAATAAAACCTCATTGGGTTGTTGACTTTTTGTTGCAATAGAAAGGTTAGGTAAAACTAATAAATACAGTACACATACAAAAGGTTTTTTATTCGTTTTTTGCCGGAAAATTATACATAATATTATAGAGGAATTCCAAGAGGAGAAACACTTTAAAAAAACCTGTAATTTTTCATATTGTGATAGTCCTTCAGGTCAATAGAGTGACCTATATCTTTGAAATAATAGAGATAGGTTTCAAGTGAAAAAATATAGACAGACAGTGTAGGCGGCTAGTGCCCAACGACGAAACATCCGCCCCGTAAAAACAATAGTTAATATGGTCCTAAATTATGAAGAATACGAGTCCTAGATAATAATATAATAATAATATTCACACACTTCACAACACATTAACTTAGTCCCACATTAAGATCTATAAGGTCTTGTGTCGTGGGTACTAAGCAACGGTATATAAATACATAGATAATCTTAAAAGATCACAAAAAACAGGCGGTCACTGCTCTAACCTAATATTAAGTCATTAAATTTGATGAGAATAATCTAACAATTTATTACCTAACGTTAAACGTAGACTTCCAAGCACATGTGTGTACCTTATTCTGAAATACCCTTTTCTTTTTCTTTCATTTCAGCTACGCATTCGCTTGACTTGGTGAATACAGTGAAGTTTCTATGTATACTTGGCGAGAATCCTTACTGTACTCTTAAATTCATGATGTTATCGTTATAAATTATTATGTACCGAACCCGGACCATTAGCAATAACCTCAAATATTTTAGGCCTTAGTAATAAACATACTTTTATTTGTAACTCGTTTACCGCCGATATTTCTATGTATGCTGTCAACAATGAAAACTTTTAATTAAATAGTTTGTAAATATTTTATGAACATCAAATATGTATTGGCTTTCTAGTATATTATTTACGTGATAGATAACGAAAAATGTTCAATGGGATTTTCTTTTTGTTAAATATGAAAATAGGTAATAGGTACTTAGTACCTACAACTAGAGTTAAATAAATATGTGTTCATGGTTCAATACGATTAGCAGAATGTCCTTGTTATCTCACAATTTGTGTTAGTCATCTTACTAATATTATAAATGCGAAAGTTTGTAAGTATGTATGGATGGATGGATTGTTGGGTGGATGGATGGGTGTTTGTTCTCTTTCACGTAAAAACGGCTGGAGTGATTTTAATAAAAATTGGTATGGAGTTAGCTGATACTCTGGATTTACACATAGGCTACTTTTTATCCCGGGAAAATATTTTTATCCCGGATAATTTCGACTTTTTGTTGTTTCTGTAATCCACGCGGGCAAAGTCGCGGGCGTCCACTAGTAGTAGATATTTTTACTAATATGATTTTACAATATTATTTTTACTGAATTGTGTGAAAAAGAAAAGTTTCATAAATATTCAAAGTTAAAGACCGACTAAAGATAGCGACACCTCAAATAAAACAAAAGCAATAAAATCATAATCCTACCCGAACCAAGCCCGGACTAAATTCGCTTCATTAATATTCATTCAAATAGCTTAATCCTCGAAACATACATAACCCATACGAATCCTTATCTAACTTTATCGGTATTGACATCGAAGATCGGGAATCTCGAAACAAATGTATATTTACCAGTCGGTGGCTCTAGACCATAAAGAAGTTATAACGTGGAACTGTGATAATAATAAATCAATGCAGTCATAGATCGCTAGTCTAGCCGACGCAGTGCATAATCCAATCACTGGTCAACATTTATCAGCCAATTTGAATAACCGATCTTGACAGATTATTTGCATATTTCAGATTAAATTTTCAATTATTCTTGTTTTCATATAAAATTTCAAAAGAATAAAAAATTCTGACATTCTTTAGTCCGTTGTATTGATTTAAACATTAGTCATCAAAATTCCCAATTCGCTATGAATAAAGAAGAAAAATATTTCAGATTAGACTACCTCCTTCTTGTATTTGCCGGCAGCTCAAGACGCACACCCTTCTCATTTGTCAAATCAACAGAAATATATGCGAGAATTCACAGATTGATGGGGAGGCCTAGATTGAATTACATCTCGCTATGGCCTGACGAGGGTCTAACATTCCATGCGGGTGTATTTCAGGATAATAACAGAGTGAAGCGCGAGATTTCGCGGTTTAATGGAAGATGTGTGAGATGCCTGAGATAGTTTCCCTATCGGCCAGATGTGAATGTTACATTTGTATAAGGGTACGTTTCTCTAGTTATTCCTCATTCTTTATTCTTTATTGCACATACACAAAAAGAAATGGCATACAACATTAAAGAAGAGATGCATGTACAATTCTTTTTATAGATAGATAGATAAAATTCTGTATTGTACTACAATTTTTTTATGCCTACCATGACATTCTCTACCAGCTAATCTGATTACTTAATAACATAATTTAATATTTTTACAGTATCAACAAAATTATCTACTCTATTATGAATGCTATTTAATATTCGCTCAAAATACCCAAATTCATTTAACCGCCTGTGAAATTCGTACCCCATTATCAAAATCTACATAATCGCGGTCAGATGTATTTGTCACTAACCGTTTATATACGAGAAGTTCGTTTATCGGGGTGTTCAATTTCCAATAGGCAAATAGAGGTTATCTCAAGTGTGTAGTTTAATACGATGTTTATCCAACTAATTGGATTTTCCAACACTACCCCTTCCATTCAAGACTTCGTCTATGAAACTCTCCGGTTTGACTCGGAATTACTCAGTTGGAATATAATATGATAGATACGAGTACGTAAACTTTGTTCAGGACATGATAGTTTTAGAACAATATCATTTGGATATTTACTCGTGATTCATTGCAAATTAATTTTATTTCAAAACTAGGGATTGAACTTGGAAAATGGTTAAATGGAAATTTCACTGATTACTTGGATTTTTTTTATAAATCCTAAAACTTCAATTTACTTCAGACGGATATGTACTAAATTAGATATTGCTTCATGTACTTATTGAAATTGTGGCATAAATTAATGGCATGATAATGCTCTTTATTAATTACCTAACTAAGAAACTCTATCGGTTGACATAGGTACTTAAGAAGGTTTTCTGTGAACATCATTTGAAATCTTTTGATTTGTATGACTTTCGTTTACTATTCATCTATTTTTCCCCAAAAATAATACGAATTCAGTTAAGAATGATGAACAGAGGTTGACCTAGGTCCATAATATCTCTATCTTTGGCTATATGAGTAATTTTAGGTATGTTATATTAATGTCCTGTGCTGAAACGGAGCTTCACTAGAATACTGAGCTGCATCTCTTTCCGTGCATGTCGTAACAGTCGACTTAGGAACTAGGGCATTCTCTCAGATAAGCTGTCATTGATATAATTTACATCTTTCCCCGCTTCTGCATTTCTGGATACCCCATTTCGGAAACATAGCCGTGTGTTGGTATATGTTTATAATTATCTAACCTTATATTTAGATGGACTGAGCAAATTCATTCCATACTCTTGTAAAATTACCCCAAAATTATTTTGCACATCTAAAGAGGATATATCCTTTGGCGTCTATTAATAACAAAATATATGGCGGGATTATAGGGGATGAAAGTAAAGTAATACCAAACAAAGACGTAGGATCTTAGTAGTCGGAGCACATGCTTACTGAGCTTCTAAACTAGGTGTTGCATATTCAACGAGTGATTTGCGTAGGTAAGCAATCGCTTACATAAGTGAATATACGATCTGGCTGGATCTGCGTGTATCAATATACATAATTGTGAAGTATCTAAGGGCCTAACATAAGGTATACTCGGTATGATGCGGAAAATGTGAACTACGTCATAGTTTTAACAATAGTTTAGTTCACAGATTCAAGTTAGATACATTACATTTACCTTTTCAAGGAACTAAATTTGATTTATAAATTTGTACTATAAATATAAATAAATATAAAGTGTCATATAAATGTATCATAAATAACAACTTCAGAAGAAAGTTGTACACCAGTAATTCGGTTTGCCGAAATACTCTTCGCCAATAGAACGATTCGCCGAAGGCACTTTTCATCGAGACGGTGGACTTTCCAAAGGAATCATTCGCCGATAGAACGTTTCGCCGACAGCACGTTTCATCGACGAATGATATGGCGAAAAATTCATTCGCCAATTATTGTTTCGCCAATACTTACGACTTGTTTCTTTTAATTTCTCTTATTTCTCACAGAACGGCACCTCAAAGGGCTTTAGATATTCGTTTATGGAACTTCGCAAAGTCCGGGCTAATTTTTATATACATACATACATATAATCACGCTCTTATTAATAATCGATTTTCGGCCATCTATAAATAAGTAGGTAGTATTTCGGCGAAACGATCATCGGCGAATTATTTTTTCGGCAAATCAAACGTCGATGAAAAGTGCCTTCGGCGAAGAGTATTTCGTCATACCGTATTTCGGTATTTCGGCAAACTAATTTTCAGGCTCACCTGTGGGGTAAGCACGAACCTTTTTACGCGGCGTAACGCTAGCGACTCGCTATCAAAATATATAGGAAATGACAGTTTGACGCTAGCGTTACGGACTATCGAGAGATTCGTGCTTACCCCTCTGGTCATTGTTCTTTTTTAACCGAAATGAAAAAAGGAGTAGGTTCTTAATTTACCTCATTTTTTTAAATAAAGGGAGTGTAGGTACTTTAGAACTACTAATCTTTGTTAAAGATAAAAAAAAATCATTTGGAATCGTTATCGTTAAATTTGAAAAGCCCACGCTTGTCCGTCTTTAGCTCAAGGGGTTATTTTACAAACCATATTTTATATATTTTAAAAAATAGCTTAGTGCCTTCTTAATTATAGTTTTAATGTGCTATTCTTAGATTAATGATTGTCGTTTATTATTCATGATAATGTCACATTGAAATTTCATAATTATGAGATACTTACTGATGGTATGTGATCTCTAGTCTCTTTTTTATGCATTGTAGTAGGTATTATTTTTTAGACAATTTCACTATGCAAACAGAAATTTTACTACGAAATATTAAAATTTAATAAAACTGACAGTAGTCATTTTGCCACATTGTTGACAACTAGACTGTGGAGCTCTCGTTAGAGAGTAAGTATATTCTTTGCTGTGGAGTTTCGAGCTCGTGTATGACGTGTACGGTATACTATGTGTTGCTGAATAAGTGTAGCGAATCGTTATTCTAATGTGCTATTTATCCGTCATCGGTTTCCTTCTTTCTGTCAAACCACATATTCTTAAGTCCACTATTTCTCCTATACTCCCTTATCACTCCCTTATAATACATTATCCCTTTTGAAAAAATACTTGTGCTACTTTCTATTTATTCTGCGATGTACCTACAAAAAAATTATTGAACTTATCATTAACATCAATTTTATTTACTCATTGTGAAGCTCAGATCGGATAGATCAGCAGAATAAGCATCGACGGACGTAAACACTTCGTCAGACATATTATGCGATAATATGCAATTTTTCCAAAGTCCAGGATAAAAATTTTACCTGCACAAGGAGAATGACTTGCGAAACACGATATGATAAACCGTTTTATCGACATTAATTTAGCCTGTCAAAATACTATAAATATATTAGCCGCCATGTTGAATTTTGTATATAGACGATACGATATCCACGATGCGTGGTCATGCTAGGGGGGCTGGTTTATTAATTTATCCTTCAAATGTTTTCTTATAAAATTTCAAATTTGGAATAAAGAATATCTGAGAATTGGATCACTAGTATAGAAATTGGCCATTAAGAGGATAAGCTTAAAAGTCAGCTAGCAAGTCTTGGTTCTTGTGCATTCTCATTTTACCTAAGGGCGAGTTTGTAAGATTATCCCACAGACCTTTTTAAAACAACTTACAACATATTACTTGTCTGAAAGAAATCGTCATTATATAACTTTTAATGTGTATAATGATGTCAATTGTGTACATCTCGTATGCATATTGCAAGATTTCTGCAGCCATAACTTAATTGGCAACATTTCAATGAAAGGGTTGCTTTTCCAGTATCACAGAATCTCAAAATGTACAAATAATTCAATTAGAATCGCAATAAGAGCTCTGCAAACTTCGATGGCTATCAATTAAAGACGAGTAATGTAATAAATTATTGAGCAGCCAAATGGCGTTAAAACTGAAAGTATTCTGGGGAAATTCCATTGCTGTAGCCGATGGGAGGGTACTGTCAGCGATTTCAATTAATTTTTCGCACTTGATCGATAGATTGTGAGAACATTCGGACTAGGGTTACCATGGCTAAACAAGAAAAAAAACGTATTATTTTCATTTTCAAGAAATCTGTGGTCCTTTAGCAATGACACTCGGATGTAAATAAAAATCTATGTAATGTTTTTAAAAATAACATAGATGTAATAAAAGATAGATAAGATTTCCCCCGTGTACCTATATCCGGACAAATACGGTTGTCTGGTAACCCTAACGGACCGTTATCGATAGCAATTAATTTGTTTTCGGCTCGACGAATGGCGTCCGACTGCGTCCTTTGTAGGCGACGAATGAACGCCCTTTATTTATTAAATTGTTTGTAACAACTTATGTTGGCTAACGGGAAAAAATGGTGTGAAAACACAAAAGTACAGTCGCGTAATGTAAACTTTCTTCAACAGTTTTTGCGTGAAGTTAGTAGTCATATAAATAGCAGGTAGTAGGTAATGCCAACAGTTTTCTCAACTGATTCCAACGGCATTTACGACGACAAAACAGAACAGAACAAAGGAAACTGTTTTTTTTTTAATATCTTTACCAAACTTAAATCCAATGTTTGCTCCATCTGTGTGCCTACTAATTCGTACAGTATAATGAGGTCATACAGTTATCATAACTGCCTAGGAGTATTTAAAAGTGACTCTACTATTGTAGGTTTTCAAAATAAATAAAAAAACAGTCTTCAACAAAATCTCCCAAAAGATAGGAATCTGACGGTGACGACGTTTAATTCCACAAAGGAAATTAGAACAGACATCTCTTAAATATACGCAAAATTACAACATTCACTGGCCCTTTTTTCCGCGAAAACCAACATTTTCTATAACAGAAATACATGTGAAAACAAGGATTTATCAGAGTAAACCCGGACGCAATATTTAAAACAGCTTCAATGCCCGAGCAAAGAAGGGCTTTCGCGGACTTTGAGACATAAAAAATCCTTAGATTTACAATTCAACTGAACAAGATTGCTTCGAGATTGAATGTTAACTTTCCTGTATTTTAACTCGAAAAAGGTTTTCATGTTTACATACTTTATAATATATGTTTTGAAATAGTTAATTTGGTCAACCAAGATCTAAGGCCAGTAGGTACTATGTCTAGTTTTCATGTCATTTTTTAAATAAAATTATTCATTGTTTCGACATTATATAAAAAAAGATCTATCTACCAAAATCTGTTTCCTGTAGTTCATTATATTAGAATTCAACTTGAACATACTTACTAATTATGTTATTAATTTAAATCGATGTACAATTTGTACCAAAGTAAACGCTATGCCAAGCAATTTACAGTAATACGATTGTGTGTACTCGTAGTAATTTCGTAGTCGATTCGTAGCACAAACACGTCGTCGTAGTTATCTGTAGCAGAACTGTGTGTGTATAATATTCCAATACATGATAATTATACATTGTCTTTGTGCTGACTTTTTATAGGTCAAATTAGTATATTTTAGAATAGAGCCATAAAAAATAGGACAAAATATCTTGTTTATTG
Organism: Carposina sasakii; assembly: GCA_014607495.2. NCBI lineage: Eukaryota > Metazoa > Arthropoda > Insecta > Lepidoptera > Carposinidae > Carposina > Carposina sasakii. The sequence continues at coordinate 7,675,369 of CP053156.1, read as the reverse complement.
AAATCCGACCCATTTTCAAGCCAGAAATACGCAGGATTTTTCGATTTTTGTTCTAAAATCGAAAGGGCGAGAAGGTAATGTAATAGAAAGTATCACGTCTCCAGTTTATTGGAGGTCTGCTTCATTTCGTCCGTGATCTCTGACACGTGGCCCATCAATTACTGGCCCCTCACGATTGTCAAATCAAACCGAAATGCAAGCAGGTGGGACGTTAATTCACTTTAGTTTTGGATTAATGTTACATGTAAACTGTAAAAACAATTTATTAATCTACATACACGGTCATTACGATGATATCCCAATGGTTAAGACGTGTGCCCTTCAGTCGGAATGCGTAGGTTCGATTTCAGTCACGGGCCTACACTGAATTCATGTTCAGGTACAGAAAAAGGATTGGTGTCAGGCAAGCAGTCGGCAGTAAAATAATCGCCAAATCCTTGGTTTCAAAAGTTTCACAAGAAACCATATTGCGCTGACCCCATAAATAACGGGATAAGGGCAGGAAGATGATGAGATTATTACGTTCATTAACATAAGAAATTTCAAAGTGTGAACAAAGTAGGTATATGTCTTAATAAATAGGCCCTACACAAATAAACGAACAAAAAGAACATTGTATGATATAGCAAGTAGGTATTCTCAGTACCTATGTACCTATAAGACGTCTATTTCAGATATTTTACTTAACTAAGAAGTATAGCTAATAATTTTATTAAACCAATATTAGTATCCCAAATCAACGGACAATCTCGTAAACTTGCGCCCTTGGTGCCCTTTAAATCAGACATTTGGTATAAAACTAGGAAATAGCACCGAAATAAAGCTGAAGGGCATCCCCAAAGTATCGCTAAAGAACATCATTTATAAAATGAACACGAAATGTGCCATAAACCGGCATCGTGAAACTTTATGCCCTGTTTTAGTTAAGGGCGAACCATTCAATCGAGACGTAAAAAATTTACGGTCACACGTCAAGAGAAACACCAATGAGCCTATAAACAGACCTTTTCCGATGCTTAAGTACTTGTAAAAGTTCATTAGCAATTACCTACACTTATCTGCAACCTGATTGTGTTTCAAATTGCGCGTAAAACGTTTATTTATACAATAAAGCTTTTATTTATTCCTTCATACACACCTGTATAATTTAGTTTATTGTATATGTGAATGTATCTCATTGATCTCGATTACAAAATGTAGGTAGATACATTTCACACCTCTCCTAGCAAACTTTCTTCATTTTTATGATTGGGAATAATCATTTCTTCAGTGTCTCAGCCAGAATGATAAATGAGTTATTCTTAAGTAGAAACCTAGTAATTGAAATAATTGTACGTTTGTATACTTTTAATCTAATCACAACAACAGTATTTTATTGTTTTTAAAATGCCACGCATTTATTTTCAGTGAAAATAGCTTGTAGTTTACGTAGGTAGGTAGTTTTTAGTAACAATAACACAACCCCTTGCTACTGTTTAAATATAAGTACCTAGTTAGTTATAAACCTAACATTTACCTCATACCTCACGCTCATTTCATTAACTTATTTAATTATGACAGTTGCCAAAATTCTCAGTAACTTTACGGCTATGACATAACTTACGGATTCTGTTAAAGTATCTGAACAGAAACTCAGATATAATTGACGATGTTCCTAAAACAATTCCTCAAACATTCAACCACAATTCCGATATTGGAGCTTATATTAAACTGTCAATTATGAACATCAAAACGGCAGATTCTGATAGTAGTTGCCAAGTAATAAATACAGTAATAGCGGGCTGAAGCTTTTTGTTGGAAGGTCGAAGGTTCAGTTTACACCCCTAGAATTATTAAACTGCGAGGGGATCAACACCTATTTAACTTTAGCCGATGATTGTGATCTAGCCATTCGGTCTGTCAATAGTTTTGATAGGTTGACTTTGGACCAAGTTAGCCTAAAGCGGCCTAAATAATATAGGTGTCGTTCACTTCAATTTGAGATATTTATACCAATTTCTTTATAATAAACTTTTATTTTGTTCATAACTATGATTCTTAAGATCAAAAGTTTATTTTTATATTTTGTTAAAGAAGACTGTACATAGAACATAGAATATTGTGCCACACATATTTCTAAAAGATGAACAAACAAATATACTACGTTTAATGTTTTTACCTCGATGTTGCTTACAAATCGAATAAAAGCCTTTATTCCTTTAAAAGGGTTTATTTATAGAAGACGTCCGTTAATACCACTGATTGAAGATTTAAAATCGAGATATTTATTTGTACAAAACCTTTCTTACAGAATTTATTATCTTTAGCTCTTTTCAGCGGATTGACTTGAAGCCGTTAAATCCATCAAGTGAAAAAAATACTTTTATTTGTGGTTCTATTCACAATGATGTATAAGATAAAAGACGGAACGAAATATACGTAATAAACCATGACGTATTGAATGCCAAGTGAAAATATTATTATCATTTCTTCATGCCAAATTTTTATTTCAAATAATTGTCTGTCAATAACTCATGCCAATAAAAATGTGTAGGTACTCGTATTTGCCTTGTGAACAGCATCGCTGCAACTTGTTAAGTCTTGCGTATTCTATCAGTTCCAAGTTTATTGGCAGTTCGGTTCGAGCCTTCGTTTGTTATTTAAGCTATTTACATGTCTAGACCAGGGCTAAGTGGCTTTAGTTTAAAAAAAGACGTCAAAATGCTTTTTTTGGTTGCGGGTTAGGCGAAAGAAAACATGGTGTAAAAGCGATGGCGGAAAAGGCACATTCAGCCGCGTTGACCCTTGTCAGAGCGACACTTGCGGGGTTTTAATGTGTGAATGTAAATCAACTCATGTATAAAGAAACAGCTATTTAACTAAGCTGTAGTGGGGTAACAGCAGGTAGTATTATCTATACATATAATAAAAATGTAACGGATCGCTGTATGTACATGGAAGATATATGAGAAAAAATATTATAGGAGACCTTTATCAACGCAATAGAACCCAAAACCATGATTTTTTGAATTTTTGTCTGTTTGTCGGTTTGTCTGTTTGTCTGTGCGTTTGTGCACGCTAATCACAGAAACGGCTGAACCGATTTCGATGCACTTTTCAGGAATATATTGTGACAGGTCCGACTTAACATATAGGCTACTTTTTATCCCGGGAAAATGTTTTTATCCTGGATAATTTCGACATTTTGTTTTTTCTGTAGTCCACGCGGACGGAGTCGCGGGCGTCCACTAGTAGAAAATAATTGTGTTGTGAAAACACTACCTAGCTACTACCTGAGCAATTGTTTGCCTTAGCCCATTACTCGTATGTTTGTAACAAGTGAGTGATTTATGACTTGTTATGTCATTGTTTTTTCCTCTTCGATATTTTTATTAACCGACTTCAAAAAGAGAGGTTATCAATTCGTCTGTATGTTTTTTTTTTTATTTATTTTTTTTTTTTTTTTTATGTGTGTTACCTCAGAACTCCGTCATTTATGAACCGATTTCAATTTTTTTTTATAGTTGGTAATGGTATACTTCCAGGTTGGTCCCATATTCACCATATCAGGATCTGATGATGGGATCTTGGAGAAATCGAGGGCAATCCTCGAATATTGTAGGCACATGTAGTCTGTTTTTATACTTTTACTGAGCGTTTTGGTCACCTACATATAAACATAACATCTGATGATGGAATCTCTAAGGAATCTAGGGATATCCTCAAATATAAAAGGCACGAGTAGTCCGTTTTTAGATTTTTATAGAGAATTTTGGTCAGCTACACATAATATAAAGGAAACGAGGGTCTGATGATGGAGCCGCCGAAAAACAGATAGTGGAACTTTTTAGTAACAAAATCCCCCTATGGCAGGGGGGCCTACGTCCAGTAATGGACTGCAATAGGCTTATGAAGATGAAGATAATTGTGTTAAGTCATGAAATTATATGTTGCGTTAAGCCGTGTCCGAAGTAAGATGGTTATAGAGAAAGAGGTAGAAATGAGAATAACGAGATGACGGATAATAGGGATGAATGAAAAAAGAGTACCTACATATTGCACCGACCCCAATGATTGGGAACAGGGCAGGAAGAAGGAGTGTAATTATATGTTGCTCAAATAAGTGTGTACATGGCTGTTGTGCTGCCAAATCTCTTATATTCCTCCGAGGCGTGGTGCATGTACCGTCGCCACATACGCACTCTGGATCGATTCCACCTCAAGTGCCTCCGATCCATCATGAGAATCAGATGGTCCAACCGAGTGCGTAATACCGAAGTATTGCGAAGAGCCAATGTACGAGTAAGTGGCATTGAGGCCTACTTAATGCGTCGGCAGCTTCGGTGGTGCGGTCATGTGTCTCGTATGGCGGAGGAGAGATTGGCTAAGCGCATCTTCTTTTTGAACTGGAGGAGGGCAAGCGGAAACGCGGCGGGCAACTCCTCAGAGACAAAAATGTTCAGAAAAGACATATGAAGAGATGCAATATAGATCCATCTAAATGGGAAGTTTTGTCAGCACAACGACCAGAGTGGCGCAGGACGGTGATAAAGCAAGTACACGAGTTCGAGGAGCAGCGTCAAGCTGACCTTGACGCTAAACGTGATGAACTTAAGACTCGTCCTCCTGCTGCCATTATCTATAATACAATAATGGCACACTAACCTGTCCTCTGTGTGCGCGGACGTTCAGGGCGAAGATTGACTATGTAAATGTAAGCCATCTCCGAGCGCATGAACGCCAACTTAGTAATATCTAGGAGTAGAAGTGGTCGCCATGACCGAAATTGGTCGGAGGTCATCATTATCTTCATAATCATCATATTGTCAGACGTAAAGTTTCGAAGTCTAGTCCTTTTTCTCTTTTGTCATGTGGCCTATTTTACATTATATAACATATATAAAAATTATATAAATCTGACAATATTATGCCTCTTAAACTTCGTACACGGCTTAACGCAATATATATTTGCCCTTTAGTAAAATTTTACTTTAGTAAGCTCGAGTTTTGGGAGGAAGTCGGTTTTTCGTTTAAAAAAAATTATTAACAGGTAGATATGCTATCTGACTGCGAATTGTTTGATCTAACATAGGTATTATTCGTCAAATAGGTCAAAAATAATATTGCTTGAGAGACGTTTTTGACAAATAGTCCGCTTTGGTCTCTAACTATGTGCTCAGGATCGCACAGCGAGCGATGGAGAAAGCTATGCTTGGGATCTCTCTGCGTGATCGAATCAGAAATGAGGAGATCCGCAGACGTACAAAGATCACCGACATAGCTCAACGGTCAAGCAAGCTGAAGTGGCAATCGGCACATAGCTCGAAGAACTGATGGCCGATGGAGTCGGAAAGTTCTAGAGTGGATACCACGTATCGGCAAGCGCAGCATGGGAAGGCCACCCGCGAGGTGGACGGACGACCTGGCCAAGGTCGCGGGCGTCGCGACGCGTCGGTTGGATGCAGGCGGCTTCCGACCGGTCGGAGTGGAGGTTGTTGGAGGAGGCCTGTGTCCAACAGTGGACTTCTCAGGGCTGTAAATGATGATGATGATGATGAGTCCGCTTTACTAGGTACTAATAAAACAATCCCTGGTTTATCGACATTTTTTCTTGTGCATTTATTGAACGTCATTATTAACTTCCAAGAATATGTAACTGTTAATAACACATAGGTATTGTTTAGTTAGACCATGCCAGTCCTTACTGTGCTTTAATAAAATTGTATGCTACAAGCAAGAAAATTGTATGTATATTAAAATATATGTATATAGTGGACGCCCGCGACTTCGTCCGCGTGGACTGCAGAAAAATAAAAATGTTGAAATCACCTGGAAAATATTTTTTACCGGTTTAATTAATAAAACAAAAATCCAGGGTGTCAGCTAACTCCATACAAAATTTAATTTAAATCGCTCCAACCGTTTTTACGCGGAAGAGTAACAAACATCCATCCATACTCACAAATTTTCGCGTTTATATATTATCGATTCCCATTCGGGTGAAGAATTTTTTCCATTTTCTTTATTAATAATTTTATATTATATTATTAGAAAGTGCTTATCATGCTGAGCAACTTTTCCTAAGACGGTATTTTCATATCTCTCAAAGTTTAGCTGGGCTGCTAAGGGTTCTGCATCAGGCAGTCTAGACCTTCAATTTTTTTCTTTCATATCATTTCTACGTCATTTTATTCTTTCATACATATTTTTTGGATAACTTGAACCGTTTACGCAGCGCACGCAACGGAAGTCTCCAAAGTTGAATAATTTTCCCCGTTTTTTCCACATTTTCCTCTTATTCTTCGTCCCTATTGGTCGCACTGTGATGATATATAGCCTAAAGCCTTCCTCGATAAATGGACTATCCAACACAAAAAGAATTTTTTAATTCGACCCAGTAGTTCCGGAGATTAGCGCGTTCAATCAAACAAACAAACAAACAAACTCTTCAGCTTTATAATATATTATAAGTATAGATTAAACTCATAATATTAATTAATAACAGAACCTTCGTACAGCCCATTTAATAACCAATCTTAAGAGATTTATTGCAAATTCATAGGAATCAAAAATTCTCAGGTGCTTCGTGATCTCTAGTATTGAAATTGGCCGTTAAGTATTTATTTTATATACTTAGTTGATTTTGTCCCTGGTGTCCTTACATTTATTCTATAGCCCTGACGACAACTTTTCGACCGCGTGAGCGGATTTATAAGTAGGTAGCGGCCTCTGAGTAAACACCTCCATAATTTTATTAATATATTTATTGTCATAAGTAAAGTCATCATCTTCATCATCAGCCTATTGCAGTCCACTGCTGAACTAGGCCTCCCCCAGGGCACGCCACAAGACTGCCATGAGGGGTATTTGCCCATAGTCACCACGCTGGGCAGACGGGTTGGTGACCGCAGTTTATATTTTGGACTATGTTGTCAACACGGGAGGTACAAGTGTATATTATTTAACTATATGTCAACGCTTCATGTGTTGTTATTTTCATAAATATACTAACTTTATTTACCAACTTCCTTGCAAGCGGAGTCACAGGCAACAACGAGCGTAGAATAAAAGTCAATTACTCCCATACACACAGTGCTTATCAAATTTCGCAATAAAAAACAGCAATCATAGCATAACAGTTTACCAGCACTAGTCGAATAGTTTTTTGGACTGAAAACTCGTTTTAAAGCGGATATTGCATTCGAAAGCGCCCCAGTTAGATCGATAGGTAAACTATTTCAATTGTAGGTAGGTATTAGGTAGTACGGCTTAATAATGCGTTAGGCATCGAATCCATCAATGGCTGTATACAAGCATTACCTGTACCAATATGTTATACATTATAGCAGACAGCCGTGACTTCGTATACCTATACAGACTGTAACAATGAAATGCTATAAAAATAGCGCACTATAGAGATCTCATCCCCAAAATTTGAGTTTCGATAGCACATTTTTTTTTAGATAGTATAGAGAATTCCTAAACAACACTATGTTCATACAATCTTGAAAAATAAACTTGGTATTTTGAGGATATTTTTTATGTTGGTTCATTATAGTGGGCTATTTTCATAGAATTTCGCTTTACATCCTGTAGTGCATGTCAACATAAAATTGTATTGAAATTGTTGTAACGGTCCTGCCAAATTTTATTTCAGTTCCGTTTAGTAGTTTTTGTGTCAAAATGTAAACATCCAATCTCACAAACTTTTACATTGATAGTATGTAGTACCCACTTATACTAAAATAACAATATGGAATATAAGTAAGATCTCCGACCGTATTTCGGCCTAGGCGATCAATCTCTACGGAGATCAGCCAGGAGATCTACGCAGGAGATATTATAGTGCACAAGTGTGTGCGCAAACACAGGTGCACTCTCTAATCCGTCACTCTCATAGCCCGATGGGACGGAAAGTCGACACGACCGGAGAGAGATCAGGCGCAGGACCAACGGTTTTACGTGCTTTCCAAGGCACGAGCTAAGTAACAATTTTACAACATTAAAATCTATACATGAAAAAAATTCATTGGTACAGGCCCGTGACAGGGATTGAACTTACGCCTCCCGCTTGGAAGGCGCACGTCTTAACCACTGGGCTAACACCGCTTTAAAGGAATATAAGTACAGATACTAACGACCAATATTAACCAATTGCAATATTAACGTACAAGATTAAAGTCGCAGATTAAATCCTCAATTATTTTAGTACGTACAAAATTGAATTAGAAATAAAGTAACCTGCAGATCTATATATCTACCTATATAGTATCTAAGTATTGCAATTCACTGTATCAAATATAAAAATGCAAATCGACAGTGGTAAAGCGTCACTTTTATCGCATACTAGGGATTCGCCCCGGCTTTGCACGGGTGTAATGCCTTTTTCAAAGACTTTTCCAGGCAATTTTTAAATTTTTCTCTACCTAAGAACAATCCTCCCACTTCAAGGATTATTGTAAAAAAGAATTTGCGAAATCGGTTCAGCTGTTACACGGAGATTCACGCTTAGCAACACATTTCGATTCATTTTTATATTATAGAGAAGATGAAAGACCTATCAACTCAGTGAAAAAGACTGCGTCATTTGGTATATTAAAACCATTAAAAAAATGGCGCTTTATCGTTTTTCCTTTCCACTGTCGAAGTTGAATCTGAAACTACCACAACCCACACATTCTTACTTCTAAAAAACGATTCATAGATCTATTTATCTTGAAAAGGTTACTGACTAGCATCTGACCTTTTCAAGATAAACAGATCTTCAGAAATGATCGCAGCGATACGATGAAAATGGTAGAGATTTTAGGGCTCACTAAGCACTAAGCTACAACAAATGCGTAAATAAAATTATCGTTTTACCCACGGGTCAGTGCATACGTCATCTTGCTTTTTTACACAAATGGAATGACACGTTATATGAAAAAAGGCCGTATATTAGATACTTGATATTAAATTGGGCATTGAAATAATATTACGTCGTGTTTATAATATTGACCATGTCATGAAGATGCTATTGCTCAAAATGAATCAACAATTTCATGTAGATATGGATACCATCTATATGAGATATGGCCACGAATACCATGGAGTCATTGAATTCTTTAAGCGGCATTGTTTTTTAATTGTGGAAGATAACAGTGTAAAACGATATCTCGTTTCCACAATTTTAACAATAATGGCTGTACAAATAGTCGTAACAGAGCAACCCACTCAATAAGAGAATACGACTAGCGATAAAGTTTATTATGATGGAAAATCTATTAATAAACTAATGATGGCAGTAAAATGTTTTACTGTTACTATTTTCTGCTCTTGCTTATCGGTTTGGGATATTATAATTGTTTATATTATCGTAGGTTCTAAATATAAATTATGTATTGATTTTAGTAGTTTATATATGTGTATTAATCTCTAGCAGGTACCTTGCAAATGGCCGTAAGAGGCAAAATGCAAAAAGCTAATACGTGGCCAGATACATAATTAACATTCAGTAAAAGTTCCAAAACCCGCCGGGCCGGCATACTGATCTAATCGCATTAAAATTAAAAATGAGCTTCCGTTACGGATAAACGGTAAAAAAACGAAATATGGGGAATTAAGTGGGGATTAGGCCAGGAGCGGACGATCCTGCAGTCAGGTGAAATATTAAATGCTTGGGCAGACGGTAATTAATAATGCGCCACCAACGGTCGTCCACCGGCCGGATATAACGGAAAAATTTCCAGTAGCTCTAAAATTTCGATTTCTGTGAATCATATTTTAAATCATTTAAGCATTCAGAACAATAAAGCATGTCATCGTGTTTGCAGTAAAGTCCGAAAATCATACTGTGGTCTAGTATTTATGTAATTTGTGTCTGTGGTCACCTACCCGCCTGCCTAGCGTTATTGCGGAGGGCGAAAACCCGCCTATATCAGTCAGTACCTAGCCTTTAAACAAATAAATGGCAGTTCCTAGCCTTTTGGCGAGCTCTGGGAGAGACAACGTCCAGCTACAGACTGCAACAGGCTGTTGTGTATGTCTGAGATATAGCTATTTTAACAGAGGTGTACCTACTGTGTCATCTTATATCAAGATTTTGGGTAAATCAAATGCGACCTTTTAGGCAACCAGATAGCGCTTCGAGCCCGATTAAAATTCTGTAAGCAGATTTAGAGGTTTCATGTTTTTAAAGCTCAACTTCTGAAGGACTACCTGCGGTAACGCTCGAAGTTTGAACACAATGTTGCTACCCTAATTACATTGTAAGCCTGATTTATGGATAGTATCTTTTAGGCATTATGTTTGGCCTGTTGGCCTGTGGATTAAAGAATGTTGAAGTTTTTTTTTCGTTACTTGTATAGGAAAACGATACGATTGCAGAGCTTACGGCCACCTGAAAGAACGTTTCAGAGTTTGTTCGATCTTGAGATGCAGCTAACGTTTTCTATTGCAGACTCGGATAATCCCATGCAGGATTCATAAGTAACCATGTAAGATATAGTGTGCTGAAGATCTCTCATCTCGCTCTAGCATACTTACCTTACGTATGGTGTAAGTGAGTAGATAAAATTCAAATTCATTTGGCTTTAGACAGAAATAAACAGCACAAGAGCAACAGATGTTAACGAAAATCAAGAGCATAAGTTTATAGAGGGTGAATAAATTTCAAAATAGCTACGATAGCATAATCTACTACCTACCAACTTCATAATAGTGAGTGACTTGTAGGTAGTCAAAGTTTATCTTCTTAACGAATAAAAACTAAAGGTAATAAACAAATTCAGTTTAAGTCATTACCGTTTCAAATCTTCGCAAGCATATTATCGACAGAAAAGTAAATAATGGATGTTGCTATGGAACAAATTCCTAATAACTAATTAAAAAACCTTTGTGTTTTCCTATATATATGTAATCTGTAAGTTTTAACCTTTTCCCCCTCCCTTTTTCCCAGGTAAAGTACGCTCAACATTTATTCCATTTCAGGGTGCTGTAGGATTAACTATTTAGGTTATTGTGTTTTTTCGTTTCCATTGATTACCGTGTGTAGGTAGGTACTTACTTTAATCCTCGTCGCCACATGTAGTCGCAGTATTCCGCTCTAATACCTGGCTCGTCAACGCACACAACACCCGCACGTCCGCACCTGCCTGACACCGACTGTCGTGCCATCTAGTGACGTATGCGCTCGAGACAGGCTCATTCACTACAGGTGAGAAGCTGTCTTTGCCCCTGTTTCTAAACGTACCACTTTAACACAGAAATATTGTGAAAACCTATTCTTGGCCTAATTATAACTTAAATTTACCTGTAATTATTATGAAATGTAAATACTATTGGTTTTCCTAATAAAGAAAATAAATAAAATTAAATATAGCTATATTAAATACTAGTGGACGTACGCGACTCCGTCCGCGTGGACTACAAAAAAAACAAAATGTCGAAATTATCCGGGATAAAAACATTTTCCCGGGATAAAACTAGCCTATATGTTAAGTGGGACCTGTCACAATATATTCCCGAAAACTGCATCGAAATCGGTTCAGCCGTTTCTGAGATTAGCGTGCACAAACGCACAGACAAACCGACAAACAGACAACAATTCAAAAAATCATTATTTTGGGTACTACGAGTATTGCGTTAAGAGGAGGCAGACCTTATTTAGCATCTTTTTGATGAAATATGCTGAAACGGGTGCATGTTTGTTTAATGTGAGACTATTACACTATATTCTTAGTACCCTTAACTATGTCATGTAAAGCCAAAAACATGATTTAATGATTTTCGCTCGATAGTTTTGTTTTTTGAAATCGACATGTTTTTTAGTCATTTTTACTTTTATTTCGGCTATTACATGAGGTAGGCGTTTAAAATAAATTCGGATATCAAGATAATAATGATAGTAAACTTTTGTAAAGCCAAAATTAAAAAACAATCATAATTGAACACACAATTAATAAAAATCTTTTTGAGACTTACGCCCTTTACTTCTGAGCTCAATCAGTTGTTTAGCGTGCAAGCGATATTCTACTCTAATGCTTACTGAAAAGCGTTAAATAGTAACTTCGTGCCCGCTGACGCTCAGTACCGCGCTGTGCGCCGACGACGTAGGGTCTATGTCGCTTTCGCCCACGGCAGTGGCATTTTTTATTATCTTGTGGTGTAGGTATTACTCGATTGAGTTCGGACTAATGGGAAATAAAACTAAAAAATATGTTTCCAAAAGGAAGATGGCTCAACGTTGGAGAGAATTTTCTAAAAAGGGGAGAGAATCAAAGGTGTAAGTAGCTATAATCATAATTAGTAAGTATGTAAAGTTTAGTGCTGAGAATGCATTTTATAATGGACAGCAGAAAAAACAAAATGTCGAAATTACGGGATAAAATATTTACCCGGGATAAAAAGTATAATGTGTTATTCTGATACGTACCTAAGCTAATATAAGGTCTTTCCGAAATTAGTGATTTGCCTTTGACACGAAACTAGGAAAGTAAAAAGAAACAACTTTCACTATGGGGCCAACTCCGATATATAGTGAAAAAAATCAGCTGTTCCATACATTTCAGGATTTTGCGTGATGAAATAACAAACATACACACTCACACACATACAAACTTTCACCTTTATAAATTGGTAGAATTCCTTTGAACGATGGCGCTAGTTGCTTTGTTTATCTATGTAAAAGTCTACAAAAGAAATTAGTTCCGAAATCACACACACAGCATGAGAAGTATTCTATAAGCGCACTGCTTTACACATGAAGCACATACACAAATTTTAATATAATTTAGGACTATATGTAGGTACAATATCTTTCACCCACCTAAGGAACTTACTTACTACTACAGGTGAGGCATAAATATTGGAATAGGTATGTGGATTAGGTATTTTTTTCAATACTAGTCAGTACCTAATACAACGTGATTAGGTCATCATCATCTTCCTGCCCTTGTTCCCATTTATTTGGGGTCGGCACAATATGTACTTTTCTTCCATTCATCCCTATTATCCGTCATCTCATGGCTCACTCCCAGTACACGCATATCCTCCCTCACACAGTCCATCCAACATTTCTTTGGTCTACCTCTTCTTTATATCCATCCACACTCATGCACAAAGCTCTCTGTAAAATAGCCTTTCATCCCGTCGCTTTACATCATAGACTCATAATATAGCTTTACATGCCCGTACCAAGACAGACGGTTACTTCATAACTTGTCTGTGATCGGCGCAACTTTCAAACTTCTCTTATATCACATTTCTTATTTTATCCATTCTTGTAACTCCACACATCCATCTCTCAACATTCTCATCTTGCTTACATGGAATTGATTTTTATCCTTCTTCTTTACGGCCCAGCATTCAGATACAAGACGACATTAGGTATTAGGTATCGCATAAAATATCATCTTATTATGAGAAATCAACCGTAAGGCATAGACTATAAGTTTCAATTTTATTATTTAGCAAAAATACTACAATATCATTAGAATATGAAGATAATTTTCACCGTCTCTATCAAGTTTATAATAGCCCAGCGGTTACATCGGCGGAGTCGAAAATCAGATATTCCTGGTTCGTATCCGGGTACAGACAAGACTTTTTTTCATTTTTTTTTACAAAATTAAAATCCTTTATTTAAACAAAATATGTGACACAAACTAAAAACAATTTAACTAAATATTAAAAATTTAACCTAATATAAAAAATGCATTTCGCTATTATCACGATATTTTCTATTTCCACAACTATTCTTTCTACGTAGGTATTTATTAGATAATGGATCATTCACCGAAACCGATACTAAATATTCATCGAATAAAGATTCTACGTATTTATCTAATACGTAATGGATCACAGTAATGGAACGGCCATATTGCATAAATATTAGTATGTATTAGGTCGAACAGGTACGATTTTTACCTAATCCGACCCATCTTTACTTACTACGGTGCATCTTCGGCAGCAGTTCCTTCTACAATATTTTGTTTATAGAATTCAAACAAATTGTGCCGAACAAAAAGTCCTGGAGTCGCCCCTCAAAGTTTATACCGAACTAATACCACCTGTAATGTTTGAAGAAAAGTGAGTGAGAACCTACCTACCTGCTATAATTTTGTTGTTTTTGCTCACTTGTTTTCACTTTTGGCTACTAAAACTTTTTGATATTTTTAAACTCATTTCATATTTTAGCTCTCCGATTGACAGTTTGATGGTAACAGATGAGGTGGAGCATAGAACAGAAGGTATTTTACTGTATAAGGTAAATAGTACATATATATTTCTTGGGGAGTGTAGAGGATTAGTAAGAAAAATCATTTAATTTATTGTATAGTATTTAAACGCACATCAAATAAAATGATTTTTTATAGTCACAAATAATTGGAATTCGTATCAAATTACTGACTGCACAGCAAAATCCTCAAATGAGAATATTGCTAATCAAACTGCAATTTATATTGTGGCATACGCATACCGCTATTTATCTTTAAATAAAGTTTTTTTTATTTATGCACAGCTAATATTGCGAATGCACATTATACATACCTGTTAACCCTTTATTTTTAAAAAACACCTACTATTTATATTTAACATACAGCAATTTACCTAAATGAAACGGCATTTTTTTACATAATCATCTTAATATTAAAATTTGTTAAATTACTACTTGTAACATTTTAACATATTGACTCACCTAAAAGCCTTTTTAAAAGCGATCTACATGAGTAATTGGTCCCATTTCACATATGTATCGGATACTATTTTTTGTGATATATAAAATAAATCTTTGATATCTACCATTAATTCGTTTTATTCAAAACTTCCTAATACTTGTTGCATTGGATGAATTTCATACATAAATATAACTATGATGCAGGTAATGTGTTCTATTGTATGAATGATTTTTTAACATACCTATATTACTTATTAATAAATTAATTAATTTAATTTAATTGTATTTTGCAAACAAAAATAAAATAACCATAACATTGAAATCAATTATAATAACGACTCTATGGGTTTTTATTTCTCTGCGTTTGACCTAGCGTTGACCCGCCTGCTCGAAAGCGCGCGAATTCGATTTTAACACTACGCAGATCTTAACGCGTATCCTTGCATTGCGGGTGGCGGGGTATGTGGGCGGAGCAACCGTGGGACTTTTATTTGACTGCTGGCTCTTAATAAAGGTCTCCTATAATATTTTTTCTCATATATCTTCCATGTACAGAGAGCGACCCGTTAAATTTTTATTATATGTATAGATTGCGTTTATAAATGAGGCCACCAGAACCAGAGTGGCCCAAATACAAAATACGAATATGTGGATATATGCCAAAATACTATGCTCTATTAATAATAAGAATCAAGATGCCACAACATATTTTTTTTATGTCATCTATGATTGTTTACTGAAATTACCTTTGAGCCACTCTGGCTTTGAGCTTTTGGGGCTTTGAAAGGGGCATTGTCGTGCTTAACTAATATTTTCACAAATTGTGGTTTGGGCCACTCTGGTTCTGGTGGCCTCAAATATGGTCACAAAACAAAAGTTGCTGTAAATGATGCAGGTGGACATGTGATGTTGTAATTTTCAATTAAATTTACAATTCAAAAATGGACTTGCCTTTAAAGGCTTATTACTACCTCATTTGGATACATAATCAAATTGTAATTTTACAGATAGGTATGATTTTGATTATATATTCTGATAATATTCTGATAATATTCTGATAAGAATAAGATGTTATGTCAACCCTATGGTTTCCTATGAAACTACCCCATTTTCTTCCTAAGCAAAAGACGACTGGCAACGTATAACATAAATTTTAATAATGGCTCAAGTGGAAGCTCTTAAAATTATTCAACATATTTTGAATCGTGCGTCAGTCGTATAAACTTCAATCACTCTGTAATACAACTCTTCTTAAAAAAAAATGTTACACGTACTATCCTGAAAGAGGCTAGTCAAGAGAAAAATTACCACTAAAATTACGTGACTTCAATGTAATTGTAATTCTTTAAACCCGTAAAAAAACCTCTCTTTGTTTAAGATAAAGAAAATTGTTACGTGAATCCAGTGCACTGTCGAGATCGACGTAATAATAGATGGAGACGCTTTACTTCAGCCTTAGATAGAAACTGATGGGACAAACTACAAGGATTTAATGGAAAGACTTTCATTATTAATGCCATTGATAATTGTTTAACCTGTTTTGCATGTCTTGAAGCTAAATGTATTTTATAGAGTGCCAAAAGGCTTTAAAATATAATATGCTAACAGATGAGAAATGTAATTTTAACTGCTTTGGAGATAATAGGCGCGAATTATATAAGGTTATATATCTCCTTATATGTAACGACCAATCATTCCGAATTTCACGCTATCAAAAGTCAGCTCTTTTGAGGAAATCAGTAGATCGATTCGACTATTTATTTTTATGAGTCCCCCGGTAGCTTACTCATATCGAATCCTTGAAAACCTTGGGTTTTTATGATTAACCTTATTTAGTTTGAATCGCCTATTTGGTAGTATAAGTTGTATAAAGTACCTATAGATAATATTCTGCCCTGATATGTTGAGAAGGTAAACGACTAGAACTGTCCTAAATTAATTACATACTTACAGTGTACAAATATCTTGTTTTTCGAAGCATTCCATAAGTAGGTACAGGCAAAATT
>CP053156.1:7519022-7658228 GCA_014607495.2 Carposina sasakii | reverse complement strand
AAGCACATTAGTGGCACCTTTGTGGTACCTATCTACTAGGTATGTACTTATATCCGAGGCACTTTACCTATCGGAGTTGACTTTGTTGACAACAACTAGCATCAAGAAAACCATTTAATCCAGCAAATTTATTCACAGCCAATTTTAGCGTACATCATCAAGAACACGCCCGCAGCTCGGCCGCAAACGTTCTGCAGTTTGGTTCTACAGGACGCTCACAACCCTAACATATGTCCCTTGAATGACGATAGATTCGAATGGCAGGTCGAGCTGCCAGAACCAACTTCTATTGAACAGGTAGGTAGGTATACCTATGTGTAACTGCTGTATATGTATAACTCAACTGAGCTACGTTTGCACTTGGCTGGAATGCTGCTGAAATTCTCATTAGTGCTGATTTTTCAAATTGTCAAGTAATGGTCAAGACATCACAAGAGGTCACTGTGAACATCCGACGCGATAACACGTCGAAAATGTATGGCGCGTGTGATCGCGTGGGGTGTTAATAATGTGTCATGGACCCATAGCATGGACCATATAAAATGTATGTGATTAATATGTACTGACACGCGTCGTCAAGTCGGTTGTTAACAGTGTGTCTTGACCCCAAAACTTATCTTACCGCTACCTAATGTTTTGATCTATGTTTTCAAGAAACGATCCAAGACGCCGTCAATTGAAATCACAAGATAATTAACTGATTATTAGGATGTTAGCCCATTGAAGTTGTTACAAATTCCATGACTTGACTGAGAATCTCTAAGCACTCTGCAAGTAGGTACGACTAAAAACGTACTTACATCCCTCCCGACCCGTCCACCCACTGGATATTCCCACTGGTGGGTGGACGGGTAATCGTGAATTACCCGTCCACCCACTAAGCTAGTGTTGTGAACCGAATTAAGTATACCTAGTAATCGATTAATTCATAAATTCGATAAATTTAAATAAATTGAAACAATTATTTTGCTTTCATTTTATAAAAAAAAAACTAACAAATTCTATCACTTTATGAAACATAATGCTAAAATCAATAAAATAATAAATAAAAACTATGTAACTATATATGTGCCCTGGGGAAGGCCTACGTCCAGCAGTGGACTGCAATAGGCTGAAGAGAGATGTAATTATTGCAAAATTACTGCATACAATTTTTCATAAAACGAATACCACGCTAACAAATAAAAGAAAGTCTTATTATAAACTTCGATGACCAAATACTATATTATCACATTTATTAATTAATCGATTACTAGGTATACTTAATTCGGTTCACAACACTAGCTTAGTGAGTGGACGGGTAATCATGAATTACCCGTCCACTCACCAGTGGGAATGTCCAGTGGGTGGACGGGTCGATGCTGAAAAATACATAGATATTATATTCTTTACAGCCAGCAAGCAACGACGCCGCTCCACTAACATTCGCAATCCTAACCGACGCCCACATAGATCCCCTTTACGAGGCCTTTGGGGTCTCAAACTGCGGTGAGCCGACCTGCTGTAGAAGAGGTCAAACTGTAGCCTCACACTACAATTTTAAATCTAGCGTAAACGACTCAGTGTTACAAGAAAGTATTGTCAATGAGGGCAACGAGGTATCTTTAGATTTGAATGTGGTGAGCAAAATAAGGGAGATCAGAAGTGGGCAGCAAGAGAGATTTGCTCCAAAAGATCTTAAACCGGCAGGGTATTGGGGCGATTATAACTGTGACACGCCCCTTTGGGCGTATGATGACGTTATCGAACGGATTAGCGAAGCTCATAAGGTAATTAATTTGTAATCTCGATATCTAGGTATAAGTGGGTAAGTTGGAAAACAATAACAAGTGAAAACTAATATTATAATAGACTGGATATCATAGAATTGCCTAAGGAAGGTATTAGGTACCTTCCGAATATAGAAAGTTACATAAAAAAAACATAATTTAAAAAATCCAAAAACCCGACTGCTTAAAAAAGAACCAAATAATGTACATAATAAAAAAAACTGAAAACAAGCTCTTAGATGTCCGGTGGTCTAGAATTCTATAATATTATTATGGAATGAATACTATTGAAGAACATAAAATATTTCCTAATGATCGTAACATAACAACTGAACAGCCAGGATCCATTGAAATATTATTAGTTTCGCTGTCGGATAATGGATCCCGACTAGAATTCTAGACCACCGGACATCTAAGTGCTTGTTTTTTTTCTTTTCAGTTTTTTTTATTATGTACATTATTTGGTTCTTTTTTAAGCAGTCGGGTTTTTGGATTTTTTAAATTATATATTTTTATTTTATACTTTTTTGTTATGGATACCTAGCTACTAATAGACGCTTCAAGAAACATGCTCAACATGCTCGGCAGCAAGAAGTTTTCGTCTTGCAGCTGTCTAAAAACTTATAAGTGTGAGAATGGTTGTTACGCAACTTTCAATCGATATAGATCCTAAACGGTTAGTCGAATCGAAAAATGATGAGAGAAACCTAAAAATTATTTTTAAATATCTATTCAACGATACCCCACTCGATATAGTTTGTCGACTTAAATTTTTTTCGTTTGCACAAAATAGCGTCCAGTAGACGCCATATTGGATTTTCACTAACGTCATGACTAGTGACACTCGCCGGACCAAGAGGAATCGATTGACGTATGAATCATAAAAAATCGTCCAAGGCGTTTGGTCTGTGTAGTGCTTCAAAGGAACATACATACATACATAGGCTGTTAAACACAATACCACTCCTTTGCGTCGCGCAGTCGAGTAAAAATGACAGTCGGCTAGATATCTAAATTGTGTTTTTTAATATCCTGTACTTACTCAGTAAGCTTACTTACGATTTTTATTTCAGAACATCGATGTTCTATACTACATAGGAGACACCATTGACCACGGTGTGTGGGAGACGTCTGTGGATTTAATTAATGACATGAATCAGTTCGTCATCGGGAAAATTCAACAAGAACTTGGCAATATTCCAGTCTACCTTACGATAGGGAATCATGAGTCGCAGCCAACTAATCAGTAAGTTTCTAGGCAAACATGTACCACCCTTGCTTAACATCAGGCACATGTTTGCCTAGCTAATAGTAAAAAAAAGTGACCATCCAATCATAGTAATCATGGTCAAAAATCGATGAATTTGATTGGTGGATATCAAACGGATCCTGATATCGGCCCAAAGCTTTCCACCACCGTCTTTCCATTATGGTGTGTTGTTATGGATGCACATCTCAGTGGAAAAGAAGCCTAACAGTGTCCTTGCTAAGCTGGGCAAAAAAGTAATAAAGTTGGGGACAGACTATTAACACCCGACGCCACGTCGCCTCACACCACCCCACGCCACGCATGTCAATACATATCAATCCCATACATTTATTATGGTACATATTAGCAACACCCCACGCGCCATATATTTCCGACGTATCGACACGTCGGGTGTTGATAGTCTGGCCGCACCTGAAAAGTTGTCTGATAAAAAATACCTTTACAGATTCGCCCCATCCTATGTAACAGGGGAACATAACACGACTTGGTTATACGACGGCTTAGCCGAGAAATGGGCTAACTATCTAAGCGAGGAGGCACTAGAAACGTTACGGGATCGAGGGGATTTCGCAATGATCATCCAACCGGGGCTTAAAGTAATCTCAATTAACAACAACGTGGCGTATAAATATAATTGGTAAGAGTTAACAGACTTTGTTTGGAATAAATGTACTGGGTGTAAATAGACAACTTTGTTCTTTTGATATCTCGTATTCTTTGTAAGTATGTAAGCACTCCTGGGAAACCACGGGTTTCCAAGATATTGAGGTCCAAAGTTACATTAATATTATCATTTTTTTACATGAATCCGGTTAGCAAACATTTTTTTCAAAGATACCATGTCAAAATGTTATAATGATAGTTTTGTAGGTACATTTGTACTTCGCGCATCAAACGAATACATTGCTTGCAATAAAATGACAGTATTTTATCATTTCTTTTTCGTTTCCCAGGGTTGGTTCCTTACAAAGAATACGAAGTATTAAAAAAACATTGTTGTCTTTTTACACCCTGTATGTTGGTGTGGTATTTTCACTTTTTCCAACTTCTGTGGCGGTAATGGATGTGACTATTACGTAATACCCCTACCTGTATTTGTTGTATTTATATACCTATAATGTAAAACTAGTGGACGCCAGCAACTCTATCCGCTTAGACTGCAGTTTCGGAACCTATTCGCTGCAAACAAACAAACAAAACAGCACACTAAATATTAAGTTAGGCCCATTACAATACATTCCAGAAAACTGCATCCAAATCGGTTAGGCCGTTTCTGAGATTAACGTGCACAAACAGCGATAAGTTATAGTTTTATTTATGTATAGATAGATAAATTACAATATATTCCTGACTAGTGGACGCCCGCGACTTCGTCCGCATGGACTACAGAAAAAACAAAATGTCGAAATTATCCGGGATAAAAAGTAGCCTATATGTTAAGTGTCATAATATATTCCTGAAAACTGCATCGAAATCGGTTCAGCCATTTCTGAGATTAGTGTGCACAAACGCACTTAAAAACCGACAGACAAAAAAAAACATTCTTTTGGGTACTATTGTGTTGATAAAAGTCTCCTATAATATTTTTTTCTCATATATCTTCATGTACAGATAGCGATCCGTTTCATTTTTATTATATGTATATAAGAAGAAGAAGATAACTGCATCCAAACCGGTTATCCCTTTCTGAGATTAGCGTGAACAAACAGAGATAAGTTACCTACAGTTTTATTTATGTATAGAAGATAGATAAAAGAAGATAGAAGGTAGAATAGAATAGATAGATAGAATAGAAGAAGATAATTACACAGGGGCACAGATATGATAATACTATAATAATAAAAAAATAATACAGGTGGCTAGTATTCGATCCGTTAGACGCAAAAAGGCATTTAGACTGGATGGTGGAGGAGCTACAGAAATCTGAGGCGGCGGGACAGAAGGTCCACATCCTAGCACACATACCGCCGGGCCTCAGCGATCTCACGCTAACTTGGACTAGAGAGTACAATAGGATTATTAACAGGTAATTGTTGATAGCGTGGATACAGAATCCACATAGAACGTAGAATCTCGTGATCCTGCACTAGGTATGTACTGGCTACCTCGTTAATTTGTGAACACAGTGATCTATTCTGACCGTCACACTTAAAAACACAGGGCCGGATTTAGAGGTCCGGAGGCCTCGGGGCAACAAAGGAGCGGGAAGCTGTCCCAAATTATTTAATTAATTTAAATACAGAATAATATAATCATGTATGTACAAAGTACTAAAGTAAGTAAAGATAAAAGAGTCAAAAAAAATATCAAAGGAAAAGATGTTTACTAGTTGGAATTCGAATTTTTTTTCCGAAATCTATTGTGGGGGCCCCCCGTTTGTGGAGGCCCTGAGGCTTTCGCCCCCGGTTGCCCTCCCCTAAATCCGGCCCTGCTTAAACATAAACATAAGATTAGTACCTGTCCCTTTCTGTCGCAGCCATTTATGTTAAGAATGTAGAGGGACAGACCTATCTAATTAACCGACTTCAAAAAAGGAGGAGGGAGAATTCGTCTGTATGTATAATATTTTGTTTTATTTCGTATTATATGTATGTTTACCGATATTTCCGTCAATTATTGACGGATTTCAAATTTTTTTTTTTTAACTTTACCTTCGTAAGTGTATGTAAGATACATGTTGTGATCCACACTCAAAACAATCTAACAATCGTAACAAAAAAATATTATACCCGTTCTTGTCTGTCTCAGCCATTTACACTAAGATTGGAGAAGGACAGACATAACTGTTGATTGTTAGGCTTAAGAATCGACGACTAGGTATGTATAAATACGACTGACACAAATCTGTGCGACCAGTAATAAAAAAATTAAATAGAGACACCTTATAAACCTACTAGTGGACGCCCGCGACTTCGTCCGCGTGGAAATTGAATTGTAGCTTATTTATTTGTCGGTTTACCATAGCAGTGCCATCTATTGATTACTTACTCAATCCAGTCGAAAGTATCGACATCTGTTAGAATCTTTTGGAGTTAACAGATAATTGTGACTGTCAATTAATTATAGACAAATAATTTGCAATAAAATAAATTGCGACTATATTTAAAGATCTAAGCTATCCTATCTCTCAAGTTGGACCAGACTGCTCACGGTGTGCCAATTTAATTTAAAATCGGTTAAGTAGTTTAGGAGTCCATCGCGGACAAACATCGTGACAGGAGATTTATATATATTAAGATAATCATGTATGTACAAAGTAAAGATAAAAGAGTAAAAAAAAATATCAAAGGAAAAGATGTTTACTAGTTGGAATTCGAATTTTTTTTTCCGAAATCTATTGTGGGGGCCCCCCGTTTGTGGAGGCCCTGAGGCTTTCGCCCCGGTTGCCCTCCCCTAAATCCGGCCCTGCTTAAACATAAACATAAGATTAGTACCTGTCCCTTTCTGTCGCAGCCATTTATGTTAAGAATGTAGAGGGACAGACCTATCTAATTAACCGACTTCAAAAAAAGGAGGAGGTTCTCAATTCGTCTGTATGTATAATATTTTTTTTTTATGTATGTTTACCGATATTTCCGTCAATTATTGACGGATTTCAAATTTTTTTTTTTTTAACTTTACCTTCGTAAGTGTATGTAAGATACATGTTGTGATCCACACTCAAAACAATCTAACAATCGTAACAAAAAAATATTATACCCGTTCTTGTCTGTCTCAGCCATTTACACTAAGATTGGAGAAGGACAGACATAACTGTTGATTGTTAGGCTTAAGAATCGACGACTAGGTATGTATAAATACGACTGACACAAATCTGTGCGACCAGTAATAAAAAATTAAATAGAGACACCTTATAAACCTACTAGTGGACGCCCGCGACTTCGTCCGCGTGGAAATTGAATTGTAGCTTATTTATTTGTCGGTTTACCATAGCAGTGCCATCTATTGATTACTTACTCAATCCAGTCGAAAAGTATCGACATCTGTTAGAATCTTTTGGAGTTAACAGATAATTGTGACTGTCAATTAATTATAGACAAATAATTTGCAATAAAATAAAATTGCGACTATAATTTAAAGATCTAAGCTATCCTATCTCTCAAGTTGGACCAGACTGCTCACGGTGTGCCAATTTAATTTAAAATCGGTTAAGTAGTTTAGGAGTCCATCGCGGACAAACATCGTGACAGGAGATTTATATATATTAAGATAATAAATTCTTAACGTCATCTCATCTTCCTGCCCTTATCTCATTATTTATGGGGTCGGCGCAATATGGTTTCTTTCGAAACTCACATTACCAAAGTTTTGGCATTTGTTTTTACAGCCGGCTGCCTCCCTGACGCCAACCTTTCTCGGGTATAGTGACAATTTTTAGAAAAATCCGTACATGTAATAAATTCAGTGGTACAGGCCCGTGACTGGTATCGAACTCATGCCTCCCGACTGAAAGGCGCACGTCTTAACCATTGGGCTATCACCGCACCCATAAAAATTTCAGATATTCCTCAATAATCGCCGCAGAATTCAACGGGCACACCCATTCGGATGAATTCAAAATCTTCTACAACTCTGCCGGAGAGGCGATAAGCGTCGCATACGGCGCTGGAGGCGCTACTAGTTTCACTAACTATAACCTCAACTACAAAATTGCTACTGTAGATGGCGCCACTTACGTAAGTTATTTGTTTATTTCTTTCCTTGGTGCCGTAGACTCATTGCTCCCACCACAAAAGTAATTGCACAAATAGTTAAATAATTAAAGGATGAGTCACGCTACACCGTGTCGCGACCGGACCGTGCCCCGAACATTATGGTATACTTTTTGTATGAAGTAATTCATGCCTGAGCGTGGTTCGGCCGTGCCCCGGCCATAAATCATCCTAACTCTTTCCGTCACGCTTTTAGATTAAGAATATTTTTAACATATGTATGTAAGTTTTAGCATTATTAACAATAAAAAAATCATATAAAGTAGGAAAAAAAAATTATTTATTAAGGTTTTCGAAAAATGAGGTGGTTAATGCCACTAACCACCATGACTATTGATACAAACTATTAATGATAATTTACGCATTTCGATGTGAATACACTGCAAAGTAGTAGTATTTTCATGTAAATATATATAAAACAGATAAATGAGAATAAAGTTAATAAAAAACATTGAAGATAAAAGCTAACTTACTTACCTGTTATTTTTTTTATAAAACACGCAATTAAAATTACGTAAGTGCAATATTCAATTCAACTAAATTGAGTTGTCATTCTTTCATTTGGCGGTATATTCGGTCGTATCTTGTCAAGCATGAATCGAACTTTCATGATAGTTCAACCGATTATAAGTAGATGGCATAGATTTTAATTAAAAAATTCAGAAATAGGTGGTTAGTGACACTAACCACCAAGACTGAAAGAGTTAAAATTTCAAACTGTTTTTGCGATATGAAGTTAGCCGTATCATGTAACCCCCTCGTTACTGCGACGCGTGTCGTACTAATTTACACCTGCAAAGATTCGTCGGGACTAAGTACTATAGGTTCCTATATGTACAAGTTGTATTCTTCTATGCTGCTCTGGGAGTGAAAAAAAAGTATAATACGACAGCTGCCTCTCTTCCCGGGCATATTGTACAAGTCAGTAGAGGGACAAGAGGATCTTGGTGTTTTGTAGGCGATGGGCTGACCACCTGTCACTACTAACTGAATTTTTACATCTCATACTATACCCTCAAAATTGGTCAGAAGTGGCACCATGTGGTTCTATCGGCCCTTGGTGCTCTGCCTACCCCGTAAGGGATAAAGGCGTGATTATATGTATGTATTCTCATAAATATCATATCTGGGCTGTACAATTATTGTGTACAATGAATCATACTACTTGTACATATACTTGTATATATATATATATATGTCGTGGCCATATTGTTAAATTGATCATTTCATGAAATGGTCGAGCATTTCATGAAGTGCTCGCATTTCATGAAGTGGCCAATTCAATTTGACCAATCGTTAATCGTCTACATTTCACGATTTTGTCATCCACGTTTGGCCACAAATCGTATTAACAGGGTGTCCATAAAATCCGAATGTGGTAAGAGCTTATATAAATATATTACCGTACACCATATATAAGTATACCATAAGGTATGATTTTTTTTGCTATTATTTTTGTGATATTTTCCAAATATAATATTTAAAAACATAAAAGACTTTACAAAAGCGATTCGCATCTGGCACATCGCCGGACGCTGCCTGGGCACGCTCGCTCCGCTCGCTCGGCTCGTGCGTCATTTGTCATAGTCTAACCTAACCTAACTAACCTATCGTAATCAAGGTTTTTGTTTAACAATATTATTATAAACCCCCATTAAGTCTAATATACATTATACAATATAACACACTATCCGTGAACTTCTTCTGCATAGTCACCCTACTCTCTTTAATTTGTTTTATAACCTAAAAAGAAAAATCCGCCATCTTCACACATAATTAAACGCGCGCAGCGCCTCTACCGGTGATTCATGTAACTATTTTACGATATGATCAATAATCTTGACCACTTCATGAAATGATCGGGCGTTTAGTTGCCCATATCGAGAAACGTTTTTAATCATCGATCTGCCCAAACCATATCATGATGTGGCCAATAGACAGTTGAACTTTTCATGAAATGCGACCATTTCATGAAATGCTCGACCATTTCATGAATGATCAATTCTACGATATGGCCACGACATATATATATATATATATATATACAGGATGATTTTTGGTCGTCAACGTTTCCGAAAACTACGGAATCTCTTCATCATCACGATCATTTTTCTCCATGGAAGCATACCTGGGAAGTGTCTGGTTTCCAAATATGGGTCCAAAGTTGAGTAAATAGACTGCGTTTTTTCTGCATAATGCACATGACGCGCGTAGCGGATTTTTTCACGAAAATAATTAATATCTGTCTATAAAAAAAACTAACATAAACACTAGACACTATAAATTTTCGCACGATCAAAGATTTAAAATTTAAAAAAAAAAAATTCCCAGCATTTTTTTTTAATAAACTTACTTTATTTCATGTATAGAATATGTACCCTTCGTTAAAGGTGGCCACAAAAAAACATCCTATATATCTCTCTATTGAGTACATCCCAAACATAACCCTTTCGCCTCGTCCACTTTAATTAAATTATTCATACAATGCTCGTCAGTTTAGGGTTCTCTTGACTAGCCCTTTCCTTAATACATCCCCAGACATACATACAGACCAAATTGGGTCTATGTAGGTCCACCTAGGGTGTTAGTGTTGGAAGTTCATTATACTAAATTCTTCGTAATCGGCGTCCGTACATTGTCTATTACACAGTTAGTCAAATCTACCCTTTGTACCGCCCTCTCAAAAATAATCTGGATCCTTCATTACTATCATTATATCAGTGGCTTCACTTATATTGCAGGAGATAGACAACATCGTCAACTATGTCTACAATCTGACCGAGGCGAATCTGACGCCAAATAGAAGACCTCATTGGTTCCAGCTATACGATATGAAGAACAGCTTTAGACTAACAGATCTCACACCAACCTCTTTGAATGGTTTAGTCAACAGCATGGTCACAAACGGAAGAGATTTACTAGACTTATACTCAGCCTTCTTTTCGAAACTAAGTGATAATAGATGGCCTTATTGTCTCAATAATACAGAGTGCAAATTGGATAATTTGTGCAAAATTGTTGTAACCGTTCTTTGGGACCGTCAGAAGTGTGAGGAATTGAGGCAGATCTATCAGACTTATCAAGCTTAAACAATTTTGGATAATATTAAAATATCAGGCCCTAAACCAACTAACACTAATGAAGTATTAAGAATCCTTCGTACCATGCTGGTAGCTAAGCAACATTCTTACCAGATGGGAATTTCAATCCAATCCAGCATATATTATGTGCCAAGGGTAACAAAAGGGGTATGATAAGCGAAAATCTATGAAAAAGCCCACTACAGAGAACCTATTCCCAAAATTTGAGCCGCGAAATGAAATGTTTATTTTACCAGTTAGTATGGAGAATTACCAAACAATTCAGGAATGTTCATACAATCTGAATATGGTCTTTATACTGGGCTATATTTATAGCTTTTCGCTTAACATACCCTTTTTATTACATCCTGTATATTATTATTATTATTATTATTATATGTAAACAGGCAGGCAGTTGAGGCAACTGATTTTGCCTGTATCTGAATGTTCTCTTCTTAGGTTTTTCTATGTTCTTGTGGCATAATGTGTAAAATCCATTAGCCTCGGTATGGCAATGAACATATGTAACATTACATTTAAAAGTAACACTGGCATTCTCAGTTGCATTTTGCCCTAGAAGCCCTTTCTATTTATTTATTTATATTTATTGCCACTTTGAAAAAGACACAAAGTGATATATTTGATATTGGAATGGTTGAGGATTTTGTAGTTTGAGTACATAACTATTCATACCAGAGTAACTTTGCCTTAAAGTGATGCCATATAAAAATGTGTTAAATTGTAATAATAAAAACAGGAATGAATTCAAACCCTTATTTAATTTCACTTTAACCTAATTTGTCACTACAACTTAAATTAAATAAATATACATATAATAACTATCATACAATTTACAATATCAACAAACAATATAGGTAAGTACTAGTGCTTTAGTATACTTAGCCATATAATGTTGGGTTTCCATTTCAAGGATTCACTTGACATTTTGTCCAATTCTGATAGCTGAAATATAAAAAAGGTACTAATAATCATAAACCTGTTAATGCTTATGTAATACAATACTTATAGCAAATAGATAGCCATTTCTTTAAATCCTAGTGGGAATTTGGGCAACAACCAAATCAAATGTAATAAAAATGAAAGAGATATGAGGAAGTTCCAAACAAGAGGGGGCCACATAGAAGGGACAAGGGAACTGTAGGCTTGTGTCGAGAAGGCATTTGCCAAGCGCTCTTCTACTGGAAATTGGCTATTTAAAAAAATATAATACCTGATGTCTTATAAGGTGGACGATTCTCTCAACATTTTCAGCATTTGCATCCTCAGCAAGGGAATAAAACCTTCTCCATACAGCCGCAGCCAATATTCTGTCATCACTGAGACCCTCATCATAGGCTACGAGAGCTGCTTGGAACTGTTCAGACAGTTCAGTAACCTGTTTTCTTGCTATGGCTGGATTAGCTCCCTGAAAGTTTTGAAAACTCTACTATAGCTAAAGATTGGTGTTAATAAAGACTGTCATAAAATCAAAATAAGGTGTTTTAAATTTGTATGTAATTAAAATATATGTATGACAAATTTCCTTGAAATACAGAACAATAAATTTATAAATCTTCCTGGTTATAAACTTTATTTGTGAAACTACAGTGTACAATACAGAATAAGAAAAAAGTTACTTAACAAACTAGGTCAGTGACATGTTCCACCATAAAATATATCAAGGAAATGTTTAATTTTAGTTACCTTTACAAATTACTATTGAGAAAACCTTGCATACTTTTCAGTCCTTAATTTTCTCTTTATTTACACTTAATAGCTGATTCAATGTCAATAATTAAGGTATAAAATAAACAACTTACTTCCAATAATTTAATCCTATTACCCACATCAGCCCACAAAGCCTCCACAATGCAATTTCTAACAAAATGGCCATCTCCTTTTATATACTTGCTCTTTGCTCCTGTAGGCATTTCTACATCTTCAGCC
Source organism: Carposina sasakii (assembly GCA_014607495.2). Lineage (NCBI taxonomy): Eukaryota > Metazoa > Arthropoda > Insecta > Lepidoptera > Carposinidae > Carposina > Carposina sasakii. Next base: position 7,645,450 of record CP053156.1, on the reverse strand, counting down.
ATGTAACGAACCATTATCATCCAGACATAGAGCTCAGTAATTACAAACCAGGAGACAAATGTATCGGGAAGATCTTGTTGTCTAAACCATTCAGTGTATGCAACATTGTTTGGTACACACTCATATAGAAAGTATCCAGTCAGTTTCAACCGCTAAAAACAGTATTAAAGTGTTAACATTGTCCATTAACGCAGAGATAAGTATTCAAATTGTACTAAGGAAACATATACGTTATTACCGTTCTTGACTGGTCCATCCATCCCACAGCTTTCATGAATTTTTTAACATAGCCGTCTTTAACAGCAACAGTACCCTGTTGTCTGGTATTTATAAAAGGTGCTGATACAAAGCCTGCGCATGGCCGCATATATTTCAACTTTTGATGCGTCCGTTGCTGACAAATCACCTGAAAAGTGGTGAAGTCAATGAGTTTTTAGATATAAGAAAAAGTGTACATACCTATAATGGGTATGTATTTTGATGAGGTTAGAATGTTTAGAAACTCACCCTGCATAATGCTCGATATCTGAACATATTTAAAAAAAAGAAATAGAATATAATTACATAAACTTTACATACATACAGAAAGTTTATTAAATCTAAGAGGAAGGAAAATCTGTGAGGAAAATGTTCTGTACATTTTTATTTTTGTTTAGTTCTAGAAAGGCAAGGGGAACTAAGCCCACACAGCCATTGTCTTTAGTAAATGATTTCTGAATTTATGATGGATGATATTGATGATGATGAATGGAAACGTCGGGAAAATCCTCAAGAATGGGTGTAAAATTAATAAAATCAAAAAGAATTGCAGAAACAACTTACATGGGCCCATGAAGAGATCATATTCCGGCTAAAGTTTTACTCAGCTTATCTGCGTATAAAACCATGCACACGCACTAGATTCACACCACAAGTAATCAAAATATAACTTATCTACTAGAAAACATCACTTTACGGACACATGCAAGTCATTTACAAATAATTTTTGATTTTCACAAGAAAATTACACCTGCACCCTTCCAGCTTTTCCCGCCGAATCTTTCTATTTTCACATAGATGAAGAAAACAGCTGTTTTTGACAGTTCAGGCGTCGGTATTGCAAGTAAGAAAAAAATAATAATTGACAGCGCAGGATATCACGGTCTACGTAATAAATGGCCTAATTTGTATTGTCTATATCTGTCTTCCTGTCAGATTTTAGGTTACTTTGGTTGTTACATAATTTATACGATCAAGGCGATTATTACTCGCCCAAGTGCTTCTAGAATCTGAAAATGTTTGGTGCTGTAAGTAGGGTTGGAAGCGGCTTTTTAGCCGCAAAAGCAGTTGCCGAAAAAGCCCTAACAGAATGTGCGAAAGTTGCATCTGTCACCGCCAGCAACAAGAGGGATTACGCTAAAGCCGCTGCTGCAGGCAAGGGGTCAGGTAAGGTGGTCGCCGTTATCGGTGCCGTCGTAGATGTACAGTTCGACGATGACCTACCACCCATCCTCAATGCCCTCGAAGTACAGAACCGCCAGCCCCGACTGGTGCTGGAGGTGGCCCAGCACTTGGGCGAGAACATCGTCCGAACCATCGCCATGGACGGTACCGAGGGCCTCGTCCGCGGCCAGCCCGTAGTGGACTCCGGCTCGCCCATCCGGATCCCCGTGGGCGCCGAGACGCTCGGCCGCATCATCAACGTCATCGGAGAGCCCATCGACGAGCGCGGGCCCATCCCCACGGACCTGCGCGCCGCCATCCACGCCGACGCGCCCGAGTTCGTGGACATGAGCGTCGAGCAGGAGATCCTGGTCACGGGCATCAAGGTCGTCGACCTGCTGGCTCCCTACGTGAAGGGAGGCAAGATCGGCCTGTTCGGCGGCGCCGGCGTGGGCAAGACTGTGCTCATCATGGAGCTCATCAACAATGTCGCCAAGGCCCACGGAGGTTACTCTGTGTTTGCTGGAGTAGGAGAGCGTACCCGCGAAGGCAACGACTTGTACCAGGAAATGATTGAGTCCGGTGTCATCTCCCTCAAGGACAAGACCTCCAAGGTATCTCTTGTGTACGGTCAGATGAACGAGCCCCCTGGCGCGCGTGCCCGTGTCGCCCTCACCGGACTCACAGTAGCTGAATACTTCCGTGACCAGGAAGGACAGGACGTGCTGCTGTTCATTGACAACATTTTCCGTTTCACCCAGGCCGGTTCTGAAGTGTCTGCTCTGCTAGGTCGTATCCCATCTGCTGTAGGTTACCAGCCAACCCTGGCCACTGACATGGGTACTATGCAGGAACGTATTACCACCACCAAGAAGGGCTCCATCACCTCTGTGCAAGCCATCTACGTGCCTGCTGATGATTTGACTGACCCTGCTCCCGCCACCACCTTTGCTCACTTGGATGCCACCACTGTGCTGTCCCGTGCCATTGCTGAGTTAGGTATCTACCCCGCTGTGGACCCTCTTGACTCCACCTCTCGTATCATGGACCCCAACATCATTGGAGGTGAACATTACAACATTGCCCGAGGTGTGCAGAAGATCCTTCAGGACTACAAATCCCTCCAGGACATCATTGCCATCTTGGGTATGGATGAGTTGTCTGAAGAAGACAAGCTGACTGTAGCCCGCGCGCGTAAGATCCAGAGGTTCCTGTCCCAGCCTTTCCAAGTAGCTGAGGTGTTCACAGGCCATGCTGGCAAGCTTGTGCCGCTTGAGGAAACCATCAAAGGATTCTCCCAGATTCTGGGAGGCGAGTATGATCATCTACCAGAGGTTGCCTTCTACATGGTTGGACCCATTGAGGAGGTAGTTGCTAAAGCAGAAACCCTAGCTAAGAACGCGTAAACTGTCAATGAAGTGAATGGATAACGATGTAATGTGATTTATCAATAAACTTAGTTATAATCAAGCTATTGTTTTATTAGGATCCTTTACAATTACGAATTAGGTTACATTTGCTTTGGATTAATGTAGAAATCCTTATAATATATAAGGACAGTATTCAAACATATGGGTTTATTATGATAGTCAAGTTGGGCTTCAATATTAGCTGTAGTGTAGCACTTCATTGTACCTATAGTTCCTCCTGAATGTAATTTATGTGGGTACTACTTAGATCAAAGGAAAGTTTATTATTCAAGAAGTTCTAATGAAAAGGGGTTAGGTAGTAGCACAGATTCTTCCATATGCTACTACCCACGTAGGTCGTTGTATACTAAATACAAGGACCTCCGAATGGAAGAATTCTACAATGTTACAATCTTTTTCTATAAATGCGTAACTTTCATACATTTACGTAATTTTCATGTTGCATAATAACGTGAATCAGACAATATTGAGGTATCTGTGGTGACATATTTTGTACACAAGAAAAAACCTATACCTAATTTTAAGATCTGAATGCTGGTTGGGTGTCCAATTTACCTATTGTATAAATTGAGACGTATGTATGTAACGTATATATATATCAGAGATATATATTGATACATAAGTATACCAATATAGGTACTCTTTGAATCCTATCCTATCTATTCTTTGCTGGCAGGCTTCCTAAAATACATCAGATGCATCTCTTTTCGTGCATGTCGTAAGAGTCGACTAAAGAATGCGGGCATTCTCTCAAGCGATAGATATAAGCTAAGCGAGCAACTTGTCACAGATAATTTACATTTATCTATCTGCTATGCCAAACGTGACTGGGATCTCTTATATGATGCTGCAGTTCTGGCTTCCCCATATCGGGAACACAGTGGCGTGTGTATGGTTATGTATTCTCTTTGAGTACAAACCCTCGTTATGTGCGTCAATGAACAACATATTAGGCCTCTGCAGTGGACCGGGGCGGCCTTACATAATCCAATCTCCAAGTACTGACTGACCCGAGCGTCGAGCGGGATAAGCTAGCCATATTTTGTCGCATCTGTGAGCGTTATGCTAGACGTGGCTGCGGGATGTCCTATACGATCTTGTTGTTCTGGCTACGCTATTTTACAAAACACAGTCGTGTGTATACTTATACTATAGGTTTGTGGACAACAGAATAATATGATAACGTTATTCATCCGATCCTCATTTAGAGAATTAGCGTAGTATAGAGCACTTGTTGACGTTTCACGTAGGGACACGAACGAAATGCAGAGCCAATAACACTGTATTTTCTTGAATATAATAGGTGAATCCATAAAGCAAGCAGCCGCGCGTGGTTCGATTCTCCACGTCCGGGAACGTTGTATATGGAATTGCACCAACCAACGGCAGCAGATACGATACTAGATGTGCGATGTCTCTGGACGTCGTCAAACCGCAGCCGATTCCTTCACTTTCATCGGCCGAGGTACGTCTACATAAGGCCTCCTATTCACCCGAGATGTGGAAGATTTGATATCCAATATTTAAAATCATAGACTATCACATAATTCATCTAAGTATACTTAAATATAATAAAATGTAACGGATCGCCGACTGTACATGGAAGATATATGAGAAAAAATATAGATCTTTATCAACGCAATACGCAGAACCTTACACATAGATCGGAGTATTGTACATGAGACGAGCAATAGCATGCAAGACGATATATTGCATTCCGAAAAAGATGTCGTATCAGATTATAGAAATTAGAAAAAAATTAGATCTTTATCAACGCAATAGTACCCAAAAGAATGATTTTTGAATTTTTGTCTGTGCACGCAATCTCAGAAACGGCTGAACCGATTTCGATGCAGTTTTCAGGAATATAATAATGTGACAGGTCCCACTTAACATATAGGCTACTAATTATCCCGGATAATTTCGACATTTTGTTTTTTCTGTAGTCCACGCAGACGGAATCGCGGGTGTCCACTAGTAATCAATATGATTGCCGAGTATTACATGCATCCATAGCATAGCACATTTCTGGTGTAAAAGTATTAACATACAAATATTCCTTCTTCTTTATAAAAAAAGAACCCCTCTTGTGTGTCGTCCTTGAAGGCGCCAAGATGTCAAGTCAAACAACATCGTTTAACATTATTTAAAATTAAGTTCAGATGTTTTAGACACACCTACCCACTTACCTAATAATCCAGGGTAGATGAACGAAATAACCGGGAAAGAGTAACGTTACAACTTTTATTAACATTGGTATAAGTACAGATAGGTACAACTGCATAAAAATTGAAATGGGCTTAGATGGCGACAGTTTTTTCAGTCCATTAGGTTTAGGATAAAACACTTGATATGGCACGTTCAGTTTAGTTGTGACAATATTATTTTCATTCATAAAATTATGTTCATTATGAAGTTCAATAATATAGGCAAATAATTATAATTAAAATTTATTTATACATCTTCCTAACTAACTCTAGACATAATATTGGTAAACATAACTAAAACATTTGACTTTAAGCAACATAAAATAATCTACCATAGGTATAGAGTTCATTCATACAGTGAAGCTTTACGAATTTTGACTGCTAACGTTTGCTACATTCGTTAGTTTCTAAATTAGCAGAAGCTTCAGATAGGCTATTATTTTTTAAACTAATAGCAGTATTTTCACTTAAAAGACTTTTATCATTAACATTGGTTATGGGTTCAGAATCAACAATACTGTCATTTTTGTTTTCACTATCAGGAATATCGGCAGTTGGCTCCATTTCTGTAGGACTTTTAATTTCATTATCGCAGAAAGTGCTTTCACTAAGTGGGTCTAAGTCTGATATATTAGGGGCTTCTATTTCCCTAGAAACTATTTGAGTATTTGGTTGTTCATTTGTAGCTGAGGATTGTTCATTTGTACCTGAGGATTGTTCATTTGCACCTGTGGATTGTACACTTGTACCTGTGGATTGTTCTCTTGTACCTGTTGATTGTTCACTTGTACATTTTGGTTGTTCACATGTACTTGTTGGTTGTTCATGTATACCAACTGTATCCTGAGGTTTTAGTAGTGATCTTTCTGAAAGATTTACACTAGGTACCTTAACAACTCGCACCTGATCAGAAACGGAATCCTTACATGCCGTGACTTTATTTCGATCAGTTAGTTTAATGGTTTGAAATTTAAGAGGTGAATTTATGGACGACGTACTTTTGTCTTTATTTCTATGTATTGGTTTTATCACTAATATTTTTGTTTTCATACCAGCCTTTGTAAAGTCAGACAAATTTTTATTGATCATAGGATTTTTCGTCAAGACCTCCAAACTCTGACGTCGGAAAGTAATGGGTACAACTGCAGGAATGTTCCTACCTTTAGCTGTAATTGTTTCTAAAGTTGCACGATTTTCATCTTTTGACAAATCAGGCAAGTTATTAGTGACTTCACTATTCGTTCTTTCATTTCTATTTTCAATAGAACTATTACTTGGCTTAATTTCAATTTTAGATTGTTCCTCATCTTCAGTCTTAATTTTATCTTCTGTAAAATTATCATCCGCGACGGTACCACCATTTACTCTAATATTTTGCTTTTTAGTATCAGATTTCATTGCCTCTTGACTCAATAAGGAATTCAACTTAGCTCTAACACTATCTTGATTAACTTCTAATGTCATTGTACTTTCAACGTTTCGTTCTATTTTAATATTTGATTTTCGAATACGTTTTTTACCATACATTTTCTTAATATCTTTGATTGGACTTGAAACGTCGTCGATAGTATCCTTTTTCGGAGATATCTTATCACTTGCTGATTTAGGGACTGACGGTATTGCAAAAGTTTTAGGAGTAACAGGCCCTTTCTTAACACTCTGAACATTAAAATTCATTTTTATATGTGCAGTGTTAAGTTCAGCAGCATATTTTGACATAGTAAACAAAGCCCCGCAACATTCGACGTTAATACCATCAAATTCAATTTTCACATCAGCTTTCTTTTCAAATTCAGTTTTCTTTTTAGGTTGTACAGGTTTGGTATTTGTTACTTGAGAGTCTCGATAACCTTGTGCTTCCATTTTTAATAAATTTGATAAATCATATTCAAAATCAGCATTTTTGCGAATAGTCTTCTTCCTGACAGGCCTCCTGGAAGCTAATGATGAGTCATTTCTACTTATTGCCTTACGTAAATTTTTATCATCAACGTCATCCATATCAGAAGAATTTTCTTCAAACACTTTCGTGCTAATGTATCCATCACCAGTATCATCTGATTCTTTTCGATCTTCATAGACATCTGAAAAAGTTTATAATAACATGATTAGTAATTTATTACTTAGGTACATATTGGGACTTACAAACAATATTACTACCTATAAACAAATTTACTAAATATAACATACCATTTCTAGGTTTTTTGTTAACTATTTTAGTTGGGTTCATTTTCCTTTTCCTTGAAACGATATCAATACGAGTACTGCTGGATGAACTATCATCCGATAAGCGGCTAGAGTCACTAGAACATCGACTAGGTCGCCTAGAGTCTTGGTTGACTTCACTGCCTTCATTGACTTCTTCTGTGAAATCTGACAATTCAAGCGCTTCATTTCCATCAATAGCTTTTACTGTACTGAAATAGAAGTCCACATCTCCTTTTAACTTGTGTACAAATCTTACATGTTCGGGCACTTTGCTGAAATTATAGTTCTTGAAGTTACACAGCTTGCAGGCATATCTGAGCCAATTATGATGCTCTGCCATATGATCATACAGTTCTTGTATTGTATCTATTTTTGTATTACATTTTTTGCAAATAAGCATAGATATGTCTATTTCAGGCAGTATTTTCTGTTTGAATGTTAAGAAGTTGTTCCTTTCCACTTGTCGAGAAACTAGGAGTTTAACTGCAGGCTGGTATTCTAATTTGGCCTTATATTCTGCTGTTTTATCTGGAGATTCTGTACTGGAATTTGTTTTATTATCATTGTCGACATCCATAGCAGCCTCTTCCATTTGCTCTTCTGGATTCGCTTCAGGTGTTTTTTCTTTTTCTGATAATTTATTGACTTCGTCATTGATAGGCGGTGGTGGTTCTTCCTCTTTAGTAGTTTGAGAACCGTCTTCATTGGTTTTAACATCTGTAAATAAATGAGAAGGGCTAGGTATTACAATATGATCTTCATAGAAATATTTACAACACCATAATCATGTCCTTCATATTTAGGTAACTTAACCCCACCCCTGATTTGTTTAGGAATTAAAGCTTAGCAAATACCTATAGATACACAAATCAATTTCTCAAGTGACACCTATTTTTAACCGGCTGCGTCAGAACTGAACGGCTGTCGCATTTTACCTTTAGCGCTATAGTTAGATTTGTCGTCGTGATAGTGATACCAGGTCAAAATTTTCACGCATTCGTTTTTTTTTTCTTTAAGCAAATAAGCAATTTGTAGACTTCACACTTCTTACTCACTCACACAAACAGTTGTAAGGGCGAAACGAAGACCAACCTCGTTCTTCGCCGCAGCGCCGGGTCCTGTATGATACGAGTAGTATCTAAATAAATAAAAATTCTTACCCTCATTCTTAGCCGCAGCGCAAGGTCCCTTGTGATAGTCCTTGCGTATCTGTATCTCGATGCGTTTGGTCTCGATGGGCCGGCGGGACAGCGCCCGCGAGCGCGGCTGACACGTGTGCGTGTGCGCGGCGAGGGCGGCGCGGCGCTCGAACGTGCGCCCGCAGCCGCCGCAGCGCGGGCCCTCGCCGTCGCCTTCCATGTTGTCCAGCCACGCCTGCGGTGCATACATTGTAAGACATGGGTGCAGAGAGCTTTTGGGGCCCATTTTCATGATTGTTGTGCAATAATTTACTAGTAAAAACTTGAAATATGTCAAAAATTTAAGTTTAGACCTTTGGTTCGCGAGGCTTCTGCCTCGAATTTGGCGGGTAGCGGGTAGATGATATTATGCATGTTATCGAATGGAACCGTTTTCGGGACGAGCGGGTGTCAATGAAATTATGAAATGAAATGATTGTTTATTGTATAGTAATCGGAACAAAATAATGTTAGTTTCCGAAATCATGCACGAGTTATTCTATAGGTATTAATAATAGTATTCTACCTGATTCTCTTGCTCCTGCCTCTCTTCTTCAGAAATCTTTTGAGCGGTAGCGATTTTAGCGTTGTTCTTACGTCGCTCGTAGAACGCCGGAGGATTGTTCATCTTGAACGCTTTCGATTGTATAGACTCCCTCAGTCTTCTTATTTGCGCTGCAGTTTTACTGAAATAAAACAAATGCTATAAAATTTGCTACCTTAGTTAAGAAATAATTAAAATGCCAACTCTCTATTTTTCTACAGATTAGGCGAATTAAGTCTTGGGCAGTCGTTATTTTCTAAAAGGACATTAGACATCGTCGTCCTAGTTAGGTATCATTGCTCTAACTAGAGTAAGAGTATCTATTTATACAGGGTGCAACACAAGGAGAATGTTAAAATAGTCAACTATAAAGAACCTATCCAGAAAATTTGAGACCCCATTTTGTTACATCCTGTACAATTAAAATAACAATTCAACATGTAAGTAACTGATTCATTAGCGCCGAGGCAAAACTACTGACCATAGAAAGAAACGTGATATTTGGACCGTGGCTTCCTTTTGTAAGGTACCTATAAGTCCATGATCAGACAACAGTTGCGATCAGAAACCACTTACCGATGCACTTTGAAGAGATGCCGGTAAACACTCCACGAGGTGGAGAATATCTCCAGGCAGTCAGGGCAGGGGTACACCAGGCGGCTCTCGAGGTGTTTGTACTTCATGTGGAACTTTAGGGTCTTCTGCGTCGAGAATTGTAGATCACCTGCGAGGAATGAAACGAGGAATGAAAATGATTAATCAACCTATGTTGCTGACAAAAGTCGTGTTGGCAGTTGTTCCATTACTTAGCAGTGTGAAGTCAGCGGGAAACTAAATATATGCATCTCCTTTGTTTACACGGTATGTATATCTACTGTACGTGTTTTGCTTGAGCGGGAATTCACCGATAGTTAGGTAGTCGTTTTCTCGCCGGCGGCGGTCGGATAGTTGGTTGTAAAATTGTCCGCATGAGCCCATTGGTTAATACGCGTTACCCTAAAAGCGGATCGCTTCGCTCATCGGTACCCTCGTCTCGGCGGTAGCCGCGAGCATTACATCGAGCTGTCGCCGTATTACGGACGGATAGCAGCAGATAGAGTATAAAAACTCCAACTTACAAATATTGCACATAGGTGCGACTCCAGATGTGGGACTCTCGCCTTCATCTTCGTCATCACTGATCTGTATGACAGTTTCCGTTTGATCAATATTAGAACTTATAATCTTGAATTTGCCATCGCTCTGCAGAATTGCTTTGTCGCGCGACAAAATGGTGTCGATTTCCTTCACCTGAAACAAGTAGGACCTATGAATTACTTCATTGTAACCTGAAAATATCTGGATAAGTATAGGCAAAAAGAAGTAGCCATAAGTAAGAAGTCATGCCTGCCCGTCTGGGTATCGTAAGAGGCTATTGAGAGTTTCCTCCTTCCGGTAAGTTTGCCAACGCCTCACGCGTTAACATCGTAGTCTGATAATCGCACTGCGGTCACCAAGTCACCAACCCGCCTGCACAGCGTGGTGACTATGGGCAAAAGACCCCCTATGGCAGTAGCCCTGGGGAAGGCATATGTCCAGCAGTAGACTGCTATAGGCTGATGTGTGTATGAGAATGACATCAAAGATAGATCACTTAAATAAAACCTATAATTCCCAACTGCCAAGTTTTATCAAAATCTGTTCAGCAGTTCGGCACATTTCAGCTGAAAGAGTAATAGACATCTTCACAAACTTATACAGTGCTGTATATTGAGATCTATAGCTTGCAGCTGTAGTAAGATTATAACATTATTTAAGGTGTACCTAACTGTAGTAGGTGTAACTATAAAAACGTAAACTAAAACCAAGTCACAAAGCTATCTAAAATAATTCCAATTTCACAATAGCATAATACATGTAAAGTTAGGAATATTTAACCCAAAAATGATAAGTACCTCAGTCCTAATATTCTCAAAAGGTTTCCCCTTGTATTTGACATTTTGAAAAACTGCAACAGAACTGTTCGGAATTTTCTGTGTTACCACTTGCTGGTCTTCCAAATTGTGTTCCTGTACTCCTTTACGAACAGTCAGTTTCTCAACGATTGTTGTAAGGTCCTTGGTGATTGGGATTCGACCTTCCTCCTCATCATCAACATTATCTTTACCATTGGACTGTGTTATCAACTCTTTATATCCATCTTCTATACGTTGGATTTGCATCATCTCATTGATCTACAAGAAATAATCAGTTGTAATATACAATGTAATATATGTAGGGAACGAGTATTGAAATCAGGGTTTGAAGTAATAATTATCATTGATAATTATCATGATAATTATCTTAATAAATATACCCTAATAATTATAAAAATCAAACCCTAAAATAATCTAAGTTTATTTACTGACTTGACTGACAAGAGAAGTGTGAATTTCAGGGATTTCTCTTTTTTTACGTAGTTTCTTACTTTTTTGACACCATAAAAACAAACTCTGAATTTAAAAAAAAATCTCATTTAAATTGTATTATTGTTTGCTGTTCATTTACCACCAATTTCTATAACTGATCTTGAGAGATTTTATGCATATCTCAGATTTAATCTTCAATTGTTTTCATACAAAATTTCAAATTAGGAATAAAATAATCCGAGATTCTTTTGATCTCTCATATAGAAATTAGCCGTTAATGATGCCGAAAAACTGAGACCCTCTTTGAGATAAATAGGTATATTATAATTTGAATAAAGAAAATTTCAACAAGTTAACTGCCAAATCAGCTAGGATAATTATCAAGATAATTATCCAAAAAAATATTTATCTTGATAATTTCGAACCCTGATTGAAATAAATGAAATGAGTGGTGTTCAACTACATAAGTACCCAAATTCAATATCACTTGCCAGTGTACCACCCGACTATAAAACATAAATACCTATTTATATCCACTCAGAAATATTTCTCAATGGAATTGTTGCTGGTAGCTAGATTGAGTACTTTATTTATTTATTTTTATTTATTTTATTTCATAAAATCCACCTGTTTCGTGGACGACACTCAGCAGCCGCAAGGCTCTGACCAATTATGTGACTTGTACCCAAAAGCGGCAGTAGGCTCACCCCTAACCATATGGTACTTAATAGGCTAAATGGTGAAAAATGGATAATGTAGGTATATGGAGGAGAATAGGTATAACCACAGATTCTTATAAAAAATATCAGAACTTACTATAGACTCTCTTTCCACAAAATGGCTGTGAACATTGCTGGTGAATTTTTCCTTGCAATAAATCCTTTTGTGTGATATCAAATTTGCCAAACTCCTAAATATGTTACGGCAAACTTTGCATTCATACAGCAAATCACATTCATTTGACAGTAAATCTTTGAGCTAAAAAGAAAACATAACACTATAATACATGAAGTAAGTAATAAAATAAATAAATATATATAGATACTGTAACTAAAATAAATTTTGCAATGCAGTACACTTGCATATTGCTTTATTACAAACTGAAAACAACCTTTTTCTCATTGTAAGATTGAAAATTACATACACAAAGTTAAGCATTTACTTGTTTCTCTATTTATTCTGTAATATCATGGAATGACACAGCTAAATTAGCAAAAATTCTGTCGCAAACATTTAAAGTTACTTAATAAAATTATTGTAGTGGGTGTACAACTTACTTCTTCTGTAGCTAAATCAAAGATTTTCCTGGCTTGAGCAAAACCTGTGATGCTAGTAGGCACTGGTTTTCTAAGCATAGCAAAGTCAGGTTCATCAGTGTCATCATTGATATTGGTGACACCTTTGTTAGCTCTACCCTTATCTTCTTTCCATTTTGTTTTGGTACTAATTTTATTGCCAGCCATTTTAAAACCTAATAATAAAACAATGATAGTTAAGTAACAGTATTTTCTGACATAAGTTGAATCAAATAGGTATATTATAAATCGTACAGTTTTGGATACAACAACTAGATTATACAAACAGGAAATAGTCTTTGAAAAACGTGTGTTAAGCCCTTATGTCTTTACTGACAATTGAATCAATAAACCTATATTGCAGTTTATTTTCACCATAACATATGATTATAATCACAATATCGTGATCATGAGCTACTTATACTAAAATTACATTGATCAACAGCCTATTTATAATCGAGCATGGTAAACCTGCTAGTATATACCTACACTGCAGGGCCAGTGGTCTCTCCCTCAAATTTCACCGCTTGGGTAAGATATAACAATATTTACACATGTAGAATAAGCTTTACAACTGAAAGTGAAAACTATGAAAGCATTAGCAAGTTTCTACTCACCTGGAAATCCATACAACCGCAAACTTGAAGATCTCAGTTTTCCGACAATTGCAGCTCCATCACGCCTCCATTTTCAACAAATGAATACCCTTAGAACGTAACTGGTGAGGAATATTACAAAAAATACTGGCAACCTCTATAGAACGTAAATGTGTACATGGTATTTTAAGTTGGTTGGTCTGTGGTCATATAAGAATGAGCATAATTCGCGCAATATATTAGTGATATTATGAAAGATGTGCTGCTTTTATTCTATGTAAATATAGTGATAAAATGTAAATTAAAATAATTATTTAGTTTTTTTCTGTTTTATAAAGGCTTCAAGAAACCAAGAAATGCACTAAAATTCATTCACTCACTCATTCGCTCGATGTCAAGTTGACTAACATTGACAATGACATCTGACAGGACAGCCGGGTTTGTTTTGATTTTGCGTCTTCAGGATTTTCAACAGATTTTCTAATTTTTGCCTGTTTTTCGCTGTTGTCTTTTTTAAAAAACATATATACACATATATTTGGAAGGTTATTACTTAGCAGTACAAAAAATAAATTTCATATCAATATAATTAACACTACAGGATAAGAGAAACATCATCATTTCATTTTGCAGGAATGATTGCGCCTAGTGAAGCTCAATCACCTTCTGGCTACCAGCACAGGCGATGGCAGAACCTTAGGAAACTTTTGGAGAGATCCGGTCCATTCTGCCACCCAGACTTCGAGCCGTCAGCAGAAATTTTAGATTTTATAATGAATAGTTGCAAGGTGCTCATTGTCGGAGCCGGTGGTTTGGGATGCGAACTGCTGAAAGATCTAGCTATGATGGGATTTAAGAAGATACATATCGTAGATATGGACACCATCGAGCTTTCTAATTTGAATCGTCAATTTTTGTTTAGAAAACATGATATAGGGTCATCAAAAGCAAAATGTGCTGCAGACTTTGTTAATAAAAGGTATGTTGTTGTATTTTTATATTATAACACTTAATTGATTATTGTACTATGTAAAACTAATTTAATTCTCGGGTTTCTTCCCCCTTTCTTTCCAGAGTGCCGGAGTGTGAAGCAGTGGCACATCACTGTGCTATTCAAGACTTGGATGAAGGATTCTATCGTCAGTTTCATATTATTGTGTGTGGGTTAGACTCTATAGTCGCTAGGCGCTGGCTTAATGGAATGCTAATGTCTTTGTTGCAGTATAATGATGATAGTAAGGCTCTTAAATTGTACTTTATTTTTCTTCTTCTACACTAGGGATACAACAGCTCTGTCTGAGCAAGTGTATAGATTTAGTGTGATTTTTCTTGCCTGTTATTGATAGGAAACAGAATGAGGTAAAATAACTGTTTATGCATATACTAAACTTAATACAATTTTTTTATTTATAGGAAGTCTTGATCAGAGCAGTGTGATTCCTCTGGTGGATGGTGGTACAGAGGGTTTTAAGGGCAATGCTCGAGTGATCCTACCGGGCATGAGTGCATGTATTGAGTGCACCTTGGACCTCTACCCACCACAGAAAACCTACCCTTTGTGTACTATTGCTAATACACCTAGGTGAGCGGAGACACAGTAATATAATTTATACACTGTGTACAACTTGCAACTGTCTAAATCTCTGCAAGTCCCAATTGCTATTACATAATAATACTAAATTGTGATATATGAATTTACATCTAAGAGTTAGCCTGCCAGTAAGATACAATAATTATGTTGCTCAAATTTCAGGTTGCCAGAACACTGCATAGAATATGTAAAGGTTATTCAATGGCCCAAAGAGAATCCCTGGGGAGGTGATACCGCTTTGGACGGGGATGACCCTCAACATGTAACCTGGGTCTGGGAGAAGTCTCAGGAAAGGGCTCTAAAGTATGGCATCAGCTCTGTTACTTATAGACTGACTCAGGGTGTTCTGAAAAACATTATTCCAGCTGTAGCTAGTACTAATGCTGCTATAGCTGCTGCTTGTGCTACAGAGGTAAGATTAAACAACCTTTTTTGTAGATGTACACCATAAGATGATACAGATAAGTAGTCATGTCATAAGTAGTTATTACACAATACACAATATTATTATCTATTATTGTCATATATATTGTAATTTACAGGTTTTCAAACTTGCATCATCTTGCTGCACCAACATGAATAACTATATGGTTCTAAATATATCGGAAGGAGTTTATTCATACACATTCAGTGCTGAACGGAAGCCTGATTGTGTAGCCTGTAGTAATACCACTAGAGTCATGGAAGTGGAATCTACTATGCAGCTGCAGGCAATATATGATAGACTTATTGAAGATCCATCCTATTTGATGAAGAGCCCAGGTTTGAAATTTTGATTAAGTACTGTAATCATATATTTGCAGGTCAGTTATTTTAATTTTTTGAGTAGGTGGTAGATACATTAATTTAATTAAATATTTGTATTTATTTTCAGGAATAACAACAATCATAAACGGCCGCAATAAAACACTGTACATGTCAACTGTACAAAGTATTGAAGAAAGAACTAGGGATAATTTGAAAAAGAAGATAACAGAACTGGGCCTCTACAATGGTGTGGATATTCTTGTAGCTGATGCCACAACACCAAGCACCATTACTGTTAAACTCAAGTTTTCTGATAATTTAGAGTGCCTTGATGTGGATATGCGTTAGATAGATTGTGATTAAATATCATTGAGTATTTATGTGTTATTAAGCTAAAATAAAGTCTTAGCCACGTACAGTAATGTGTTTTTTATTTTTATTCCAATGTTATTGTGAAGATGTTATCATGATTTTTACTAGGTACTAGGAATATCATTTAATCCAACACAAAACAAATGTTTTATATTAAATGACCTATGTATCTATGTTGTTGCAAAAATACTGATTATACAGTATAGGTATAACCACAGGAGGTATAACATATACAGGATGTCCCAAGAAATAGTGTCAAGCGGAAGTCCAAGGACAGAATACCCCTAGGGGTACCCGAATTACCCCCATGTATGTTCCGCGACTTTTTGTAGTTTTCGAGATATGATTTTTTTTCATATTTTTTTTGTTAAACCTTGGCTTATTTAACATTATTGGTCACAGAGACATCAATTGTTGAGATACAAGCTTGATTTTTTTTCTGAAATAGGTGAACAGTAGCACTTGCAAAAACAAAAGCAATTGTGAGCCGATATGCTACTATTAAGCCATTAAAAAAATGTTGAATCCTAAGTTTGTTAAAATGTTTAAATTAAAGATCTCTTTTGAAACGATTTAAAAAAAAAACTTATCCCAAAAATGTCTCCAAAATTATTTTTAAAAACTTGCCAATTTCGTCAGCTATTTGCCATGTAAATTTGATTGAGCTATCTCCACGACTTCATACTTGAAAAAATGTTTGAAACACAGTAAGTCGAAAAAACTTAATTAAAAGATTGGGCCGAATAAAACTAAAAAAATGTTATTATTGATTGTTTATTATTAAATCACAAAAAGTTTTCGAAATGTCGCCCTTCCTGCTCGATACAAATTCTACATCGCCTTAAAAAATTTCTTTTAGTCGTAAGAACGCTACCCTGTTGCTTTTTATTGTTTCTTCTGCTTGTCTTAGTTTTGTTCGTAGTTCCGCTATGTTTCTGATATCCTTGGCGTAAACTAATTCTTTATAATACCCTAAACGAAGAAATCGATGGGGTTTAAGTCGGGAGACCGTGGCGGCCAGGCAATGGGCCCCCCACGGCCGATCCACTTGTCTCCAAACCTTTCGGTTAAATGTTGTCTGACAATCCTCGCGAAGTGACATGGAGCGCCGTCGTTTTGAAATATCATATTTCTACGCGTTAATAGGTCTACATTTTCTAAAAGACCGTCGAGATCTTGCCGTAAAAATTCCAAGTAGGAGCCATTTAATCGGTCAGGCAGTTGAAAGGGCCAATCAGCTGTCCATTTAAGACGCCTGACCACAAGTTCACACTAAATTGTTCTTGAAAATTGGAGGCACGTGTCATGTGTGGATTTTCAATGCTCCAAGAATGATAATTGTGAATGTTGAAAATTCCACATCGTTTAAAATGAGATTCGTCGGTCCACAAAATCGTATTAAAAAAATTTGCGTCTTCAGCTTGACGCCGCAACATTTCTTGACAAAACGCCACCCTTCTCGGATAATCTTCGGGCTTAAGCTGCTGAACTTTTTGAATATGATATGGGTGAAATCCCTCTTTTTGTAGTATCCGATGTGCTTCTGATTTTGGAATTCCGGTGCGGCGTTCTATGGTTCTGACACTAACTGATGGGTCTCTTGCCACTTCTTCGACCACTGAATCGACCACATCTGGGTCATGCATTTGTGATGGACGCCCGGGTCTTCTACCTGGTAGGCGACCTTCCATGTAACTATTATGGACTCGCAAAATTGTACGATGATCAGGCCAAGTCTCAGGCTGAGGTTCACCACTGTTTTGTACCTGCTGTCTGTACAATCTAGCCGCTTCCGAAGCATTTCCTTTTGCATAGCCATAAAAGTAATGCATAAGCGCATAATCTCTTGACGAGAAAGACATAGCTCACCAATTTATTGCGCTTAGAAATCCCAATTGATGTGCACTCCGAAGTCCGTTGAGAAAGCCAAAGTCGTCTAAGAAAGTTCGTAACACCACACAAAAGCCAATCGATATGCAACCAAAGTCCGTAAAGAAAGCAAAGTTCGTCAAATAATCACAAAGGAGCTAGTAAAGAAGTAACGTCGGGCGCAAATGCAAGCAAATGGTCAACTGACCGGTAGCCGCCGAACACAATGGACCAACGCTAATCCCGCTCCCTCACCTCACGCTTCCCCTTGCCTTGCCGCAACTCAGGTAGTAAATTCCGAGAATTGCACTCATAATTACCCTTACAGCTCAACTGCCCCGTGTATTGAGTGACGTCACGCAATAGATCTGTTAACATGGTCTTGTAGACTACAAGAATTTTTTTTAAGGCGATGTAGAATTTGTATCGAGCAGGAAGGGCGACATTTCGAAAACTTTTTGTGATTTAATAATAAACAATCAATAATAACATTTTTTTAGTTTTATTCGGCCCAATCTTTTAATTAAGTTTTTTCGACTTACTGTGTTTCAAACATTTTTTCAAGTATGAAGTCGTGGAGATAGCTCAATCAAATTTATATGGCAAATAGCTGACGAAATTGGCAAGTTTTTAAAAATAATTTTGGAGACATTTTTGGGATAAGTTTTTTTTTTAAATCGTTTCAAAAGAGATCTTTAATTTAAACATCTTTTAAACAAACTTAGGATTCAACATTTTTTTAATGGCTTAATAGTAGCATATCGGCTCACAATTGCTTTTGTTTTTGCAAGTGCTACTGTTCACCTATTTCAGAAAAAAAAATCAAGCTTGTATCTCAACAATTGATGTCTCTGTGACCAATAATGTTAAATAAGCCAAGGTTTAACAAAAAAATATGAAAAAAAATCATATCTCGAAAACTACAAAAAGTCGCGGAACATACATGGGGGTAATTCGGGTACCCCTAGGGGTATTCTGTCCTTGGACTTCCGCTTGACACTATTTCTTGGGACATCCTGTATATAACCCATTCTATACTAAAGGTGAGTTCTTCCACTTCATATAATAAACAATATTGATTTAATGGAAATATCCTTTTATATATAACTTATTACAATGAGAGCAAACTTATTGTAACTAAGTAGGTAAATTGAGGTTTTTGGCGTGTTATGCAGATATGAAAATGTCTTGGCTCCTGAATGAAACTCTACTTGGCTGTTTAATAAATATATTCTGTTGCCAACAACAACGGTATATACATATATATCGTTTTATTTATTATTATATTGTATTGTTGTCCTGCTCGAACTTAACGTCATAGTGAGAGAAGGAGATATATTTGTGCACAAAATTGACAACAATATTTCTTTCTATGAGAAAGTGAAGAATACATTTTCTGACGCCTGTCTCTGACGTGGTACTGATCGAAGAAGACGGGAAGTTTATAACCAATAACTTCGTAATTCCAGGTTAAATATAGGTTCTTATTTAAATTATAAACATGTTGGATAGTATATTTGATGATGTAAAGCGCATGAACAAGCGGCAGGTAAGGTTTCATTTATATCAGCCCTCATAGAAATTGCGCCAGTGGCCGGGTATTTTGTATATTTTTTTTGTGTATTTTCAGTTTATCTACCAGGTTTTGAGCTTTGGTATGATAGTATCATCTGCCCTTATGATATGGAAAGGTCTAATGGTATTAACTGGCAGTGAAAGCCCCATCGTCGTAGTTTTGTCTGGAAGTATGGAACCAGCCTTCCACAGAGGAGATCTACTGTTCTTGACAAATTACCCGGAGGAGCCAGTGCGTGTCGGTGAAATAGTTGTTTTCAAAGTAGAGGGCCGTGAGATCCCTATTGTGCACAGAGTCTTAAAGCTTCATGAAAAGTAAGTTTTGTTTACTAGTTCACTTCTTACTTTTCTATGCCATTATTTGACTGTATAAGCTTCTACCTATCAATTAACATGTCCAAGAAAGTAAATAAATACCTACTTTTGGTTTGTTTGGGACCTCCTTGAATTTCCTGGTGGCCACAAACTAGAAAGAAGCATGCTATGATGGTGGGTTAAACAACATAAATATATTTAAATAACTTTTACTTACCTTTTATTTTCAGAAATAATGGAACAGTGAAGTTTTTAACCAAAGGAGATAACAATAGTGTTGATGATCGGGGTTTATATGCAGAAGGACAGCTCTGGCTCACTAAAAAGGATGTTGTTGGTCGAGCAAGAGGATTTTTGCCCTATGTGGGAATGGTCACAATTTATATGAATGAATATCCTAAATTTAAGGTAAATATCATAAAATGCATATAATGCATGAGCATATCTATGTCTAAGAATTATTATTATTATATACTACAAAGGTACTAGGCCATCCGTTAAATATTAAAAAAAAATGATTTTAAGATAGTATGCTGAATGATAAAGCTGATAAAACGGTTTTTTAGCAGTTTATCGCTTACCTGAATTCTTAAAACATGAAAATGCTGACATGTAGTTTTAGAAATCTAAGATAAGCAAAATTATTTATTACTTCTGCTTTTATTTGCTGGTAGTTACATAGTAATGCATGGGTGTGTGTAGTCAATTAGTTATTTTTCAGTCAGTTCTTTACTGCTTGTAATTAAAATTAATGAACAGTAGCCACAACTTTTCTTTGCAGTTATATCATGCAGAACATGACAGAACATAATGTTTAGGTTGAGGAGCATTGTCCATGAAATAGCTAACTTACAAATGCAAAGAATGATAGTGGCTACTGTGGATATATTTTGTTACTTAGGCCTTGAATTGTCCTACCCAGTTATACTAATTAAAGTGTTTTTATTGCAGTTTGCTGTGTTGGGATGTCTAGCAATCTATGTTTTAGTACATAGGGAGTGACAATCTAATGTTGATCTGAGTGTTGGATGCAATCTGGGAGTGAAAAACATGTCTCCATGGATGTAATTTTATGAATAAATGAAGTTCTCTTTAGTGTAAATTATTATACTTGTTTAAGAACCAAGGAATTAGTTTCAATGTTTGTCTTAAACATATTTGTAATTAAATGTGATTGCATCTATCCTGTAAATAAGCAACTTTATTATGTTGAACACAAATTCTATTAAAATAAAAATACTTGGTAAACTCCCAAAATAAATTATTCTCCATGCCAAAGTTAAATCTGTATTGTAGAATAATAGTAGATAATGAAACATTATTACTGCAGATGTTGCTATCCCTAAAGAGAAGAGATATTTAAGGGGAGAATAACTGTATACTTACCTAGTTAGTATCTACTCTTATCCATCGAACCATAAAAGCAATATGTTTATACAGACGGCCAATTGGTGTAGTAGGTAGTGGCCCTGTCTGCAGCGCCATAGGTCCTGGGTTTGAATCCCGTTAGGTGCAAACATTGATATGATGAATATTGATGTTTGTTTTTGAGTCATGGATGTTTCTATACTTATGTGTGTAATTATATACCGTTGCTTAGTACCCACGACACAAGACCTTATGGATCTTAATGTGGGACTAAGTTAATGTGTTGTGAAGTGTGTGTTTATTAATTTATTGACTTATTGTTTATTTATATAAACACGGCTATGTTCCCGGAATGGGTTAGCCAAAACTGCATGATCATAATAGAGATCCCACAGCCACTTTTAACATAGAGGGGAAAGATGTAAATGATCAGCGACAAGTTGCTAACTTATCGTCTAACTAAAGTAATATATCCCTATTAGAAAATGTGTTGAAGACCGTGTAAGAAACACGTTACACGACACTGCACGCACACCATAACTGGCATCGCTGGTGTGAGCGGGTTAGTCTTCGCCTCAAGTCAAACGAATCTAGAATCCGATCGCGTGATCAGATTCGGCGAAACTGATATCGTGATAAGAGTACCCTAAAGCATGAGCAGAGTGGACTAACCCATCTATTCTCCACGGGACTAACCCATGTGAGCCGCCAGACTCGAAGCTAAAACATAATTGGGCCAGTCAGGATAGTCGTATGCATTTAGAAGATAGCCACTGACTGGGTTCCACTATAGAGGAATAAGATCATAAGTCTTCTTATTCCTCTATGGTTCCACAAAACGGCTTTCGGCATACGAGTAGGGGCAGGCTAGCCAAGACGGAGATAGGACGACCTCGATGAGTTTCTGCCAGGGTGGTTGGAGTTGGCATGGAACCGGAGTCAGTAAGGGGACCCATTTGTCCAGCAGTGGAAAACTATAATAAAAAAACTTACATTCCTATTATCTACATATACCTACCTATAACAGCAACTCAATATTGTCACCTACATCAAGTATGCAGTATACTAGCTAAAATAAAGTGGAATGTTGAAGTAAGTAGTAAAAGTGTACGTAGAGTGTGGCCATTATTCCTACATACCTATACTTCGATTTTTAATTATGTTGAGTAAAATGACAGCTACAACTTTTTATACATATTTATTTATATATATTTATTTATACACATACCTACACACGGCTGTGTTCCCGAAATGGGTTAGCCAGAATTGCAGTATCACAAAGGAGATGCCACAGGCACCTTTAGCATAGCGGGAACAGTTGCTAGCTTATCGTCTGAGAGAATGCCCGCCCCCTGATTGCCTAATTTGCAATAGCAAAGCCGAAGCAAAGCGATAGCGAAAATTGTATAATATTCGCCTTGAAATGTCAAAGTTCATTTGAAATTAATTTTACGTAATACGAATTTGACAAGCAATCAGCGATTTTTGTACAATTTTCGCTATCGCTTTGCTTTTGCTAGTTAGGTATTAAGGGGGCCGATCATTTGAAGGCACTATTTGGTCAGCCATGCCTATATTTATAGCAAGGTGGGTTCCTCTATAAGTCATACCTATAGGTACATAGTTAGGTAGGTAGATCATCATCATCATCATTTACAGCCCTGAGAAGTCCACTGTTGGACATAGGGACCGGTCGGAAGCAGCCTGCATCCAACCGACGCCCGCAACCTTGGCCAGGTCATCCGTCCACCTCGCGGGTGGCCTTCCCACGCTGCGCTTGCCGATACGTGTATCCACTCTAGAACTTTCCGACTCCATCGGAGTTCTTCGAGCTATGTGCCCTGCCCATTGCCACTTCAGCTTGCTGGACCGTTCAGCTATGTCGGTGATCTTTGTACGTCTGCGGATCTCCTCATTTCTGATTCGATCACGCAGAGAGATCCCAAGCATAGCTCTCTCCATCGCTCGCTGTGCGATCCTGAGCTTTTTTATGAGGCACATAGTTAGAGACCACGTCTCGGCACCGTAGGTCATCACCGGCAGCACGCACTGGTTGAACACCTTCGTCTTTAAGGACTGGGGTATCTTGGACACAAATAAGCTTCGTAGTTTCCCGAACGCTGCCCAGCCGAGTTGGATTCGCCGAGTTACCTCCTTCTCAAAGTTGGACTTACCTAGTTTGACCGTCTGTCCCAGGTAAACATACTCGTCAACAACTTCAAGCATCGAGCTCCCAACCAGTACAGGAGTGGGCGGCACATGGACGTTCGACATGATCTTCGTCTTGTCCATGTTCATCTTCAGGCCCACTTGTTGGGAGACTCGATTGAGGCCATCGAGCATTGTGCTTAGATCCTTCAGCGATTCTGCCATGACCACGATGTCGTCTGCGAACCGAAGGTGAGTGATGTATTCGCCATTGATATTGATGCCGAGTCCTTTCCATTCGAGAAGCTTAAAGGCGTCTTCCACTGCATTGGTGAAGAGCTTCGGAGAAATAACATCTCCTTGTCTCACTCCCCTCTGCAAGGAAATCGGCTCAGTGCTCCGCTCCTGTACTCGTACTGACATGGTGGCATTGCTGTATAAACACTTCAGCACTTCGATATATCGATGGTCAATATGGCACCGCTGGAGAGACCGCAACACTGCCCATGTCTCGATCGAATCAAAGGCTTCTCATAGTCCACGAACGCTAGGCATAGTGGCCGATTATACTCTTCCGTTTTTTGTATAATCTGCCGTAGCGTGTGGATATATCTATGGTACTAAACCCTTTTCGGAAACCGGCTTGTTCGGGAGGCTGGAAGTCATCAAACCTGCGAGCAAGACGATTCGTGATTACCCTTGAAAACAACTTGTAGACATGGCTCAGAAGCGAGATGGGTCTATAGTTCTTCAGCAAGGCTTTATCGCCTTTTTTAAAGAACAGACACTTCTGTTCCATGCTTCCGGCGTTACCCCTTCGAGCAGGACGGAATTGAAGAGCCTTTGGAGGACCTTCAGTACCGGAGTTCCACCCGCTCTTAGAAGCTCTGTTGTAATTCCATCGTCGCCCGGCGCTTTGTTGTTTTTGAGTTGTTTAAGGGCAGTCCTAATCTCGTACAGGCTGATATCCGGGATGTCTTCAGTATAGTGTCGGGTGAGCTTGGCTCTTGGGTCTTTGCCTAATCTAACAGTTTAGCGACCGAGGTATATAACTGTCCATAGAACCTCTCAATCTCCCTTAGCACCTCTTATTAACGCCACTGCCGTCCTCTGTCTTCAGCCGTCAACTGGCTCTGCCCAATAGATAATTCTCTCGCGAACACTTTGGAGCCTTGGTTTCGCTCTATTGTCTCCTTAATGCAGCGAGTATTAAAGCTGCGGATGTCGTGTCGCAGAGACTTGGAGATACGTCTATTGAGCTGCCGATATGCTTCAGCGTCATCAGAGGACTGCAGAGACATTGCGCGCCTTTCCGCCATGAGGTTGATTTCTGGGGTCTATTTCTACGGTTAGGTCTAAAGAATAGAACCGTGTGGACAGTTTCTACCACTGTTATTTATATCGTCCACTGACATGCAATCCTCTAGGCTAGCAAAGCGGTTTGTCAGCTCGAGTTGAAAGCTCTCGGGTTTTGAATGTGCACGGATGAGGGTCGGAGTGTAGACTTCACTAGTCGTGATCTCTCCCGTTTGACATTAATATTCAATGTGCCTCGAACCATGATCGCTACCGGTTTTCACCCTGTTGATCACTGAGACATCATTGAATATCCGTCTATCGGTGGTCAATATGAAGTCTATCTCGTTCCTCGTGTGCTTGTTGGGATGGAGCCAGGTCCATTTCCTATGAGGCGGCTTCTTGAAGAAGGAGTTCATCATAAAGAGTCCCTCCATCTCTAAAATCGGCCAGCCTCTGGCCCCTGGGGTTCCTGTCGCCGGATCCAAATTGTCCCACTTTCAACTCATTCTCACCCCGCTTGCCCAGTTTCGCATTGAAGTCCCCACAACAACACAGAAATGAGTTTTAGAGTATGTATGGCTGTACTTATGTCCTCATACATAACCTCCACCTCGTCATCTGGATGCGTCGAGGTCGGCGCGTATACCTGGATGACCTTCAACGAGTACCTTTTTGATACTCTGAGTATCAGGTATGCTACCCTGCTCGATACACTCGTGATGGATTCGATGTTGTTTACGAGGGACTTGTGGACGATAAACCCAACACCACCCTGGGACTTATGATCACCTTCCCGGTGGTAGAGTAAGTTGCCAGATTTCAGGGCTATCGTATCCTCTCCCTGTTTACCTCAGATAACCCTACAATATCCCACCGCAACTTACTCATTTCCTCTTCCAGCTCATCGAGCTTTGTGTCCTCCTTCAGCGTGCGCGCATTGTACGTCACCAGCGATAACCCACGCCTATGGTCCATTTTCAAAGCATTAGTCGTCGTACAGTTGGAACCCGCCCGGGGATTCTTAGCACCCCTGGCTCCGGCACTTGACCGGCGCCTGTCGGACACGCCAGTGTCGCCTCCGGAGCCGCCGGGCACTTGGGTAGGTAGATATCTACTGCAAAACCACTTTAACCATATGTTATAATATGGTTTCCTTCGATTGTAAGATATTGGATAGGAAATATGATAAGCGAAAATCCCATGAAGATTGATAGTTAGATCCGGGCGGATATTTTGCAGCATCGGACTTGTGACTGGCAATGATATGGATTGCTGGTTTCAAATTCCGGCGTGAGAAAAATTGTGAAAACGTTACCTTGCACCTTTTTAAGCTTCATAACCCATAGTTTTTTTTGTATTGGTAAGCACTAACATAGGTAAGTAAATTTTTACCTGGTATCGCAGAGTTCTGGAGTGTAATAAAACAATTTTATTGTTATTTGGCCACCTCTTTGTCCTTTCTTCGTAGGTCAGACGATGTAGGTTACATACACAGTATTTTCCAGAAAGTTTCGTAGTGTCGTGTCCATTATTTATCAGGGATCATTATCTATTATAAATAAATAAAATAAAATCTTTTTATTTCAGGATTGTTCCCATGGTCTTGTAGGTAGGTAGGTACCTACTTATCTACATTAATATTTATAACTTAGGTACATTACTAGATATTAAGTAATATTTCTTACACCAATATTTGTCACAACGGGGATTCGAACCGAGGCAAGACCTCTGCGTGTGCTACATACCTACATAATTACAATTCAGTTGGAGTAGGTTAACATTTTCTTCCTCTTCTCTATTTAATGTTGTGTTTGTGAATAACATTCTATCTTCACGCCAACAGTATCCATAGTGCCTGCCAATGATAAAAAATGTAATTCCGCACCTATAAACTGTAGTTTGCAAACAAACTTTTCTCGTATCTGTAGGAATAACGCTGTTCATCATTTATTCGGCTGGTCCCCGGCCGGGCCGTATTCATAAACATGTGCAGTGAAACTTTGGCAGGCAACTTTTTGCATATTTACGGTTATACCGCGCGCGATGGGACCAAAGTATTGCACCCCTATCACGGTCTTGGCAAACGTAACCGAAGTACGATTTACTATGGTTTTCGGTTTTCCAAAACAGGAAATGCTACGGACTGTTGCTTGGCTGTATTTAGCCTACTTCAGGTACCTACTTACTCTCTCACAATACGAGTTCATGTTTCTTTCATCTTACCATGTAAAGTAATTTTATGATGAGAAAATATTATTAAATTGAATTTGATAGTGTTTCTGCAGAACTTTATGGGTAAGCGCTGGTTTTATGTTTGCTGTACCGAAAGGGGCTGTGAAACGTGCTATTTCGGTGCGAGCTAAATTAACAGCGAGTTTAGTCGGCCGTGCAATCTATTGAATATCGCACGAGGTTATTACAGTTCCCTTAGTAAACGAACATTATAATACTTTATAGCTGTTTCTCACGGATCTTTCGAAAATCGCTAATAAAAAACAAACTTATTGAGATTTTAAATTACCTATGTATGACGATAACTAACCGCTAGATAATATGTACATTCTTTGATTATAATATATAGTAGATAATGTGTGGGCTAATGGTTCAAAATAGCACAGTAATAAAATAAAGCAATGTCTTTACGTCGTCGTCGCGCCGTCGCCAGTTCGTAGCAGTGCTACGAACTACGAAACTTCTACGATGCTAGCGAGCAACGAGAGTAACCTAGTGCGAGGGGCTTTTTTGACCCGCATCTAGGGTTGCCAGGTCAAAAAATCAAAAAGCCGGACAGACCAGCCAGTTTAGCCGGACATTTCGGTAAAAAAGCCGGACACCCCATATTATTTAGAATTTTGTGTCTCAGTATTAATAGGTACGAAAATCATTGTCGCTGAATAAGAAAACTGATAACGCAACCTACTTTTGACAGAGTTTCGATCGACAGTCGAGTCTGAGAGACCACTAGCGACCGTCTCTTGCATGCGACTGAAAATGAGCTTAAATACATAACAAATGCGCGAGCGAAGTGAGCGCGAAATTTTTCTCATGTACACGTAAATCACCTACCTAAATTGCCTATTACTTCTTGAAAATTTCAGGTCTACCGAGATTTTACGACCATTGCTAAAACATGAGATGGGTTACAAGCGGGTAGGCATCTAAACATAATCGTTATACTTATTTAATTTAACAACATTGGCAAAATCTTCGTGTAAGCGAGAGGCTATATCAATCAGATAACTAAATTAACAACAGCGTGAGCGTAAAATTTTGTAATATAAAGAATAGTAATAACAGTTTTTACAAAAAATCTTGACATTGCTATTAGACTTTTTAGAGTTAAGACTAGAAATATGTTTGTCCAGGGGGTTTAGACGTTGTGATGAGCGACAACGAAGTTCGCAAGGTTATGAGAACATTTCTTCAAATACGAAGCCTTAATTTGACGCGTTCACTAAATGACGTGACCGCTGTTGGTAGAAATGTTAACATAACTTTACGATCTTCGCGGTCGCTTGTAAAATTATTGCATTGCCTAAGCTGGTCTAAGCCCCAGAGTGGTGTCATGAGCTTCATGACCCCATGAATCCACGCTTGGCGAAAAGCCTAACAAAAGCCGGACAGGCCGGACAACGTTAATTTTAGCCGGACAACGTT
Source organism: Carposina sasakii (assembly GCA_014607495.2). Classification (NCBI taxonomy): domain Eukaryota; kingdom Metazoa; phylum Arthropoda; class Insecta; order Lepidoptera; family Carposinidae; genus Carposina; species Carposina sasakii. The sequence goes on along the minus strand of CP053156.1, from coordinate 7,617,242 downwards.
AATTTTAGCCGGACAACGACCAAAAAGCTTGACTCTGTCCGGCTTTATCCGGACGCCTGGCAACCTTACCCGCATCGTAGCTCGTGTCAGTGTTCCCAGATCGTACCTTGCGAAATTATCTCATATTTGCTTGTGTATAGCTATCGGGATGAAGAATAACGTTGCCAATATGTAATTTAGAAAAGAGATGGTAAAATTCGTCATCCGAGTAATTGACCCGGTGGCTTAGTGGTTATAGCGGCTGGCACGGTTTGCAGTGGTCGTGGGTTCGATTCCCACTCGGGTGAAGAATTTTTTTCATTTTCTTTATTAATAATTTTATCTCATATTTATTACATTATCGTGTTTTTATCGCACAACAGAATATATGGTCAAGGTATGCAATCCTACCCCCCCCGCTCACGAGTTGGATTTTGTGGTTTTTAGGGGTAAATTTCAAAATTCTTGGGGTAAAATTGGGTGTTTATCGTAAATTTCGTAGATTTGACAAAAAATTGTAGAATTTGGACGAATTATCGTGCGATACCTAATTTTAATTTTTATGGCATGACACTCAAAATTATCGTGGATCTACGATAATTATCGTGCATCTGGTAACGCTGGCTCGCGTCGAAAATAAAGTCCATTAAATGGGAATATACAATAGGGTCTGTCCTTGGTCTGTCTTAATTACGATGTCACTAACAATTAGGTGCTAATAAGGTAAGTACCTTATCCTACCTGCATTTATAAAACTGGATAAAAATAGGCGTGTAAATATTTACAAAAAAAATATTATTTAGAAAAAAATCTTTTTCTCTAGGTACATACTTTTAAAATTAAAGTAGGCTACGTGCATTTGTTTTAATCGCGTATTACTGAAATGAAATATAAATCTCTCAATATTATGTTAACAAATCAAGCAGTTTGTCACTTGGTATTGGGGAGAAGACACATAAAGGCCCAGCCCCTAGTCTCTTTATGAAATATGAAATGTAATGAATTCTCGCATCGCTGGTCAAGAAACAAATTCAGAGCAAGAAAGCATATTTCCCTAGCGACCTTTTACAAAGTTAACAAGGTGTAACTTGGGAAATAAATAAAGGAAGTCTGCGATTAATTTAAAACTCTGGTTTTTTTCACCCGATACACTGCTATCGGATTTCAGTGGGAACATTATTTAGCGACAAAAAAAACCAAACCAGGCAAGGCTTGGGCTATCTATAGGTATGTTCTGTTGCTTGTTGTAACACAGAGTTAGTTAAACGTACCAAGGTTATTACTCCAACTGTTAGCTTGAGAAAGACAAGCGACTGGGAACATCACTGGCCGCTTCAAATTGGTGGTGAACATGTGATGGCATATGCATTTGGACGCGCGGAACAAACTACTAAGTACTACAAACTACATCCGCGTCCGTCCGTAATATCATGCACTGTAAGAACCCGTAGGTAACCAGTCACCACCGTCGTAGGTACATTTCTTAGGTAGGTATATTTAATAATAGGTTATATAGAGGTAGAAAAACAGATTTAGTTAAGTATTAATATTAACAATACTTAGTATGTGACTAGGTAGGCTGAAAGTCGTTACTACAACACGCAATATGAAATAGAGGATCGATACAAATAAGGTATTATTTTCGTTAGATATACTCGTACAAGTCTAAAATCGCAACATAATACAAAATGTTGGGTACTTTTTAGCAGAAAATTAAAGTCAACTTGAAAAATTTAAAACGCAGAATAAAAATAGTTTAATGCAATAGCTAAACGAACAAGCTTTATCCATTTGGTCATTCTGCAGTGAACCTAATAGGTAAGAAAGAAGGCTAGTACCTAATGTATTTTTGTAACAACAACAAACAAAGAATAGGAAAGGTATACATAAGAAATCTTTTCCGGACCAAATTTAATTAGAAAACAATTACTACTGTTCGGCCGATATGTAAACTGGATATCCAAACATTTTATCTTATGACACGCCTAATTATACTCGTATACTTAATTATCAAAAACGATACCTAAGTTGCACGGTTTTCTTTATATGAAAATATGTAGTTCTGATTTTTTGGGCGTGGCTGTAAGAATGTACGAATATTTCTTAGACGCTTTGATCAATATACGAGTATCTAAACCAAAGATTAAGTATTCTTTGACTGCAGTAGGGAAACTTAACAGAAGGTCTGTTAAAGTGTCTAATAGGCCCTCATCTGTTGACATAGTCTATTAGAAGGGTCGATGCTCATTGTGAGTTATATATGCAATGTTTCACTGCCTCATTATCTATGACTCAGGCGTAAAACTTATCGCCCTGGGTGTTTGAGCATGAAGGAAAAATAATGAGGATATTGCGTATCTCAATGTATGAACACCAGTAACCGGCACAAATTTTGAATAAAATGAATTATTTGCTAATATTTGCCTCATCATCATATTAAGATCACAGTCACAGTCTACCTTTCATATCGTCCCTCGCGTAAGGGCTACATTATTTTCTAAAACAAATGCGGTTTGTTAATAAGTTAGAACATTTCCATTAGATTCGTTAACGGTCAGCAGAGTTGTGTATGTGCCCGATAAGCGGCAGTAGGCTCATCTCTTACCACGTGGGACAACGGATAACCGGTGAAAGTAGGTGTATACTTCCACCCAACTTCTTTGTATGTGATTGTTTGTATTTATTTAAATGTTGTTAAGTCACCTCCCCATCGTCTTCGCTTGATGATTCTGACAGATGAGAACCTAATTGTGCCGCTTACTTCTCTTTTAATGATTAAACAATAGTACGGTACAGTCCAATCTACCTAAATAGCCCTTAGGCTGTGAATAGGAGTGCTAATAGGTTCGTTTTGTTTATGGTTATTTGTGGAAACTAGTGGTAAATGAAAGTGCTACTAGATTAGTTGGGAGGTAGCATCTAAATGTTTGTTACTGATCTTTATGATAAGTGTATTATTTGTACTCACCACTACAACAGGTTTTGAGTTAAATCGGATTTACATTATCAAAAATGTAGCTAGACCACCAGAACTAATGTCTTCTGTAATAGATTCATTTTTTACAATGGGTTTTTACCCACCACCAGGCCCTATGCCAAGGGTACCGATTCGATTATCGAAGATTTGGAAAGAAAAACATCAAAAGTTTTCAACATAGAGGGAAAGTGCTCCGTGATTAGAATAGAATCATTTTTATATGATAATTACACTTGTACAAACATACTATGTAGTACCAATAGAAAATAGAAAAAGGGTGGAAATAGATGTAGCTACCTAGTACATAAAAAGGTACAGCGTCTAAAAGTAAGTAGAGTCAGCTGTAGATCGTGGATGTAGGCTGGAGGAGGAGAGCTTATTCATTGTTGAGGGTGAGGTTTTCATTTTTCTAAGTAGGTAAGTGTTCACGCGATACCCTAAAGCCAGTTGCACACTAGGAGGATCCAATTAAGCGTTAGGAGTGAGTAACGAACACTGCCTAAGCTTTGAGCAAGGAGCTCAACTTTAAGCTTTAAGTACTTTTATTCGCTTACACTGCAAGGAATTAGCTCTCATAGCGTAACCTGCTTGTAGTTTACTTGTAGGTACACGAGTGTTTATATCATAAAGAAGCTTGGGGATTTTCATCCTTTTTTGACTTGGTATACGTTTCGCATAGTTTCACTAAAGAGTTTGGCATCTTCTCATTGGAGGGTATTTTTTACGTTATTTTATAAGAAAAATCCCAAAAATTCAGAAAAATGCAAGAACAGATAACGTGTTGATAGTGGGTTTAGCGTATCCGGGACAAATATCAATGACAAGCTCATCGCCTGATAGAATAATCGAGTTCCTTGTGGACTTTTGCGACATGCACAGAAGGAGATGCAGCTGATGTATTCTAACGAAGCCCAGTATGAGCAGAGTGGATTATCTGCAAAATATTATAAATAGGTACCTATATCCTAACATTTTTGCGTAGGGGGTAAAATATGCTTTAAATATCTGTTCACAGTAAATACAAAGTTTAGACGCTTCTGTAATAAACAGAGCAAAGTTGAAAGAACAATTAATTAGCTATGGAGCAGACGTTCTTGAGATGCAGCGCATTTGTACGGAAAACTATGACCGCAAAGTCTATAAATTTAGCACAACACAAACAACAGTGCATACATACTAATGCTATTACTTCGCTCACGGTTGCCAGCAGTTACGTTTTTAGATTAGCAAGTATTATAACTTCGCGACTGATGGATTGCTTAGCTATAGTCGAGTTTTCAAATAGTGAAATCGTTTTACCTTGGGACGTATACATAAATCTTACGATAACCCCCGGTCAGACATGGAGTAGTGCTATTCTACTGAGCCGATACTTTACCGATTCATATACCGTGATTCCTTGCAGAAAACTTTGGTAATATTTGTAGTCACCGACCACTTAGCCATTTAAATTGTGAATGCATTAATGGTGGGTTCCCACGGTGCGTGATTTCGCGGACGCGCCGACGGCTACGGACGGACGTGCACCACGGACGCGTCTGTATTACCACAGACACTCCGTTTCCCACGATCCGTGGTGCGGGCTGGTGTGCATCCGTCCGTAATATTACGCACCGTGGAAACCCACCTTTAGATATTATTATGTTATGTAAAATAATAAATATTATGCGTAATTATTTTGACGTGTCAGCCCGCTACATATTATGTAGGTAGATACAGCTGGTAACATGCTGGGTGCTAACAGCTACATTCTACGAGTATCTTAAGAACATTGTACTTTTATTCCCGGTCGTTCCCACCCTGTTGCCCCCACTGGGTTGAATGGGAAAAAAAATTTCGTTCGTCCCCAGTGGTGACGATTTGAACTTTTTATTTCACACTGATTCTTTTTTTACGTTTGCCTATTTCCTTAAAGTTTTCTTGAATTCGGTTGAATGTCTATAATACGTCACAATACAGTGTAATAACTTTGGCCATTTTATTGATTATGTATTTTTAACTATACCTAATGTTGCGATTATTACAGTTTGACTCTCTGTCTATAGCGGAACGAGTGGGAAATAAAAAGTTACAATCGTCACCACTGGGGACGAACAAAACTTTTTTCCCACTCGTACCCATTGGGGACGACAGGGTGGGGACGACCGGGAATAAATGGCATGTCACTGCAAGTACAAGTATCTGGGTACCTTTATGTCACGACATATCATATCAGATAAATATAAATCCAGCTTTACATGTAGCTATTCCTATCAATTGCATAGTTCAAATGCATTGCATGCATTAAGCGATTACACGTTTGATTCGACACGAATAGGTAGGTAAGTTGAAAAACTTCTAAACTTAAAGTGCATTAGAATGTTAACGAGCAGCATAAAAATTTTGATTTTTAATACATACCACAATAAGTAACACTTAAGTTTTAATTATTCTTATTGTGGTTTACTCATTTATTATGTGTAATTGTAGTATGTACCTACTTGTTTTTTTATTATTTTCATATATTATAAGGAGCAGTTTACACGTGGCAGCATTTCCATATACAGAGTGATTTTTGGTTGTCAACGTTCCCGAAAACTACGAAATCTCCTTATCATCACGATCATTTTTCTCCATGCAAGCATTCCTGGGAAGTGTCTAGTTCCCAAGATATTATGGTCCAACCAAAGTTGAGTAAATACACTCCGTTTTTCTGCATAAATGCACAAAGACGCGCGTAACAAGATTTTTTTACGAGAAATAATTAATATCTGTCTATGATAAAACTAGCATAAACACTTGACACTATAAATTTCGCCCGATCAAGCAATAAAAAAAAAAAAAAATTACATCGTTCCCCAGTATTTTTTTTGGCATAAATTTACTTTATTTGATGTATAGAGTACGTACCCTTTGTTAAGGGTGGCAACAAAAAAACATCCTGTATATACATGTATATATATTTATCCTATGCTGATACTCTGACGATTTTTATCCGCTATTCTTAAAAAATCGCGCAGGTCTATTATTTTTACTCAGTAAAAACCGCAGTCGTCTAATACCTTATTACGAAAATGATTACGTTTTCACGACAGCTTTTGTTAGCTAGCTAGGATTTTTTATGATTCAATTTAATAAAAAAAGTTTATGACTCCATCTCTTATTTCAATATTTTAAGTAATGCCTACCTACCTGTAGGAAAGTCATCGCACAATCCTGTTAGAAATATATCTACCTGATACATAATAGATCTAGGTGCCAGTGCCAGTGCCATCTATCTTATAAATGTCACATTATAATCATAATCTGTTAGGTCATAGGTAGGTATTGTATTCAGAATAGAATGAGGATAGAGAGATAACAATCACCAATAACACAGGGAATTAGCCTTAGATAAAGTAATTTAGCAGCTGTGAGCATTATCGGACGGACAGTGGAGAATACAGTGGTAGACAATTCTTGGCCAACTCAGCCCCAATCAATGCATAGATAAGTAATCGAATGATTCATACCTCATAATTACATATTCTGTTTATTGTGTTTTTAGATAGACATAATTTAAAATTAGTCCACTAGGCGATTATGGGCATAGGCACATCAGGGCCTAGTGGACATAACTACTATAGTAGGTAGGTACATTATAATAGTCTGTGGACATACCTCATGTCTGCACATATAAATCAATATAAGTTAATCAAATTTAGCGCCCATCAAGTATGGAGTAAGTTAAAAGGGAGGCTGAACGAGGGTCCTCTGGGCCCTCTGGTGGGTAACGAGCTCTCGAGTCCAGTGGCTCGGTCGCTTTGATCCACCATTCATACGCCCCTCAGCTGCTTTGTCGCTTAATGAGATGCAGCCATTTTGGGGAATCGTGGCGCTAAACATAAGTCCTATTCGCACGCGTTCCAATAGACTTTTTACTTCAAGTGGGTAGGTATTGTTGGATTGTATTTTACATGTAATTTAGAAATGTCTATGTAAAAGTAAGGTATATATCTTTCTTTATTCAAATCATTCATGGCTCGCATGGGCATCTGTATATGGACGCACAAGTTATGCAAAAGTAGTACTGTATTCATAATGAGAAGTATCAGATTACTTATAGGCACTGAGCCAACTCATCGCACATTCCTCATCGATGTTTGATTTGCTATATATATATTAGAATGATGGGACCGCACTCGCTGGTTAGGTAAGATTAAGTTTAATTAGGAAAGCTATCGCGTTTTTATGACTTGAAAACTTAATTGTACACTACGTAACTTGAAAAGTAGGTTATATATTGTACACTAAAGAAAAAGATGAGGGCTTTAATTTAATAAGTGCTTACTATGCGTTTCACAAACGATGTCGCCGGAGGAAAGTCATCATTTAAATTTGGGATGAATTTGGGTCTTTTAAAATAAAATTTCACGAAAGGTAAATTGAGGCATAGAGGAATAAGATGTAGACATAGAGTGCTAATGTCATACTAACAGTTTCAATGCACCATTAGACTTTTCGGTGCCTCACAATTCCAGTCCTTGACAGTTAGATTGCATTACTATACATTACAATACATTAGTAATGTAGTACATTACTATACATTACACTAATAGAATCTAAGTGTCACGGACTGGTACCGAAAAGTCTAATGGTGTATCGAAACTGTTAGTATGACATTAGCACTCTATGTCTACATCTTATTCCTCTATGATTGAGGTAGGCAACACTCAAAGTGAGGTAGGTAAAGACTTTTAGAAAACAATCAGTGCGTGAAAAATGAATTTCGAGAAAACATTATGCCGAGATTTTGCATGTACCTACTTATGGAATGCTTCGAAAAACAAGCATATTTGTACACTGTAAGTATGTAATAATTTAGACAGTTCTAGTCGTTTACCTTCTCAAAATATCAGGGCATTATTATCTATAGGTAGGTACTTTATACAAACTCTATACTACCAAATAGGCGATTAAACTAAAATAAGGTTAATCAAAAAACCCAAGGTTTTCAAGGATTCGATATGAGTAAGCTACCGGGGGACTCATAAAAATAAATAGTCGAATCGATCTACTGATTTCCTCAAAAGAGCTGACTTTTGATAGCGTGAAATTCGGAATGATTGGTCGTTACATATAAGGAGATATATAACCTTATATAATTCGCGCCTATTATCTCCAAAGCAGTTAAAATTACAACATTTCTCACCTGTTAGCATATTATATTTTAAAGCCTTTTGGCACTCTATAAAATACATTTAGCTTCAAGACATGCAAAACAGGCTAAACAATTATCAATGGCATTAATAATGAAAGTCTTTGCATTAAATCCTTGTAGTTTGTCCCATCAGTTTCTATCTAAGGCGTCTTCATCTATTATTACGTCGATCTCGACAGTGCACTGGATTCACGTAACAATTTTCTTTATCTTAAACAAAGAGAGGTTTTTTTACGGGTTTAAAGAATTACAATTACATTGAAGTCACGTAATTAGTGGTAATTTTTCTCTTGACTGGCCTCTTTCAGGTGATAGTACGTGTAACATTTTTTTTAAAGAAGAGTTGTATTACAGAGTGATTGAAGTTTATACGACTGACGCACGATTCAATATATGTTGAATAATTTTAAGAGTTTCCACTTGAGCCATTATTAAAATTTATGTTATACGTTGCCAGTCGTCTTTTGCTTAGGAAGAAAATGGGGTAGTTTCATAGGAAACCATAGGGTTGACATAACATCTTATTCTTATCAGAATATATAATCAAAATCATACCTTTCTGTAAAATTACAATTTGATTATGTATCCAAATGAGGTAGTAATAAGCCTTCAAAGGCAAGTCCATTTTTGAAATGTAAAATTAATTGAAAATTACAACATCACATGTCCACCTGCATCATTTACAGCAACTTTTGTTTTGTGACCATATTTATAAATGCAATCTATACATATAATAAAAATTTAACGGGTCGCTCTCTGTACATGGAAGATATATGAGAAAAAATATTATAGGAGACCTTTATTAACGCAATAGTACCCAAAATAATGATTTTTTGAATTGTTGTCTGTTTGTCGGTTTGTCTGTGCGTTTGTGCACGCTAATCTCAGAAACGGCTGAACCGATTTCGATGCAGTTTTCGGGAATATACAGGATGATTTTTGGTCGTCAACGTTCCCGAAAACTACGGAATCTCCTCATCATCACGATCATTTTTCTCCATGGAAGCATACCTGGGAAGTGTCTGGTTTCCAAAATATTAGGGTCCAAAGTTGAGTAAATAGACTGCGTTTTTCTGTATAAATGCACATAGACGCGCGTAGCAGGATTTTTTCACGAAAAATAATTAATATCTGTCTATAAAAAAACTAACATAAACACTAGACACTATAAATTTCGCACGATCAAGGAATTTAATTTTTTTTTTCAAAAAAAAAAAAAAAATTCCCAGCATTTTTTTTGGCATAAACTTACTTTATTTCATGTATAGAATACGTACCCTTCGTTAAAGGTGGCCACAAAAAAACATCCTGTATTGTGACAGGTCCCACTTAACATATAAGCTAGTTTTATCCCGGGAAAATGTTTTTATCCCGGATAATTTCGACATTTTGTTTTTTTTGACGTGAAACGTCTTTAAAATCGCGCCGACACATACGGGTACCAGGTTTAAAAACTGGACCGTAACGAAAAGGTCTATATCATCGTACCTTAATAATTAAAAAACTATTGGTCTTAGAAACAAAAATGTGGTGTAAATATTTCACTTATATAGTCAGCTCGCTGTTATGACATTGAGTTCGTGTCGGGGTCAAGCGGGGGGCGGGGGAGGGATACTGCGATAACTGTGCGAAACCGGCGCTCGCGCTTGTTTCTATTCAGTGTAACTCGTGACTCCGACTTTATAGCGTGGTGATTCTTTCGTGTGTTTGTCAAGTTTATTTGAACCGATTGATTTATACAAAAATAAGTGTAATTTGGACAGTATTTATATCTATACTAATATTATAAAGCTGAAGAGTTTGTTTGTTTGTTTGTTTGAACGCGCTAATCTCAGGAACTACTGGTCTGATTTGAAAAATTCTTTCAGTGTTAGATAGCCCATTTACCAAGGAAGGCTACAGTCTATACAACAACCTGCCCGGCTTCGCACGGGTACAACGCCCCCTCACGCGGACGAAGTCGTGGGCGGCTGCTATTTAAAATAACCAGAAAGTGACAATAAATATATAAACATTTGCTATGTATTTTATGTTTCTATTACGTACCTGTTCTTTTTTTATTAAAATACTTAAAACAGCGTCCATCTTGTTTTCATTTCAATCTTTTACTTTAAAAGCGATTCGCTAACATAGACGTTTCACGTTAAAACCAACGGCCGTGTGCCCCGACACAGCCCCACCCGCTTTTTGTAGTCCACGCGGACGGAGTCGCGTACGTCCACTAGTATTTAATATAGCTATATTTAATTTTATTTCTTTTCTTTAATAGGAAAACCAATAGTATTTACATTTCATAATAATTACAGGTAAATTTAAGTTATAATTAGGCCAAGAATAGGTTTTCACAATATTTCTGTGTTAAAGTGGTACGTTTAGAAACAGGGGCAAAGACAGCTTCTCACCTGTAGTGAATGAGCCTGTCTCGAGCGCATACGTCACTAGATGGCACGACAGTCGGTGTCAGGCAGGTGCGGACGTGCGGGTGTTGTGTGCGTTGACGAGCCAGGTATTAGAGCGGAATACTGCGACGTTACATGTGGCGACGAGGATTAAAGTAAGTACCTACCTACACACAGTAATCAATGGAAACGAAAAAACACAATAACCTAAATAGTTAATCCTACAGCACCCTGAAATGGAATAAATGTTGAGCGCACTTTACTTGGGAAAAAGGGGGGGAAAAGGTTAAAACTTACAGATTACATATATATAGGAAAACACAAAGGTTTTTTAATTAGTTATTAGGAATTTGTTCCATAGCAATATCCATTATTTACTTTTCTGTCGATAATATGCTTACGAAGATTTGAAACGGTAATGACTTAAACTGAATTTGTTTATTACCTTTAGTTTTTATTCGTTAAGAAGATAAACTTTGACTACCTACAAGTCACTCACTATTATGAAGTTGGTAGGTAGTAGATTATGCTATCGTAGCAGTGGTTGTCATATAATCTATGCTAATTCCTGATGCGAATGCTTAAGCCCCTCTCATCCATATAATAAGAAGATAAACTTTGACTACCTACAAGTCACTCACTATTATGAAGTTGGTAGGTAGTAGATTATGCTATCGTAGCTATTTTGAAATTTATTCACCCTCTATAAACTTATGCTCTTGATTTTCGTTAACATCTGTTGCTCTTGTGCTGTTTATTTCTGTCTAAAGCCAAATGAATTTTAATTTTATCTACTCACTTACACCATACGTAAGGTAAGTATGCTAGAGCGAGATGAGAGATCTTCAGCACACTATATCTTACATGGTTACTTATGAATCCTGCATGGGATTATCCGAGTCTGCAATAGAAAACGTTAGCTGCATCTCAAGATCGAACAAACTCTGAAACGTTCTTTCAGGTGGCCGTAAGCTCTGCAATCGTATCGTTTTCCTATACAAGTAACGAAAAAAAACTTCAACATTCTTTAATCCACAGGCCAACAGGCCAAACATAATGCCTAAAAGATACTATCCATAAATCAGGCTTACAATATAATTAGGGTAGCAACATTGTGTTCAAACTTCGAGCGTTACCGCAGGTAGTCCTTCAGAAGTTGAGCTTTAAAAACATGAAACCTCTAAATCTGCTTACAGAATTTTAATCGGGCTCGAAGCGCTATCTGGTTGCCTAAAAGGTCGCATTTCATTTACCCAAAATCTTGATATAAGATGACACAGTAGGTACACCTCTGTTAAAATAGCTATATCTCAGACATACACAACAGCCTGTTGCAGTCTGTAGCTGGACGTTGTCGCTCCCAGAGCTCGCCAAAAGGCTAGGAACTGCCATTTATTTGTTTAAAGGCTAGGTACTGACTGATATAGGCGGGTTTTCGCCCTCCGCAATAACGCTAGGCAGGCGGGTAGGTGACCACAGACACAAATTACATAAATACTAGACCACAGTATGATTTTCGGAGTTTACTGCAAACACGATGACATGCTTTATTGTTCTGAATGCTTAAATGATTTAAAATATGATTCACAGAAATCGAAATTTTAGAGCTACTGGAAATTTTTCCGTTATATCCGGCCGGTGGACGACCGTTGGTGGCGCATTATTAATTACCGTCTGCCCAAGCATTTAATATTTCACCTGACTGCAGGATCGTCCGCTCCTGGCCTAATCCCCACTTAATTCCCCATATTTCGTCGTTTTTACCGTTTATCCGTAACGGAAGCTCATTTTTAATTTTAATGCGATTAGATCAGTATGCCGGCCCGGCGGGTTTTGGAACTTTTACTGAATGTTAATTATGTATCTGGCCACGTATTAGCTTTTTGAAGGCTTTTTGCATTTTGCCTCTTACGGCCATTTGCAAGGTACCTGCTAGAGATTAATACATATATAAACTACTAAAATCAATAGATACATAATTTATATTTAGAACCTACGATAATATAAACAATTATAATATCCCAAACCGATAAGCAAGAGCAGAAAATAGTAACAGTAAAACATTTTACTGCCATCATTAGTTTATTAATAGATTTTCCATCATAATAAACTTTATCGCTAGTCGTATTCTCTTATTGAGTGGGTTGCTCTGTTACGACTATTTGTACAACCATTATTGTTAAAATTGTGGAAACGAGATATCGCTTTACACTGTTATCTTCCACAATTAAAAAACAATGCCGCTTAAAGAATTCAATTACTCCATGGTATTCGTGGCCATATCCATATCTACATGAAATTGTTGATTCATTTTGAGCAATACGAGTAGCATCTTCATGACATGGTCAATATTATAACCACGACGTAATATTGTTTCAATGCCCAATTTAATATCAAGTATCTAATATACAGCCTTTTTTCATATAACGTGTCATTCCATTTGTGTAAAAAAGCAAGATGACGTATGCACTGACCCGTGGGTAAAACGATAATTTTATTTACGCATTTGTTGTAGCTTAGTGCTTAGTGAGCCCTAAAATCTCTACCATTTTCATCGTATCGCTGCGATCATTTCTGAAGATCTCTTTATCTTGAAAAGGTCAGATGCTAGTCAGTAACCTTTTCAAGATAAATAGATCTATGAATTGTTTTTTAGAAGTAAGAATGTGTGGGTTGTGGTAGTTTCAGATTCTACTTCGACAGTGGAAAGGAAAAACGATAAAGCGCCATTTTTTAAATGGTTTAAATATACCAAATGACGCAGTCTTTTTCACTGAGTTGATAGGTCTTTCATCTTCTCTATAATATAAAAATGAATCGAAATGTGTTGCTAAGCGTGAATCTCCGTGTAACAGCTGAACCGATTTCGCAAATTCTTTTTTACAATAATCCTTGAAGTGGGAGGATTGTTCTTAGGTAGAGAAAAATTTAAAAAATTGCCTGGAAAAGTCTTTGAAAAAGGCATTACACCCGTGTAAAGCCGGGGCGAATCCCTAGTATGCGATAAAAATGACGCTTTACCACTGTCGATTTGCATTTTTATATTTGATACAGTGAATTGCAATACTTAGATACTATATAGGTAGGTAGATCTGCTATTAGCCCAGTGGTTAAGACGTGCGCCTTCCAAGCGGGAGGCGTAAGTTCAATCCCTGTCACTGGCCTGTACCAATGAATTTTTTTCATGTATAGATTTTAATGTTGTAAAATTGTCACTTAAGTCTATAGGTAATTATCACATTTAATTGTCACGAAAGCACGTAAAACCGTTGGTCCTGCGCCTGATCTCTCTCCGGTCGTGTAGGCTTTCCGTCCCATCGGGCTATGAGAGTGACGGATTAGAGAGTGCACCTGTGTTTGCGCACACACTTGTGCACTATAATATCTCCTGCGTAGATCTCCTGGCTGATCTCCGTAGAGATTGATCGCCTAGGCCGAAATACGGTCGGAGATCTTACTTATATTCCATATTGTTATTTTAGTATAAGTGGGTACTACATACTATCAATGTAAAAGATTGTGAGATTGGATGTTTACCTTTTGACACAAAAACTACTAAACGGAACTGAAATAAAATTTGGCAGGACCGTTACAACAATTTCAATACAATTTTATGTTGACATGCACTACAGGATGTAAAGCGAAATTCTATGAAAATAGCCCACTATAATGAACCAACATAAAAAATATCCTCAAAATACCAAGTTTATTTTTCAAGATTGTATGAACATAGTGTTGTTTAGGAATTCTCTATACTATCTAAAAAAAATGTACTATCGAAACTCAAATTTTGGGGATGAGATCTCTATAGTGCGCTATTTTTATAGCATTTCATTGTTACAGTCTGTATAGGTATACGAAGTCACGGCTGTCTGCTATAATGTATAACATATTGGTACAGGTAATGCTTGTATACAGCCATTGATGGATTCGATGCCTAACGCATTATTAAGCCGTACTACCTAATACCTACCTACAATTGAAATAGTTTACCTATCGATCTAACTGGGGCGCTTTCGAATGCAATATCCGCTTTAAAACGAGTTTTCAGTCCAAAAAACTATTCGACTAGTGCTGGTAAACTGTTATGCTATGATTGCTGTTTTTTATTGCGAAATTTGATAAGCACTGTGTGTATGGGAGTAATTGACTTTTATTCTACGCTCGTTGTTGCCTGTGACTCCGCTTGTAAGGAAGTTGGTAAATAAAGTTAGTATATTTATGAAAATAACAACACATGAAGCGTTGACATATAGTTAAATAATATACACTTGTACCTCCCGTGTTGACAACATAGTCCAAAATACAAACTGCGGTCACCAACCCGTCTGCCCAGCGTGGTGACTATGGGCAAATACCCCTCATGGCAGTCCTGTGGCGTGCCCTGGGGGAGGCCTAGTCCAGCAGTGGACTGCAATAGGCTGATGATGAAGATGATGACTTTACTTATGACAATAAATATATTAATAAAATTATGTAGGTGTTTACTCAGAGCCCGCTACCTACTCATAACTATATAGGTAGAATCTACTCAGGACTATAGAATAAATGTAAGGACACCAGGGACAAAATCAACTAAGTATATGAAATAAATACTTAACGGCCAATTTCAATACTAGAGATCACGAAGCACTTGAGAATTTTTGATTCCTATGAATTTGCAATAAATCTCTTAAGATTGGTTATTAAAATGGGCTGTACGAAGGTTCTTGTCATTAATTAATATTATGAGTTTATAATACATACAGGATGATTTTTGGTCGTCAACGTTCCCGAAAACTACGGAATCTCCTCATCATCACGATCATTTTTCTCCATGGAAGCATACCTGGGAAGTGTCTGGTTTCCAAAATATTAGGGTCCAAAGTTGAGTAAATAGACTGTGTTTTTCTGCATAAATGTACATAGACGCGCGTAGCAGGATTTTTTCACGAAAAATAATTAATATCTGTCTATAAAAAAACTAACATAAACACTAGACACTATAAATTTCGCACGATCAAGGAATTTAAAATTAAAAAAAAAAAAAAAAATTCCCAGCATTTTTTTTGGCATAAACTTACTTTATTTCATGTATAGAATACGTACCCTTCGTTAAAGGTGGCCACAAAAAAACACCCTGTATATTTTAATATACATACAATTTTCTTGCTTGTAGCATACAATTTTATTAAAGCACAGTAAGGACTGGCATGGTCTAACTAAACAATACCTATGTGTTATTAACAGTTACATATTCTTGGAAGTCAATAATGACGTTCAATGAGTGCACAAGAAAAAATGTCGATAAACCAGGGGTTGTTTTATTAGTACCTAGTAAAGCGGACTCATCATCATCATCATCATTTACAGCCCTGAGAAGTCCACTGTTGGACACAGGCCTCCTCCAACAACCTCCACTCCGACCGGTCGGAAGCCGCCTGCATCCAACCGACGCCCGCGACCTTGGCCAGGTCGTCCGTCCACCTCGCGGGTGGCCTTCCCACGCTGCGCTTGCCGATACGTGGTATCCACTCTAGAACTTTCCGACTCCATTGGCCATCAGTTCTTCGAGCTATGTGCCGTTTGCCACTTCAGCTTGCTTGACCGTTGAGCTATGTCGGTGATCTTTGTACGTCTGCGGATCTCCTCATTTCTGATTCGATCACGCAGAAAGATCCCAAGCATAGCTTTCTCCATCGCTCGCTGTGCGATCCTGAGCACATAGTTAGAGACCAAAGCGGACTATTTGTCAAAAACGTCTCTCAAGCAATATTATTTTTGACCTATTTGACGAATAATACCTATCTTAGGTCAAACAATTCGCAGTCAGATAGCATATCTACCTGTTAAAAAAAGCGAAGAGGAAAAAACAATGACATAACAAGGGAAAATATAAATCACTCACTTGTTACAAACATACGAGTAATGGGCTAAGGCAAACAATTGCTCAGGTAGTAGGTAGGTAGTGTTTTCACAACACAATTATTTTCTACTAGTGGACGCCCGCGACTCCGTCCGCGTGGACTACAGAAAAAGCGGGTGGGGCTGTGTCGGGGCACACGGCCGTTGGTTTTAACGTGAAACGTCTATGTTAGCGTATCGCTTTTAAAGTAAAAGATTGAAATGAAAACAAGATGGACGCTGTTTTAAGTATTTTAATAAAAAAAGAACAGGTACGTAATAGAAACATAAAATACATAGCAAATGTTTATATATTTATTGTCACTTTCTGGTTATTTTAAATAGCAGCCGCCCACGACTTCGTCCGCGTGAGGGGGCGTTGTACCCGTGCGAAGCCGGGCAGGTTGTTGTATAGACTGTAGCCTTCCTTGGTAAATGGGCTATCTAACACTGAAAGAATTTTTCAAATCAGACCAGTAGTTCCTGAGATTAGCGCGTTCAAACAAACAAACAAACAAACTCTTCAGCTTTATAATATTAGTATAGATATAAATACTGTCCAAATTACACTTATTTTTGTATAAATCAATCGGTTCAAATAAACTTGACAAACACACGAAAGAATCACCACGCTATAAAGTCGGAGTCACGAGTTACACTGAATAGAAACAAGCGTGAGCGCCGGTTTCGCACAGTTATCGCAGTATCCCTCCCCCGCCGCCCCGCTTGACCCCGACACGAACTCAATGTCATAACAGCGAGCTGACTATATAAGTGAAATATTTACACCACATTTTTGTTTCTAAGACTAATAGTTTTTTAATTATTAAGGTACGATGATATAGACCTTTTCGTTACGGTCCAGTTTTTAAACCTGGTACCCGTATGTGTCGGCGCGATTTTAAAGACGTTTCACGTCAAAAAATATCCAGGATAAAAACATTTTCCCGGAATAAAAAGTAGCCTATATGTTAAGTCGGACTTGTCACAATATATTCCTGAAAACTGCATCGAAATCGGTTCAGCCGTTTCTGAGATTAGCGTGCACAAACGCACAGACAAACAGACTAACCGACAAACAGACAAAAATTCCAAAAATCATGGTTTTGGGTTCTATTGCGTTGATAAAGGTCTCCTATAATATTTTTTCTCATATATCTTCCATGTACATACAGCGATCCGTTACATTTTATTATATGTATAGATAATACTACCTGCTGTTACCCCACTACAGCTTAGTTAAATAGCTGTTTCTTTATACATGAGTTGATTTACATTCACACATTAAAACCCCGCAAGTGTCGCTCTGACAAGGGTCAACGCGGCTGAATGTGCCTTTTCCGCCATCGCTTTTACACCATGTTTTCTTTCGCCTAACCCGCAACCAAAAAAAGCATTTTGACGTCTTTTTTTAAACTAAAGCCACTTAGCCCTGGTCTAGACATGTAAATAGCTTAAATAACAAACGAAGGCTCGAACCGAACTGCCAATAAACTTGGAACTGATAGAATACGCAAGACTTAACAAGTTGCAGCGATGCTGTTCACAAGGCAAATACGAGTACCTACACATTTTTATTGGCATGAGTTATTGACAGACAATTATTTGAAATAAAAATTTGGCATGAAGAAATGATAATAATATTTTCACTTGGCATTCAATACGTCATGGTTCATTACGTATATTTCGTTCCGTCTTTTATCTTATACATCATTGTGAATAGAACCACAAATAAAAGTATTTTTTTTCACTTGATGGATTTAACGGCTTCAAGTCAATCCGCTGAAAAGAGCTAAAGATAATAAATTCTGTAAGAAAGGTTTTGTACAAATAAATCTCTCGATTTTAAATCTTCAATCAGTGGTATTAACGGACGTCTTCTATAAATAAACCCTTTTAAAGGAATAAAGGCTTTTATTCGATTTGTAAGCAACATCGAGGTAAAAACATTAAACGTGGTATATTTGTTTGTTCATCTTTTAGAAATATGTGTGGCACAATATTCTATATTCTATGTACAGTCTTCTTTAACAAAATATAAAAATAAACTTTTGATCTTAAGAATCATAGTTATGAACAAAATAAAAGTTTATTAAAAAGAAATTGGTATAAATATCTCAAATTGAAGTGAACGATACCTATATTATTTAGGCCGCTTTAGGCTAATTTGGTCCAAAGTCAACCTATCAAAACTATTGACAGACCGAATGGCTAGATCACAATCATCGGCTAAAGTTAAACAGGCGTTGATCCCCTCGCAGTTTAATAATTCTAGGGGTGTAAACTGAAACCTTCGACCTTCCAACAAAAAGCTTCAGCCCGCTATTAATGTATTTATTACTTGGCAACTACTATCAGAATCTGCCGTTTTGATGTTCATAATTGACAGTTTAATATAAGCTCCAATATCGGAATTGTGGTTGAATGTTTGAGGGATTGTTTTAGGAACATCGTCAATTATATCTGAGTTTCTGTTCAGATACTTTATCAGAATCCGTAAGTTATGTCATAGCCGTAAAGTTACTGAGAATTTTGGAAACTGTCATAATTAAATAAGTTAATGAAATGAGCGTGAGGTATGAGGTAAATGTTAGGTTTATAACTAATTAGGTACTTATATTTAAACAGTAGCAAGGGGTTGTGTTATTGTTACTAAAAACTACCTACCTACGTAAACTACAAGCTATTTTCACTGAAAATAAATGCGTGGCATTTTAAAAACAATAAAATACTGTTGTTGTGATTAGATTAAAAGTATACAAACGTACAATTATTTCAATTACTAGGTTTCTACTTAAGAATAACTCATTTATCATTCTGGCTGAGACACTGAAGAAATGATTATTCCCAATCATAAAAATGAAGAAAGTTTGCTAGGAGAGGTGTGAAATGTATCTACCTACATTTTGTAATCGAGATCAATGAGATACATTCACATATACAATAAACTAAATTATACAGGTGTGTATGAAGGAATAAATAAAAGCTTTATTGTGTAAATAAACGTTTTACGCGCAATTTGAAACACAATCAGGTTGCAGATAAGTGTAGGTAATTGCTAATGAACTTTTACAAGTACTTAAGCATCGGAAAAGGTCTGTTTATAGGCTCATTGGTGTTTCTCTTGACGTGTGACCGTAAATTTTTTACGTCTCGATTGAATGGTTCGCCCTTAACTAAAACAGGGCATAAAGTTTCACGATGCCGGTTTATGGCACATTTCGTGTTCATTTTATAAATGATGTTCTTTAGCGATACTTTGGGGATGCCCTTCAGCTTTATTTCGGTGCTATTTCCTAGTTTTATACCAAATGTCTGATTTAAAGGGCACCAAGGGCGCAAGTTTACGAGATTGTCCGTTGATTTGGGATACTAATATTGCTTTAATAAAATTATTAGCTATACTTCTTAGTTAAGTAAAATATCTGAAATAGACGTCTTATAGGTACATAGGTAGTGAGAATACCTACTTGCTATATCATACAATGTTCTTTTTGTTCGTTTATTTGTGTAGGGCCTATTTATTAAGACATATACCTACTTTGTTCACACTTTGAAATTTCTTATGTTAATGAACGTAATAATCTCATCATATTCCTGCCCTTATCCCGTTATTTATGGGGTCAGTGCAATATGGTTTCTTGTGAAACTTTTGAAACCAAGGATTTGGCGATTATTTTACGGCCGACTGCTTGCCTGACACCAATCCTTTTTCTGTACCTGAACATGAATTCAGTGTAGGCCCGTGACTGAAATCGAACCTACGCATTCCGACTGAAAGGCACACGTCTTAACCATTGGGATATCATCGTAATGAACGTGTATGTAAATTAATAAATTGTTTTTTACAGTTTACATGTAACATTAATCCAAAACTAAAGTGAATTAACGTCCCACCTGCTTGCATTTCGGTTTGATTTGACAATCGTGAGGGGCCAGTAATTGATGGGCCACGTGTCAGAGATCACGGACGAAATGAAGCAGACCTCCAATAAACTGGAGACGTGATACTTTCTATTACATTACCTTCTCGCCCTTTCGATTTTAGAACAAAAATCGAAAAATCCTGCGTATTTCTGGCTTGAAAATGGGTCGGATTTCAATAAACAAGATATTTTGTCCTATTTTTTATGGCTCTATTCTAAAATATACTAATTTGACCTATAAAAAGTCAGCACAAAGACAATGTATAATTATCATGTATTGGAATATTATACACAGTTCTGCTACGGATAACTACGACGACGTGTTTGTGCTACGAATCGACTACGAAATTACTACGAGTACACACAATCGTATTACTGCAAATTGCTTGGCATAGCGTTTACTTTGGTACAAATTGTACATCGATTTAAATTAATAACATAATTAGTAAGTATGTTCAAGTTGAATTCTAATATAATGAACTACAGGAAACAGATTTTGGTAGATAGATATTTTTTTATATAATGTCGAAACAATGAATAATTTTATTTAAAAAATGACATGAAAACTAGACATATGTAGTACCTACTGGCCTTAGATCTTGGTTGACCAAATTAACTATCTCAAAACATATATTATAAAGTATGTAAACATGAAAACCTTTTTCGAGTTAAAATACAGGAAAGTTAACATTCAATCTCGAAGCAATCTTGTTCAGTTGAATTGTAAATCTAAGGATTTTTTATGTCTCAAAGTCCGCGAAAGCCCTTCTTTGCTCGGGCATTGAAGCTGTTTTAAATATTGCGTCCGGGTTTACTCTGATAAATTCTTGTTTTCACATGTATTTCTGTTATAGAAAATGTTGGTTTTCGCGGAAAAAAGGGCCAGTGAATGTTGTAATTTTGCGTATATTTAAGAGATGTCTGTTCTAATTTCCTTTGTGGAATTAAACGTCGTCACCGTCAGATTCCTATCTTTTGGGGGATTTTGTTGAAGACTGTTTTTTTTTTATTTTGAAAACCTACAATAGTAGAGTCACATTTAAATACTCCTAGGCAGTTATGATAACTGTATGACCTCATTATACTGTACGAATTAGTAGGCACACAGATGGAGCAAACATTGGATTTAAGTTTTGTAAAGATATTTGAAAAACCAGTTTCCTTCTGTTCTGTTCTGTCGTCGTAAATGCCGTTGGAATCAGTTGAGAAAATTGTTGGCATTACCTACTACCTGCTATTTATATGACTACTAACTTCACGCAAAAACTGTTTAAGAAAGTTTTCATTACGCGACTGTACTTTTGTGTTTTCACACCATTTTTTCCCGTTAGCCAACATAAGTTGCTACAAACAATTTAATAAATAAAGGGCGTTCATTCGTCGCTTACAAAGGACGCAGTCGGACGCCATTCGTCGAGCCGAAAACAAATTAATTGCTATCGATAACGGTCCGTTAGGGTTACCAGACAACCGTATTTGTCCGGATATAGGTACACGGGGGAAATCTTATCTATCTTTTATTACATCTATGTTATTTTTAAACACATTACATAGATTTTTATTTACATCCGAGTGTCATTGCTAAAGGACCACAGATTTCTTGAAAATGAAAATAATACGTTTTTTTTCTTGTTTAGCCATGGTAACCCTAGTCCGAATGTTCTCACAATCTATCGATCAAGT
This sequence comes from Carposina sasakii, assembly GCA_014607495.2. Taxonomy (NCBI): domain Eukaryota; kingdom Metazoa; phylum Arthropoda; class Insecta; order Lepidoptera; family Carposinidae; genus Carposina; species Carposina sasakii. The sequence goes on along the minus strand of CP053156.1, from coordinate 7,595,216 downwards.
GCGAAAAATTAATTGAAATCGCTGACAGTACCCTCCCATCGGCTACAGCAATGGAATTTCCCCAGAATACTTTCAGTTTTAACGCCATTTGGCTGCTCAATAATTTATTACATTACTCGTCTTTAATTGATAGCCATCGAAGTTTGCAGAGCTCTTATTGCGATTCTAATTGAATTATTTGTACATTTTGAGATTCTGTGATACTGGAAAAGCAACCCTTTCATTGAAATGTTGCCAATTAAGTTATGGCTGCAGAAATCTTGCAATATGCATACGAGATGTACACAATTGACATCATTATACACATTAAAAGTTATACAATGACGATTTCTTTCAGACAAGTAATATGTTGTAAGTTGTTTTAAAAAGGTCTGTGGGATAATCTTACAAACGCGCCCTTAGGTAAAATGAGAATGCACAAGAACCAAGACTTGCTAGCTGACTTTTAAGCTTATCCTCTTAATGGCCAATTTCTATACTAGTGATCCAATTCTCAGATATTCTTTATTCCAAATTTGAAATTTTATAAGAAAACATTTGAAGGATAAATTAATAAACCAGCCACCCTAGCATGACCACGCATCGTGGATATCGTATCGTCTATATACAAAATTCAACATGGCGGCTAATATATTTATCGTATTTTGACAGGCTAAATTAATGTCGATAAAACGGTTTATCATAACGTGTTTCGCAAGTCATTCTCCTTGTGCAGGTTAAAATATTATCCTGGACTTTGGAAAAATTGCATATTATCGCATAATATGTCTGACGAAGTGTTTACGTCCTGTTACTGCCGAGTCTTCATCGGCCACCATCGGCCACCATCGTCGCCGGCGCCGCCTTGTGCGGGGCGCGCGGGAGGGTGGCCACTCGGGTCTGAGCCAGCAGACGGTTAGACTACCTCAGCAAACGTAGCGGGCGCGTCTAGCCCAAATCTATATTTTACACTAAGTGCTCAACTCATTTGTAATCAATTTTAAATACCAATATAATACCTTGCATGAAAATCTTGGTGTCTAATTTGGATCCGAAAACCTACATTGAGTACGCCCCTATAAGCGCGTACATTTGGCGACCGTGACACGTCCGTCGATGCTTATTCTGCTGATCTATCCGATCTGAGCTTCACAATGAGTAAATAAAATTGATGTTAATGATAAGTTCAATATTTTTTTTGTAGGTACATCGCAGAATAAATAGAAAGTAGCACAAGTATTTTTTTCAAAATGGGATAATGAAAGAGTATAGGAGAAATAGTGGACTTAAGAATAGGTGGTTTGACAGAAAGAAGGAAACCGATGACGGATAAATAGCACCTTAGAATAATGATTCGCTACACTCATTCAGCAACACATAGTATGCCGTACACGTCATACACAGTTTAGTTGTCAACAATGTGGCAAAATGATTACTGTCAGTTTTATTAAATTTTAATAACATTTCGTAGTAAAATTTCTGTTTGCATAGTGAAATTGTCTAAAAAATAATAACTACTACTATGCATAAAAAAGAGACTAGAGATCACATACCATCAGTAAGTATCTCATAATTATGAAATTTCAATATGAAATTATCATGAATAATAAACGACAATCAATAATCTAAGAATAGCACATTAAAACTATAATTAAGAAGGCACTAAGCTATTTTTTAAAATATATAAAATATGGTTTGTAAAATAACCCCTTGAGCTAAAGACGGACAAGCGTGGGCTTTTCAGATTTAACGATCAATATACCCTGATTCCAAATGATTTTTTTTATCTTTAACAAAGATTAGTAGTTCTAAAGTACCTACACTCCCTTTATTAAAAAAATTAGGTAAATTAAGAACCTACTCCTTTTTTCATTTCGGTTAAAAAGAACAATGACCAGAGGGGTAAGCACGAATCTCTCGATAGTCCGTAACGCTAGCGTCAAACTGTCATTTCCTATATATTTTGATAGCGAGTCGCTAGCGTTACGCCGCGTAAAAAGGTTCGTGCTTACCCCACAGGTGAGCCTGAAAATGAGTTTGCAACGGTTTGACGAAATACTCTTCGCCGAAGGCACTTTTCATCGACGGTTGATTTGCCGAAAAAAATAATTCGCCGATGATCGTTTCGCCGAAACACTACCTACTTATTTATAGATGGCCGAAAATCGATTATTATTATTATTCTTATATAATTTATTATTATTCTATCGGCCCTTGGTGCTCTGCCTACCCCGCAAGGGATAAGAGCGTGATTATGTATCTATATAAAAATTTGCCCGGACTTTGCCAAGCTCCATAAACGAATATCTAAAGCCCTTTGAGGTGCCGTTCTGTGAGAAATAAGAAATTAAAAGAAACAAGTCGTAAGTATCGGCGAAACAATAATTGGCGAATGAATTTTTCGCCATATCATTCGTCGACGAAACGTGCTGTCGGCGAAACGTTCTATCGGCGAATGATTCTTTTGGAAAGTCCACCGTCTCGATGAGAAGTGCCTTCGGCGAATCGTTCTATTGCCGAAGAGTATTTCGGCAAACCGAATTACTGGTGTACAACTTTCTTCTGAAGTTGTTTATATGACACTTTATATTTATTTATATTTATAGTACATTAAATCAAATTAAGTTCCTTGAAAAGGTAAATGTAATGTATCTAACTTGAATCTGTGAACTAAACTACTGATAAAACTATGACGTAGCTCACATTTCCCGCATCATACGAGTATACCTTATGTTAGGCCCTTAGATACTTCACAATTATGTATATTGATACACGCAGATCCAGCCAGATCGTATATTCACTTATGTAAGCGATTGCTTACCTACGCAAATCACTCGTTGAATATGCAACACCTAGTTTAGAAGCTCAGTAAGCATGTGCTCCGACTACTAAGATCCTACGTCTTTGTTTGGTATTACTTTACTTTCATCCCCTATAATCCCGCCATATATTTTGTTATTAATAGACGCCAAAGGACATATCCTCTTTAGATGTGTAAAATAATTTTGGGGTAATTTTACAAGAGTATGGAATGAATTTGCTCAGTCCATCTAAATATAAGGTTAGATAATTATAAACATATACCAACACACGGCTATGTTTCCGAAATGGGGTATCCAGAAATGCAGAAACGGGGAAAGATGTAAATTATATCAATGACAGCTTATCATCTGAGAGAATGCCCGAGTTCCTAAGTCGACTGTTATGACATGCACGGAAAGAGATGCAGCTCAGTATTCTAGTGAAGCTCCGTTTCAGCACAGGACATTAATATAACATACCTAAAATTACTCATATAGCCGAAGATAAAGTATTATGGACCTAGGTCAACCTCTGTTCATCATTGTTAACTGAATTCGTATTATTTTTGGGGAAAAATAGATGAATAGTAAACGAAAGTCATACAAATCAAAAGATTTCAAATGATGTTCACAGAAAACCTTCTTAAGTACCTATGTCAACGGATAGAGTTTCTTAGTTAGGTAATTAATAAAGAGCATTATCATGCCATTAATTTATGCCACAATTTCAATAAGTACATGAAGCAATATCTAATTTAGTACATATCCGTCAGAAGTAAATTGAAGTTTTAGGATTTATAAAAAAAATCCAAGTAATCAGTGAAATTTCCATTTAACCATTTTCCAAGTTCAATCCCTAGTTTTGAAATAAAATTAATTTGCAATGAATCACGAGTAAATATCCAAATGATATTGTTCTAAAACTATCATGTCCTGAACAAAGTTTACGTATCTATCATATTATATTCCAACTGAGTAATTCCGAGTCAAACCGGAGAGTTTCATAGACGAAGTCTTGAATGGAAGGGGTAGTGTTGGAAAATCCAATTAGTTGGATAAACATCGTATTAAACTACACACTTGAGATAACCTCTATTTGCCTATTGGAAATTGAACACCCCGATAAACGAACTTCTCGTATATAAACGGTTAGTGACAAATACATCTGACCGCGATTATGTAGATTTTGATAATGGGGTACGAATTTCACAGGCGGTTAAATGAATTTGGGTATTTTGAGCGAATATTAAATAGCATTCATAATAGAGTAGATAATTTTGTTGATACTGTAAAAATATTAAATTATGTTCTTAAGTAATCAGATTAGCTGGTAGAGAATGTCATGGTAGGCATAAAAAAATTGTAGTACAATAAAGAATTTTATCTATCTATCTATAAAAAGAATTGTACATGCATCTCTTCTTTAATGTTGTATGCCATTTCTTTTTGTGTATGTGCAATAAAGAATAAAGAATGAGGAATAACTAGAGAAACGTACCCTTATACAAATGTAACATTCACATCTGGCCGATAGGGAAACTATCTCAGGCATCTCACACATCTTCCATTAAACCGCGAAATCTCGCGCTTCACTCTGTTATTATCCTGAAATACACCCGCATGGAATGTTAGACCCTCGTCAGGCCATACCGAGATGTAATTCAATCTAGGCCTCCCCATCAATCTGTGAATTCTCGCATATATTTCTGTTGATTTGACAAATGAGAAGGGTGTGCGTCTTGAGCTGCCGGCAAATACAAGAAGGAGGTAGTCTAATCTGAAATATTTTTCTTCTTTATTCATAGCGAATTGGGAATTTTGATGACTAATGTTTAAATCAATACAACGGACTAAAGAATGTCAGAATTTTTTATTCTTTTGAAATTTTATATGAAAACAAGAATAATTGAAAATTTAATCTGAAATATGCAAATAATCTGTCAAGATCGGTTATTAATATAACTGATAAATGTTGACCAGTGATTGTATTTTGCACTGCGTCGGCTAGACTAGCGATCTATGACTGCATTGATTTATTATTATCACAGTTCCACGTTATAACTTCTTTATGGTCTAGAGCCACCGACTGGTAAAATATACATCTGTTTCGAGATTCCCGATCTTCGATGTCAATACCGATAAAGTTAGATAAGGATTCGTATGGGTTATGTATGTTTCGAGGATTAAGCTATTTGAATGAATATTAATGAAGCGAATTTAGTCCGGGCTTGGTTCGGGTAGGATTATGATTTTATTGCTTTTGTTTTATTTGAGGTGTCGCTATGTTTAGTCGGTCTTTAACTTTGAATATTTATGAAACTTTTCTTTTTTACACAATTCAGTAAAAATAATATTGTGAAATCATATTAGTAAAAATATCTACTACTAGTGGACGCCCGCGACTTTGTCCGCGTGGATTACAGAAACAACAAAAAGTCGAAATTATCCGGGATAAAAATATTTTCCCGGGATAAAAAGTAGCCTATGTGTAAATCCAGAGTATCAGCTAACTCCATACCAATTTTTATTAAAATCACTCCAGCCGTTTTTACGTGAAAGAGAACAAACACCCATCCATCCACCCAACAATCCATCCATCCATACATACTTACAAACTTTCGCATTTATAATATTAGTAAGATGACTAACACAAATTGTGAGATAACAAGGACATTCTGCTAATCGTATTGAACCATGAACACATATTTCTTTAACTCTAGTTGTAGGTACTAAGTACCTATTACCTATTTTCATATTTAACAAAAAGAAAATCCCATTGAACATTTTTCGTTATCTATCACGTAAATAATATACTAGAAAGCCAATACATATTTGATGTTCATAAAATATTTACAAACTATTTAATTAAAAGTTTTCATTGTTGACAGCATACATCAAAATATCGGCGGTAAACGAATTACAAATAAAAGTATGTTTATTACTAAGGCCTAAAATATTTGAGGTTATTGCTAATGGTCCGGGTTCGGTACATAATAATTTATAACGATAACATCATGAATTTAAGAGTACAGTAAGGATTCTAGCCAAGTATACATAGAAACTTCACTGTATTCACCAAGTCAAGCGAATGCGTAGCTGAAATGAAAGAAAAAGAAAAGGGTATTTCAGAATAAGGTACACACATGTGCTTGGAAGTCTACGTTTAACGTTAGGTAATAAATTGTTAGATTATTCTCATCAAATTTAATGACTTAATATTAGGTTAGAGCAGTGACCGCCTGTTTTTTGTGATCTTTTAAGATTATCTATGTATTTATATACCGTATAGTACCCACGACACAAGACCTTATAGATCTTAATGTGGGACTAAGTTAATGTGTTGTGAAGTGTGTGAATATTATTATTATATTATTATCTAGGACTCGTATTCTTCATAATTTAGGACCATATTAACTATTGTTTTTACGAGGCGGATGTTTCGTCGTTGGGCACTAGCCGCCTACACTGTCTGTCTATATTTTTTCACTTGAAACCTATCTCGTATTATTTCAAAGATATAGGTCACTCTATTGACCTGAAGGACTATCACAATATGAAAAATTACAGGTTTTTTTAAAGTGTATAATACACACATAAGGTATCGATTGATTGGGAATATTTTGCAATCCTTTCTCCTCTTGGAATTCCTCTATAATATTATGTATAATTTTCCGGCAAAAAACGAATAAAAAACCTTTTGTATGTGTACTGTATTTATTAGTTTTACCTAACCTTTCTATTGCAACAAAAAGTCAACAACCCAATGAGGTTTTATTTTCATATGTAAAATCATCAATCTTAAGGTATACAAGAGGAATCAGTAGAAGAATAAACAAAATTAGATAAATAGAGAAGAATAAATGAAAATTTCTATAAGTAATCTCGAGAGATTTTTTTTGCATATTTCAGATTAAATCTTCAAATTGCTTTCATACAAACAAATTTGGAATAAAAAAGATCCGGGATTCTTAATCGCTAGCATTGAAATAATCCATTAGTTGCTCAAACAACATAGTGCAGTACTAGTAAACGAATCCTCACACCTAACGAGTCTTCTAACTGGAAAATCGATATGTGTATTGGCTAAGTAGGTGTTCCGTATTACCTGGCCCTACTTGACTACCGGTACAGTTAGGCGCTGAATTATCGGCTTAGTATACGCAGGGTAAACACGCGTAAAAACTTCAAACAGTTGCACCCAGGGTCCCCTTGATCGTAAATTACGCAGGTCTCCCTCATTACCGCGGCCGTTCATCCGTGGATGACGCGAGGGTGAAGGGCGATAGTCCAGGCCGTAGCTAGGTCTTCATAGAGCAGATACAAACGCTTTCTAACTAAGTTTGTTCTTAGAAAAATGTGTCACCGTTAGTTAGACGTAGACTATAAATATGTGCAATGGTTGCTTGATAGGTACTGTGGAGGCTGCAATGATAGTCGTGTGCCTCTAGTTGCCCTAATTCGGTTACCGGACTAACAACCGAACTACTGCTACTACTTCACGACTCGCTTTTGTACCTGCTTCATGGTCTCATATCTGTTATAAGGGCCCCATGAGTGCAACGTAATGCACATTGGGCATACCCCACGTGCCGAAGATTTGGTTCCAGGGGTTACCTAAATGTTTTATGATTTAATTCCGTAATGGATAACTTCATAAATAGAGATTGATTTTTTAAATAATGACCCTTGAATATATGTAACGGTGGGTGCATTTTTATAAGCACAGCTTTTCCGTTACAGTAGCCATTATTTAATTTTTCGGATGGAATTTTGGTAATACAATTCCGTATCATGCGATGTAATGTCCCAGCCGTGGATTTTCTTGCTGTGAAATTGTTTTGTGAACGAAGCACGCGACCGTGGCGTTGCAACCAGATCGCTGCATTTTTGTGGTAAAGTCCACAAAACATTTTGGTTATACAGGGTGATTTTTGGTCGTCAACGTTCCCGAAAACTACGGAATCTCCTCATCATCACGATCATTTTTCTCCATGGAAGCATACCTGGGAAGTGTCTGGTTTCCAAAATATTAGGGTCCAAAGTTGAGTAAATAGACTGCGTTTTTCTGCATAAATGCACATAGACGCGCGTAGCAAGATTTTTTCACGAGAAATAATTAATATCTGTCTATAAAAAAACTAACATAAACACTAGACACTATAAATTTAGCCAGATCAAGTAATTAAAAAAAAAATTGAAAAAAAAAAAAATATTTTTCCCAGCATTTTTTTTGGCATAAACTTATTTTATTTGATGTATAGAGTACGTACCCTTCGTTAAAGGTGGCCACAAAAAAACACCCTGTATAAAAACGGAGCAGTGTTTCATGCAGTCGTTACTAGTTAAGCGAGTTTTATTCGCATGGCCGACAAAAGTAGAGCCGCTACTCCACGCTTTTCCCAGAATCGCAGAATACTTTGATACATAATTCATGTATGTTTCATGATAAACATGTTGTCGTTCATATTTAAAAATGTTTATTTTTTTATAAAAACTTGGAGCGCACCAGAAGTTATAAATATTTTTTTAAATATATGGTTTTAAAATAAAATCTATATTAATAGATCGTAAATCAACAATGTTTCGCCAACACTCATGGCACCCTCAGGATTGTTAACAAAGATTATTTACAAAGATTAGCAACAGTTGATTAACGATTAACTTTATAAAAAGTGGTATTGGAAGCAGCTATCTACGTATTGCATGCTAGGTGCTTGGATCTGGTTCCCTATGATTACAATCATGAGTCATTAGATTCGAGGGTGTAGGGCCCGGTGGTGGGCGAATACAGGTTATAAATAAAAACTTCCTATCCTTAATACTATTCAATATACTTATTAGACTACCTAAGCTAAATATAATAGTTTTTTTGCTAGTCCCAACTCAAATATCAAATGAAATAGGAAAATATTCAAATACTTACAAGAAAATAAGTGTAGCATATGAAATATTATAACATAAAAATAACCTAACTCGAGCATCCCCTTATCGACGTCTACCCTTAATTAAAATATATGAACGCCATTTAAGAATTTCTTCGCATAGAGCCAATATTCTTTTCTACTGAATGGAAATTTATAAGTTTTATTATTATGAAAATTTATTTGACTCTTTATTTTCGATTTTGTACCACGGTAATTTTACTTTAGGTATGTATAGTGTTGCCGAACTATCGATAGTTTGACTATCGATAGTTGACCTCGAAAATCATCTATGATATCGATAGGCCCATAGATAGGATTATCGATACTATTGTTTTTGTCCAACTATCGATAGTCTATCGATAGTGGACTATCGAGCGGCAACACTAGGTATGTACTAATTCTTCTTCTTCAGCCTATTGCAGTCCACTGCTGGCCGTAGGCCTCCCCCAGGGCACGCCACAAGGCTACTGCCACAGGGGGGTTTTGCCCATAGTCACCACGCTGGGCAGGCGGCTTGGTTACCGCAGTGTGATTTTTGGACTATGTTGTCAGTACGGGAGGCGCTGCTGCCCACCTCCCGTAAACCCCTAATCGCCTCGTACGATACCCACGGGCAGGCAGGGGTGGTACAAACTCTACTCTGCCGGCACCACGCGGCTATGTACTAATTAGATAGATAATAACGTCGATTCCGGCAGTCAGTCTTACCTGTTCTTTTCTCTCTAAGCCATTTATGTTAGAACGGAGAGAGATAGACCTGACTAAGATTAGGTTTACGTTTAAGGGTGACGGTCAGAATCGACTCTAATATTAGCTAAGTGGGTGTAGGTAGAGTATAAGGGATTTTTCCAAATAGGTAACGAGCTACTAACTTGTCACTGATTTTTATCCCCCCCTCTATATGTAACTGCAAGATCTTTTTCATCCTGCAGTTCTGGATAGTCTATTTTGGGAGCACAGTGTGTAACTGTAGGTATATGTGAAATTTCTATCGTAGTTAGAAAGTATTAACATTCCTTTACTTTCTATACTACCTATCAGTAGCTATGTGTTTAGGTATAACGGTATTCAACGTCTACATTATCAATTATGTAGCGCATGGATAATGCGGTATACCTATATAAATATTAGCAATTCAATTATGGAGATGGATTCAAACGCATAGTCAAAGGAGATAACAATCGTGAAATTAGTGTTGCCAGTAAATGCTTTAATGCTGCTATTAAGCTTATCTGTAATGTTGCCAGTTCTGTAGAACCTCTAAGTTATTTTAATTGGAATTTTGGAAGACTGAGATTAATTTAGTAACCGTCGAGTAGTGTGGAGTTGATGTATTAATTTGCAGATGTATGCATGTGGATTATGTAAGTACCGCAGGGGGACAATTCTCGAAAAGTCTCAGCTTGGAACGAAGCTGAAATGTTGACGCTCAGAACAATGCAATAATTACTTTATGGTGACGTAATTGGACACATTTCACCGAGCGACACATGCGACCGATGCGTGCTCAAATATACCTTATTAGTTATTACTCAAGCGGTAAGTAGGGGAAAAGTGGCATGAAGGAGCCAGGTTTTGAAAAAGCCACTTGCGTTATTTCGGTAATTTCCAAACGAATTTGGTGGGTGATTTTATTTTATAGTGGCAACACTGACTTCCCGTCACCCATAAAAATTTGACAGTTTGCCGACACCAACGACCTCCGGTACATCGAGTCAAAGTTTTTGGCACTAAAAAGTAAGTATTTTGCTTCATTTAAGTTGTTTTTTGGTATTTTATTGTAAACAAACATGGGTACATTGATTGTAGATTGAGGTAGTGCATATATTTGGCCTTACAGTTGCGTAATAAATATATCGAAAAAGTATTATTAATGTTGATATTTTGAAGGTTATATAAAAAAAAATAATAAGCTATGAAAGAGCCGGTGAATTTGCTATGAAAGAGCCGGTGAATTAATCATAGCCGTGCATTTGAATTTTGTAAATAATATATAATAAATATATATATTTTTTCAGAATTATAACATTTTTTTTTAGATACTGCATTATGGAAAGGCGTTGTCCAAAAAAACGAAAAAGACCCGAAAAATCGGTAATTGAAGAAGCCGTAAATGAAGTTTTGGAGAAAGGTCAGTCTATTAACAAAACTGCGTTTGCCTTAAAAATATCGAGGGCTTACTTAGCTAAAATAGTTAAAAAGGTAAAAGCTTCTGGTGAATCATCTTATAAACACTGTCCTAATATAGGTAATAAGCGTATTTTCACAACAGACCAGGAGAAGATGCTGGCGGATTACTTAAAGACTGCTTCTAAAATGTGCTATGGTCTAACAAGAAATCAAACTAAGAAGCTGGCATTTGATTATGCCATGGCCAATGATATCTGCCCAGATAAATGGAAGGAAATTACAACTGCGAGTGATGATTGGTTAAAAGGGTTTATGAGCAGACACAGAGATTTGGCTGTGAGAAAACCCGAAAGCACTCTAAAGCGGGGCCAAGACAAAACACGACACGCAATAATAGAAAAATGTCGTCTGCCATCATAACTGACTACTACACAAAGCAGTCTATAAAAACCCTTAATAGGAAATCAAATATAAATAGAGAAAGTTCCGTAGTGAAAGATGACTCTGATTCGTCTGATTTTATAATATTGGCTGAAGTAAAGAAACAGGTTGATGGAAGCAAAACAAACTCCAAGACAAATAAAAATAGTGATGATTGCGTAGTTTGTAGTAAAACATATGAAAACAGTGATCAAGATTGGTTTCAGTGCAAAATTTGTTCTGGGTGGGCTCATGAATCCTGTGGCATTAAGGTGAAATACAATTTCTTTTGCAAGACATGTTTCTAATTTTAAGAATATTACATTACTTAAAGTCTGAATCTTAAGTCTGAATCTTAATCTTAAACTTAAGCAAATACATAGTTAAGATTTTGAAGCTTATAGTAAGCAATAGATTTTTTTAAATTCTTAAATATTAAACAATGTTGATTCTGATAGGTGATAATATTTGTTCATCATTTTCATCATTTACAGCCCTGAGAAGTCCACTGTTGGACATAGGCCTCCCCCAACAACCTCCACTCCGACCGGTCGGAAGCAGCCTGCATCCAACCGACGCCCGCAACCTTGACCAGGTCATCCGTCCACCTCGCGGGTGGCCTTCCCACGCTGCGCTTGCCGGTACGTGGTATCCACTCTAGAACTTTCCGACTCCATCGGCCATCAGTTCTTCGAGCTATGTGCCCTGCCCATTGCCACTTCAGCTTGCTGGACCGTTCAGCTATGTCGGTAATCTTTGTACGTCTGCGGATCTCCTCATTTTTGATTCGATCACGCAGAGAGATCCCAAGCATAGCTCTCCTCCATCGCTCGCTGTGCGATCCTGAGCTTTTTTATGAGGCACATAGTTAGAGACCACGTCTCGGCACCGTAGGTCATCACCGGCAGCACGCACTGGTTGAATACCTTCGTCTTTAAGGACTGGGGTATCTTGGACACAAATAAGCTTCGTAGTTTCCCGAACGCTGCCCAGCCGAGTTGGATTCGCCGAGTGACCTCCTTCTCAAAGTTGGACTAATTGGATAATATTTGTTATTTTGTTTAAATTTCGAGATTTTTATTAATAAACAATATATTCTTATTAATAAATAAGTATGACTGAATAATATATGTTAAGATTAAAACGTTTATTAGAATGACTCAAAATAATTGATATTATTTAAAAGACTTAAAGGTAAAAGATTTAAAAGTCATTAGATTTAAGAAAATATTTGTTACAATTGTCTTTTTGTTATTTTTTAATAAGGCAATAATTATTATTCTGCATAATTATTACAATTACATTTTATAATACATACTGGCTCTTTCATAACATTTAGTGGCTCTTTCAATACCAAAATGTTATGAAAGAGCCAAAAGACACATTTTTTAAAAATAAATATTTCACAGATTTATGCGTTGCGTTTATGGCTATTTTGTATGACATTACCTATTTTAATAAATAAATAATAATTTGAGAAAAAAAAAAACATAGTTTCTTTCATTCAAAAGATTTTTTTTGGACCCTTCCGTAATTTGGCTCTTTCATGCCACTTCTCCCCTATATATTGCTTCGCACCGCGTTTAGTTAACGGTTCGTTCAAGAATTGCCCCCCCTGTTTGCTTAGGCAAATTACGTTGCATCCTTTTTGTTTATAAAACTAGCACATGCTTGAAGAACACATAGTGTGCTTATTAAAATCTTATCAGCATGCTTCAACGATACAGCATTAGCTCAAAAGGGCGTTGGGTTTTGGTTTGTCACATCTTGAAGCACAACGTGTACCGCATGTCTTCGCGCATTTTCACTAACAGCTACATAGGAATTTCTCGTGAAATATCTCCCTTAGTACTCGTATTTATGAAAATTCATATCGTGCAGTTATTATTTCCTGTGTCAAGCTGAGACGTTTCAAATAGGGAATGTGTTCGACAGGTCTGTCACGTTCGGTTGGCGTGTTTGGGCGCAATTTAGTTGGTCGAACCGCCTACTGTAATAACGACTTCCGTGCCCCGTCGCGGCGCCTCCTCAAATTGGTCGCTTATCACCAATCTTCAGTGCCGACTGGAATATCAGTTGGGCTGGTCGCAATTTGTCAACAGCGTCGTCGGTTAGTGTTCCCGCGATTACAAATTGCGATCCGACATTCGAGCATCGAATAGCTAGCCCATTATCTTTTATTCGGTGTTTCGTGTTATCGAATGCTCGTTGTTAGTAGATTTTCTTTCAGGGCTTTCGCTTCTATTCGTTTGGCTTTATAGTATGGTAGTTTCTTTAAAGGAAGGTATGGTTATAATGACTTTACTCCCTAATATCTTATTCTTTAAAAGGTATAAGTTATTATTTGTAAAATTATGGCTATAATATTTTTGATATAGATTATAGATTTATAAGATTTAATAGAAACTACGATTTCAATAACAAAATACATTGTAGGTAAGTACCACACAGTGAGACCGCGCCGCGCGAATATGTCTAATGCCTCCCGAAACTTGGCTGTATCCCTGTGGAGTCTGTTCTCAACTTACTGGTTTATTGCTTCCACAGATTATTATTTCAAAGAACTCCCGGAATTTATTCCTCGCACTCGGCCGCGAAATGTAATCCCGAAGGTTCTCATTCGGCTACTTAGCTCAAATTCAAATAATATCGCGGTTACTAAAACCTCCTTTCGTAATTATATTTGAAGATGGAACAGAATGTTTGTTGTTTACTGTTCTCTAATTTGAGGATAGTTTGCCATTTTGATTGTTGTTTTGAAATTCAAGTATCTGGGAAATTAGATGCTTCATTTGTATGATATTTTGTCGCGCAATTGTGATTCTCTTCGGTACCTACTAACAATTATTTGAAACCCTAATTTTCCTTCCGGGGGTTCGGACTCAATATCATATTCTATTTTAAAATCACGTATTAATTACAGTAACCAACACATAAGCAAAATGAGATTACAGTGAGATTACTATAAAGTAGTTAGGACATTATGCCTAACTTAGCTATTATTGTATTGAATTTAACCTATTTTTAGCCGTCTATCAGAACCATTCAATCAACTATTACTACTAACTATTTTCATACAAAGTACTGATTTTAGAATAAACTATATATAAAGAAAAATAAGAAATTTTCAGCACCCTATAGGGAGCATGACCACTAAACTACTTAGAACTCTATTCATACTTGAACTTTGTACTCCGGATAATCGTACGGACCCCGTATCATGATACTTGATGGTATGATTATGCGAAGGCCTACCCTCTTCACTCGAAAGATTGATAGTATCGGGCATACCACGGGTTTTTATCGACGAATCATTCATAACCATGGAGTAAGCAAAGAGAAGGAGACAAGAACGTTAATATGTGTCTTACTAGAACAGCTTAGATGAATTATCACGTCACTGTAGAACAGGCTATTTTGCGTTGAATGGTGTTATTAAGTCAATATCGTCACATTTTATTTATGTCACTATCAAAACAAAGCAGCGGTTTATTTATTGAAAACACGTCACTACTGCTTGGGTAACGAGCGGCATTAGCAAATGTCAACTAGTGCTTGATTCATAGTGTGCTTCATAGGCTACGGTTAGTTGCAATATTATAACATTGATTATGATATCTCCTCTTTAAGCTTCCTTCGTATTCATAACACTCCCACATACTTCAGGTAAGATTTGTAATGTATTTTTGCTGTTATCGTAATTCGTTGGATTGGATTAGATTAAATGGATTCAGTAATATCTATATTTGTAGGATTTTCAGTATAATTGTATTTTGGCTGTCAACAATAACTTAGAATCTAATAAAAGGTAGAGTGCGTTTTACCAATCAGGGGGTCTACTCTGAAGTGACTATAAACGAAGTATCAAGGTGTTTCCTACTACGAACTTCCTTCGATCGGCGTTAGCGAAAATTGTGCGAATTTTTCAAAATTTTCGCATTTAAATGTCAAATTCGTATTAGCTAAGAGCAATAGCAGAGCCAAAGCAATCAAGCAGAAGCAAAGCGATAAAATTGTTACCTCATATATTTGACATTTTTTCGTATTACGTAAAGTTCGCAAAACGATCAGCCAGCAAACGAACTGTCAAACTGCGATAAATATTAGGTTGGCAGAAACGAACTGCCATACAGCCAATTCTGTGGTAAAATAATTTATATTGTATTCCATTTATATCTCTTTAGTTTTTCACGTCGAGTATGTTTTTATAATTTAACACGAAAGACATTTTTTATT
Organism: Carposina sasakii; assembly: GCA_014607495.2. Classification (NCBI taxonomy): domain Eukaryota; kingdom Metazoa; phylum Arthropoda; class Insecta; order Lepidoptera; family Carposinidae; genus Carposina; species Carposina sasakii. The sequence continues at coordinate 7,579,726 of CP053156.1, read as the reverse complement.
GTTTTATAAGAAGTGGCAATGTGTTTTTTAAAAAAGTTTCAAACAATTAGTAAGTCAAACATCAGCAGTAGGCTGTGTGATAAAAAAATTCCTTTGCAAATTCGTTCAGAATGTTTTATAAAGTGAGATCAACTGTTTCCTCAGTCGCCATTTTACATTGTATTAGTTTATTTTTTTGCTACTTTATCGTCTTTGGCGCTAGTGTGCTAGCAAAAATTTTGCAAACGATTAGCGAACGATCATCATCATCAGCCTATTGCAGTCCACTGCTGGACGTAGGCCTCCCCCAGGGCACGCCACAAGACTGCCATTAGTCACCACGCTGGGCAGGCGGGTTGGTGACCGCAGTTTGTATTTTGGACTATGTTGTCAAAACGGAAGGCGCTGCTGCCCACCTCCCGGAAACCCTTAATCGCCTCGTACGATACCCACGGGCAGACATGGGGTGGTACGGATTCTACTCTGCCGGCACCACATTTACGTAATCAGGGGGGGGAATATGCGTCTGACACGAAAACAGATTTTTTATATTTTATTCGAAAGATATTATAAATACAAAACGAATAGTGTAAAAATAACATCAATTGGTTAGTAAATACCAAAGTTTCAGGAGTTTAAAAGTTTGAAAAATTTAACGAAAAAAATTAACAACATAAAAGGAGTCAAAACATACAATTTTATATTTTGAATTATCTCATTGATTTAATAAATACTTTATTAATATCTGCACCTGTTAATAAACAATTTTTATTGACAACAATATACAAAATATAAAATATTACGTTTATAAAATAAGATTGCATTTTTTTCCCATACTAATTTGAGACGGTTGTCTATTATGACGTCAAAATCTTTGCCATTTTAGTATGGACCAAACGGAGCGTTTCAGAAAAATTTTGCCGCCTCGTATTTTTAAATTGCTGTAAATCCAAAACGGTTGAAGTTAGATATGCCATTCCAATGGCAAACTAATCTCATTTTTTACGTAGAATATAAAAAAGGATATAAAAAAACATCTTGCATATACCATAATAATTGTTTAGTGCATATAAAAAATGTTAGTTCCGAAATCAGGCATAGAGTTATTCTATGAAACGGACTCTACCTACTTTTCTTCCCCGTATCAGCGTTTCTTCTGGGTTATGATTAGTAATGTGTTGTGTGTGTAAAACCAAAGTTGTGCTAATAAATATTTTTTGCGTAAATTTGAATCCTAAGTAGGTCTTACAATATCTTACCAATTAATGTCGATTCCGATCTAACCTTCGTAATAGGACGCGGTAAAGTTATATAACAGCCGTCTATTTCAGAAATCATAATGAAAGGGCAAAACTTTATACGTACACGTATTATGAAATAATAATATTTCAGTTTGTCACGCACGAGGTACGTTACGGACCTCATTCGTCACAGTTAACTCACAAAATTGGTAAATAAAGAACCTAATACATGTGATTTTGGCTAATTAGGTTGCCTGATTGGTAGAAGTACTCTATAGTGATTAGAAATAGCTACATTATATTATTACACAGCAACTAGGTTTGCTCTTGATTTAGGTATGGAAATAGTAACATAAACGTGCCAATTAGGTAACATAAACGTGCCAATTAGTCTTGAATATTCATAACAATATGTTACAAAATTATGACAGGGATCTTTAGTGAGCTGTATTGTAAGATTCGCATAAACTATGGCTAAACGATAAGGATGTGAGCAAAGTAAAAAGTACATGACGTTTTGAAACTTTTTAGTTAATAAACATAGATATATGCCTGTAGCACCAAAATATTATATCTCATCTACATGGAACATAATAAATAAGACAATAGTGTGCTCACAGCCTAATAACTACACCAAGTTGGTCGATATAGGATGCGCACCGAAGTATAATTTTCAAAGAGTTTTTAACACAATGGCGTGCATAACGAACACACTTGTGCTGTGCTCAAAACTCAGAACGGTAGTTTACAACGACCCACCACAACCCAGGGTTGCCACTGCAACTTTATTCTCAGCACCTAGGTATGTTTTATTACTCAAATAATAAAATTTTCAAGAATATAGCCTTGTTAAACTAAAGGAGAGTGTGTGAAAGTATGTATTTTATTTTGAGCCGTATTTTTTACTGAAATTGTTTCTTAAACCAGAAATATTACTGTCTTGTGTTTTAGTGTGTGCTTGATTCTACGTTAGTTTTTAATTATACGTTCTCGAAACTACTGGAAATTTATTCTCACGTTTATAGGTAGGAAGTGCTCAAAAAATCTTTTTCATAGTTTGAATTTATAATTGGTTTAAGACACATCAAGCGCTATTTTCAAGCATATTCGATGCTTTTTAACCGACTTCAAAAAAAGAAGGAGGTTCTCAATTCGTCTGTATGTATAATATTTTTTTTATTTTTATTTATATAGCATCTTGAAATAAGAAAGGGCTATTAATTTTACTTAGAAAACTCGAAATCGGAATCTACAAATTAAAAGGTTCAGTAACAGCGTGTGGAATTGAGTGCATAATTTATAAAAATAACTGTATAATAAACACACTCATATTTAATGTCCAAATAGAGTTCAGCCCTAAAATTGGGATCTCATTGCCTTTGTTGGCTGTCTGTGTGGATGCTTCAATATATAATAGGTATCTAACAAGATTCTGTGACCGCATTAGTGAAAGGTTATCATTATCACAGCCAATAATTTAATCGAGTTTATATATCTACATAACTTATAAAATTATTAATAAAGAAATGGAAAAAATTCCTCACCCGGGTGGGAATCGAACCCATGACCTCTGCATTCCGCGTGCCAGCGCTCTCACCACTGAGCCACCGGGTCAATTACTCGGATGACGAATTTTACCATCTCCATAACTTACCTATATCTACTAGAAACTAAAATGTAGTAATTCAGGAAATAATTATGATAATAATGCTTATTCGTTTTCAGGACAATAATCTAGGTTTGAAGACGTCTTTCTTTAAATGTAATAAGTATTAGTAATTTTAGTTTTACCAAAATCTGAACGTTAGCATAATGATGGAAAAAATACCAAGGAAATATCTGTTCTGTATCCAAAGAAATACGTGCCGTTATTATAAAACTTTTGATAAAGAGTACAGAAAATATACATTAGAATATTTATGTGAATTAACAAACCTCATAGTAAAAATAAGTCTAGTAGAACTAAGTAAAACTGAACGGTGATTGACACTTACAAAAAAGTTTGGTGGTCTGTGGTGCGGTGACATTCATAGGCAGCGGTAGAGTCCGTTTCATAGTATATTCCTATGCCGATTTCGGAACTAACATTTTTTATACGCAATGAATCAGAAAATGTGGTCGTACACGTAGTAACTAGCGCCATCATTCAACGGAACTATACGATAAAACGCACTCTACCTATGTCGCCAGTTATTATCGAATAACTCCACAACACAAATAGCTCGGTTCATTTCCTCGACAATCCCGTCTGAAAATTATACCACTTTTGTTCCCCCTTAGCGTGACGGCTGCGCAGTCAACCTAGAATTAGAAAGGCATAATAAGCAAATATACAAAGATTTATGTTTCAAATAATTAAGTGAAATAACATGGGGTACGTTACTAGTCATGATTTTGTTTTTATTCGCAATAAAAAAATAATTGTGGTCAAAGTGGTTCCTTTTTGTATAGGAAGAAGTGTAGAAGTCTAGAGTAATTTAGAGCCTTTGTTAAAGCTGACTAATTATATCTATTATTAGATGTGTTTATATAAAACAGTACAAAGATATCTACATGTTACGTACATACACTTTGAAGTTTGACCACAGTTCTTTTTTTAAATGTGTAAAAAAAACATCTACCATAGACCGCGCTTATAATAATAATCTATTTTGTCAATGACAAAATCAGACTTCATAGACAGAAGAAAAACCATTTTAAATAATCAACGTACTACAACAATCGCAGTCAAAAATCTCAATTTAATAGTTTGAAATGACAATTTTTTTGCTTGACTATACTGTTTTTGGCTCGTTAATATGAGTGGGCCGAGTTGCCGGAAGAAAAATATTTAAAACTAGTAGTCGCCCACGACTCCGTCCACGTGGACTACAGAAAAAAACAAAATGTCTAAATTATCCGGGATAAAAACATTTTCCCGGGATAAAAAGGAGCCTATATGTTAAGTGGGACCTGACCCAATATATTACTGGAAACTGCATCGAAATCGGTTCAGCCATTTCTGAGATTAGCATGCACAAACGCACAGACAAACCGACAAAAATTCCAAAAATCATTATTTTGGGTACTGTTGGCGACTGCTTGGTCGCGTTCCTTTTTATTCATATAAAAAGGAACGCGACCAAGCAGTCGCCATATTTTTATTTTTTAACTGATTTTGTCAAAATTGTTGTTTTTCACTGTCAGAAGAAAATTTGTTGCAAATGGTCGATTTTATGTTATATTTTCATTTACAATATAGTTTTACCTTAAATCGGGTTTTGATTGTAGTAGGCTTACCAGAAACCTTAACAGGTACTATTGCGTTGATAAAGGTCTCCTATAATATTTTTTCTCATATATCTTCCATGTACAGACAGCGATCCGTTATATTTTTATTATGTGTATAGATATACGATCCGGCAACTGGGTCCGCGGAACGAGTTAATTGGGGACCGAGTCGCCGGAAACTTCCCCGCACCTACGAGTAGACAGCTTAACAAAATATCTCCCATAGCAAAACAATAGTACCTACATATAAATCTGCAATAAAAATATGTAGTACCTACATTTACAGAAATACCTGAGCATTTATATTATCAGCTAGCTTGCATCTTATAGGCGTCAATCCAGAGCCTTGTTAAGTTTGTGCTGTGTCGCGGAAATTTCTACTTAAGCTATACATGATGTAAGGTTATACAGTCATGCACACATTCGTAGGTACACTCGTAAAAACTGCGATAGTGCAAAAATATGCATGCAGGATATTTGGGAGGCTGGTTTTCCGTACTGGAATTCCCTCAGGCGATTCGCAAACTGTTAGTGATGTAGTTTCACATAATACAACTAAAATGTTGCAGTAATGCACGTATTCCTGGGCACATTAACTACATGATAAAACTTTTTATACAAATTTTATTTTTGAGGATTTGCCGGTGATTAGCATTAAAAACTTTTTATTAGTCCAGAGCGGTTTATTTTTCAACAACTTCGGTTTTAATCTAACAATCATTATGACTTTTAGGACAATGTGGACTGGTGCTATTACAAAAGCACGTCTAAAATTAAATACGCTTAAAACATAAGTAGCCAAAGTAGACATTCGACAGCTAATGGCCAATTCATCAATATTTCATCAATACTTATCAATATCAATACCAATAGTACTGGTATTTTTTATTCCAAATCTAAAATTTTGTATGAGAACAATTGAAGACTTACCCTGAAATATGCAAGAAATCTCTCGAGATGCCGTGACATCACTCTTTCTAGTTTTTTATTCTAAATTACTTTTACTTTGAATAAAGGCACAGATTTTATGTTATTTAAGTACTCCGTATATAAAATATTGTATTTTCAAAAGACATTTGTAACATTTTATCACAGAGAATAATAAGACCTAAGAAAAGTCACTTTTGAAAATGAGAAAACTTCGTTTTGATAACTTTGCCTTTGCACTTAATTGATTTGTCTCGTCTATTTAATATAGTTTAATTTACTCAAATTTTACCATATTTATAACAGTGCCATGCAAGACGATAATATTATAACTTTTCAATTTATTAAAACAAGTTTATGTGAATGTGGCGATCTTTATAACGCAGGTAGGTACATTATGTTATATTATTATAGTATCAAAAAGAATGATGGAATAATAGTAGTAGTTTCGCCTCTTACAATAAATACAAATAAATATTATAAACATGCTTCTCGTAAACAGGAGCAATACAAATAAATCTTTCATCGGGTATTTTAACCGACTATTTACATCAAAGCCAAGATCATCATACATACATACATAAAAGTCACGCCCATTATCTCCCTCAGTGGTTGGGCAAAAATGTGCAAATTACACACCCACTTTTCACCAATAGAATGTCAGTCAAATTAGGTAATACGAGATGTACACGAGGTACATTCTCATCTCCAATGCGCTTATTCTACAGAGGTAATCCCAAAAACCAAAGTATTAAATTGAGGTGATATTTCAAGCTTCCCCCATTTTATAGTTTGATACTGCAAAATAATTAAAGATAATAATTGATGGTTCGGTACTAACGTTTGTGGGAGGATCGTTCGATGTAAAGACTGATTCAATTTCCTGTGCAAAGGGAAGGTTTATCGTGTTATCTATTTATAGCACTAAAGGAGTTAAAGAGCAAGAAACTTGTAATAATTATTTGTTATTAAGTGGGACTGTGGAAATTAAAATAGTATTGGTAAGATGTCTTTAAGAGTAGGTACCAGTAGATGTCTTTAGAGTAACATCAACTTCATTCTGATATTATGACATCATGGTTACACAGGTACTCTCTCTAGTAAGGCTATGCATAGTACTTATAGAATTGCATAACTTAGGTAGGTACCTACAATTTGCAGAAGGAATAAGATAAATTTGTCGACAGATGCAGTTTATGTACTGCTTGACAATGTATCTATGATAAACGTGGCTATAGGATCTTCTTCGTAATCCGCTATACTAGCTACTTCATTTCTGTCGAGGGGGGGCAATGTCGCGTTGTTCAAAATTCCCGCGACATGGTGCCGTCGTTATATTTCAAAAACGTTTTGGGCGTTGCCAGTCTAGCCGGAATTTCGTCTTTTTGGCACCAAGATTACCTTTTATGGTAATAAAATCTCTAAAATTCACGCCGAACGGGGACATCAAAATTTTAACCAATGGCAAGGCCATTCTAGGCTGAGGTCAATAACCGTGCGGCCGAAGGACAGACAGAAGGCCTGTTGCCTCGATCGCGCGGTCGCTCATTACCAAAGCTTGTGTCAAAGGATTAGGAACTATTTGAAGCCTAAGTTAATTCCTCGTTCCTTACCTATTATAAATATTACTTTCTGCTGTTGTGCAATTCAAATAGTCGCCATAGTGCAACTCAATAATTTAATCTGTGATAAGTGTCGCCACTTCGAACTAGGTAAGTGAGTGAATATATATAGCTATATTTTATCTATTTATTTCGTGTAGCAATTATAGGTGCGTTGTAGCTTCGTTAAAATGTTTATATATTCTATGCTGTGCTAAATAGTGTTCTAGCACTTATCGTTGGTCTGGATTCTGGATAGCTACTATATCTCATTAGCTGACCGTGTTATAGCTACCTAATTATAAATTGTATACGTATTTCTAATTCGCTATCCACGAATGCCATTATTTAATTGTTATTTTAGATTTTAGTTAGAATTCACTTAGTACTGCGACGGAATCTAGATTATTTGACTACCTCACAATTTTAATATGACCGTTATTTTAGTGGAAGCCTTGAGTTAAGTTCATATTTGAGTTTAGCCCTAAATACGAACGTATTTAATTGAAATCAAAGGTAAATAAGAAGGAATTATTATGTAATAATCCGGATTCCAAGGTACCAGCTACGCACCTATAACTACCCTCTTCTATAATATTATTCGTAATTATAGGTATATATTTATTTTATTCTGTATTTATATAATCTAATGTATTTTATATTATTGAGTATTATTTATTGTGTTTTTTTTCCCAACGCCTATTCCGAATATTCAGATTGCAAATATTATTTGTAGTTACCTTCTACCTTTTTTCTTAATTTTTTTTCATTGCTAAATCTGAATATTCGGATTATTTTTTTTCTACTCAGCTCCCTTTTGTTTTTTTTTTCCTTTTGTAAATGTCTCTGCCAATCGGATAATATTAATTGTATTGAGTTGTTATTTGGAGACGTTACCCGATTGGCAGATTTGGAAAGAGGCACACGGCCTTACACCGGATCTGTCAAATTCCAGGTTCGGTGGCGATTACGTTTGGATTACGTCCGGATTAGGATTTAGTTCGGATTTGGATTTCGTCCAGATTTGGAATTCGTTCGGAATTGGATTTCGTTCGGAATTGGATTTCGTTCGGAATTGGATTGAATTTGGAGTATTCCAAGGATTGCCGAGCATCCCGGCGGACATTTCGCATCACTGCCTCGGCTGCTACCGGGGATACGTCTCGCCAAAGTTACGTGCCTACCTTGTAAACAATTTTAATATTTATCGGAGAAACCAGGATTAGTCACCCACGACCTGTTATCGCGTTACTTTAATAAATTAGTCTCGTGTTCAAAAAATTGTTTTTTTTTTATTTTAATCACTTAGTTTTACCGTTGTTTTTCTTTTGTTTAAATTCATTAACTGGACCTGTCCACTTCTTGCCTGTAATAGGGGAAGAAGGGGACAGCGTTTCATTGGCGCCCACTCGTTTTTATTATATAACATTGATCCTGGTTTCTAGGTGATTGGTGAGTCATATTTATTATCTTGTGTACTTTTGCAGCTTTGTGTATTTTTTTTATATCATAGCAGTAGTGCTCGCGGCCTGGCACGCCCGGTGAAATACTGCGACCCAATAGACTCCAACCCTTATTTTGGGGTTGTTGGAAGAAATTGGGTACCCGTTATTTTCACAGGTCCGCATATTATATAAGTATTTTTATTCTTTATATATATATTTATTTCTTCTGTTTCACTCACTACCTTTTTCATTTAGCGAGTTATCCAGATATTGCGTTATTTTCAACGGATTTTAATTTTGTACTACCTTCGGGGTGTTTTTTTTTAATTTTTTTAATTTTTTTACATTCTCTTTTTCATATTTTTAAATTTAAATAAAATTTTTATCAAATCAAGATGTCGCGGCCTGCAACCCCGACATTATACTTGTCACCGAATCCTTCGGCTGGTCCTTCATCACCTACATTACCTACGGTGAAGGATGAGCCGTGTGTCAAGTGCAATGACGTTGCACCTTCTATTACGGTGGTATGCGATCGCAATAATTTATCCGAGCTCCTCAAGCTCAAGTTTAACGGAAAATCGTGTGTTCGGTCTTTCCTTATGCGACTCGAGGAGTTGCGTAAAGCGCGTGGTGTTGCGGACGACCGTATTTTTAGAATGATGCCTGAACTACTTACTGATAACGCGTTACACTGGTTCCGCTCGGTGCGAGATTATATCTCCGATTGGTCGCAGTTAGTAGATTCTATGAAAGAGGAGTTCGATATTCCTAACTACGACTACAAGCTGCTTAAGGAGATTAGGGAGCGCACTCAGGGTAGGTCAGAGAGCATGTCGATATACATTGCGATTATGCATGGCATGTTTAGTCGTTTGTCAAAACCTATTTCGGAAGAGGATAAATTGGAAATTTTACTTAATAATATTAGACCTTGCTATTCAAATGTTTTAGCTACATCAACTGAGGTTAATTCAGTTATGCAATTGCGTACCATCTGCAAGAGGTACGAGACTGTTATGGCTCGTTCGGCGGATTTTGTGGAACCGTCGACATCACTATCTTCTAAGGTTGCACCTGAATTTGCCTATGGTTATGACCAGTCTAGCAAGGGTCGTAGTAATTTTAATAATAATAACAATATTAATAAATGTAATGCAATCAATTCATTAGGTTCCTCAAGAAAATTGAAATGTTTTAAATGCGGTTTAGACGGGTTTTCTATTTTAAATTGTCCTACTTGTGCAAAGACATTAGTATGCAGGGTATGTGGCGAAAAAGGTGTCGCCATTAGTAATTGTCCTAAATGTAAGGGTGTTGCGTCACAGTCAAAAAACTAGTCAACGATAGTGCGTCGCCCAGTCCACCTAAGTTTGATCGCGAGGAATGGTCAAACTGGCTAAGTACAATACGTAATTTTTTCCAGTCTTATAGGGTGGCCACTATCTTTAATAAAATTCCTGTTGGTGACGTTCGTCCTTATGTTAAGGTTGGATTTGAAGGCTATCCTGATATCGAGCTTCAGGGTCTATTAGATTCAGGTTCAGCAATCACCATTTTAGGTGATAACTTTCATAAGGTTTTTGTTGATAGGGGTCTTAACATTAAGACCGCCGATAATATTTTTGTAACTGCGGCTGGTGGTCAGCGCATGTATTCGTTAGGTTATTTAGATTTAAATTTTATTTTTGAAGGTTCTACTCATTGTCTTAAATAAATAAATAAAATAAAATAGCCTTTATTTCCCTATATCATTAACACTACAAATTTCCATATTATTAATAAAATTAATTAAATACATGCATATTATTTATATTATTATTCATAGTAAAAATATAGCTACTACTACAATTACAATTTACTTCAATATACAACGTGTTAATGAAAAAGCGCAAACCCTCAGACACCCCAACTTATTTTTATTATAAAAGAATTATATAAATTATTAAATTTAATTTTCGTGGATTTTTGACGAAGATATTAGTTTTTTTTGTTTTCTTGTCTTTATTGCAAATTAGTAAGTCTATGTTAATAACGCGCGACGTTGCCGCTTGGCGTGCCGCCGCAATTCGCATTCAGTATAACTCATATTGCAACGTTGCCGCTTGGCGCCGACCGACGTAGTTAATCATAGGTACGTAAGGTAAGTATCATTATCTTAAAAACAATTGATTCAAAAGTTTCCATCACTCACACTTCTTCCAGGCTTTGGACTGGTAACTTACCACAATGCTTATTTTATTATCATGACCGAAATAACAGGTAGCTGGCGTGTATAAAAGATTTGAATCAAGTTATTACATAAAATTTACATTACTTTCTACTTACAAGTTCAGATATTTACAGGAACGATTCAAATTGTCTACCACCACGTTGAATACACAGCCTAACACGTCTCCTCAGGTTATTTGTGAGTGAATTTAGCACTTCAGTGTCATTTTTAACAGTCACAAATGCCGTTCTAATTTTGGTTTCAAGTTCTGTCACATTACTTGGGGCATCACCACTGTCATTGCACCGAGCTAACATCCGAACCATTTCACAATACTCCGTATTTGTGTACTGATAAGCCATGATGACGAAACGTTCGCGCATGCGAATTTTTCGTAAATACATTCACCTGTGACGCAAGCGCCGGCCGAACTAGGTCAAAGTAGTTCGTTCGAGTGGCATGGCTGTCGACAACAACGCCCGCCCCTCGCGTCGCCCCGCGCACTTCCTATCTCTTTTTTACGCATTTCAGGAAACGTAATAACCTTTCACACGCTGATGAAGGTGCAGATAGGTCATTAGCCTCGCCGTAAGGATAGAGTTAAAAAGAGATAAAACACGGCGTAATTAAAATATTTTTTTGGTTAAAATTTGACCCCTATTTTTTATTAGTGGAATCGATTATACTCTCGATTCTGAACAAACTAATTTCAGGGTTTGCGCTTTTTCATTAACACGTTGTATATTTAATTAAAATTAAAATTATAAAAATTACAATATTGAAATATTTATTATATTAGGGCACCCAAAGTTGGGTAAAGGCCTCCTCCATGTTTTTCCATGTGTGTCGTTGTTGTACTGTGCGGGTCCAGGTAGCACCGGCAACCTCTACCACGTCATCGCACCATCTCCTTCGGGGTCGTCCTCTCGCTCTGGTCGCATCTCTAGGATACCAGTGTACGACGCGTTCGCTCCACCTGCCGTCTGTAGCTCGCGCGAGATGTCCGGCCCACCTCCACTTCAGTCTGCAGAGCATCTTAGCTGCGTCAATGACTTTTGTCTTTTGTCGTATCTCTACGTGTCTGATTTTGTCTTTTAGTTTGAGACCCATCATCGAGCGCTCTGCCGCCCTTTGGAAGGTGACAATCTTCTGTACGAGATTTCTAGTCAGTGCCCATGTCTGACATCCATAGAGTAAGGATGGTAGTATTGTGTTATCCATCAAGCGTTTTTTCAGGTGTATTGGTAAACGACTTTTGAATATATCCTTGTTTGCCCAGTATTTCTTCCACGAGTTGGCTATTCTACGATCTATTTCCTTTGTGGTGGCATCGTGGAATGCTATCAGTTGACCCAAATATATATACTCGCTAACATATTCTATTTTAGTACTATTTAGAGTTATTGGGATCTCTTCTCCGCTCGTCATTACTTTTGTTTTGGAGAGGTTCATGTGCAATCCTATTTTTTTGCTAGCTTCGTCTAGTGAGGTGAGCATGTGTTGCAGTTCTTGGTGAGATTCTGACAGGATTACGATGTCGTCGGCAAAGCGCAGATGCGTTAGCTGTTCACCGTTTATGTTTAATCCATATGACGACCAATTGACTCTTGTCATTGTCTTAGGGCTTTCATTATTCCACAAGTGGATTCACCACTTATTCTAGGTGTAGACTTTTGGTCTACATTCTCTATTTGTCCTAAATACTTACCTAAAATTAATTTTACTACTTTTAATAAATTTCAATTCTCTACCATATCGCATTTAGATATGGAAGCTACTCATCTGCAGCCGTATGATTCATTATCTCAAGTCGAGAAGGAGTTAGCAGATAATGTCACTAACCAATTTCTTCAAATTTCTGAGTCTTGTAAAGGTTTAGGTAGAACTAATATTGTTACCCACTGTATAGATACAGGCGACGCCGAGCCAATCAGACAGCGGTGTTACCGTCTATCGCCGGAGAAGCAGAGGATAGTCGCAGAACAGGTTGACGAGATGTTACGTTTGAAGGTCATATCACCTGGCGAGAGTCCTTGGTCTTCCCCGGTGCTAGTCGTTGGAAAAAAGGATGGCAAGCCTCGTTTTTGTCTGGACAGTCGTAAATTAAATTCGTTAACTAAGAAGGATGCTTATAGTTTACCTTACATCTCCGAAATTCTTGATAACCTTAGAGACGCTAGATATTTGAGTTCTATTGATTTATCTAAAGCATTTTGGCAGGTTCCGTTACGCGCTGCAGATCGAGAAAAAACTTCTTTTTATGTTCCTGGTAGAGGGACTTTTCAATTTAATGTTATGCCTTTTGGGCTTACTAACGCACCAGCAACTCAACAGAGGCTGGTGGATACCTTATTTGGTCCAGAATTCGAGCAAAGGGTTTTTTGTTATTTAGATGACATAATTGTTGTTAGCAGCACTTTTGAGGAACATGTTTACTTACTTCTGAGGGTTCTTAAAAAGCTTACCGGGGCTAATTTAACTATTAATTATGAAAAATGTCAATTCTTTCGTGACAATTTGAAGTATCTAGGCTACGTTATAGATGCGAGAGGTCTTCGTACTGATCCAGAAAAGGTTGAGGCTATATTGCAGTTCGCTACGCCTACATCAAAAAAGGAGGTGAAGCGATTTTTAGGTACAGCTTCGTGGTATCGTCGTTTCATTCCTCAATTCAGCACTATTGCTGGTCCATTAAATGCCTTAACGTCATCAAGGAAAAATGCACCACCTTTCAAGTGGACCGAGGAAGCTGAAAATTCGTTTCAGAAGTTAAAAAGTTGTTTAGGGAGTACTCCCATACTTAGTTGTCCAAAATTTGAATTACCATTTCAGGTTCACACTGATGCCAGTAATTATGGTATAGGCGGCATGTTGACTCAAATGGTAGATGGTATTGAACGTCCAATCGCTTTCATGAGCAGATCACTGTCGGGTGCTGAACGCAATTACAGCGTTACAGAACGAGAAGCACTTGCAGTACTTGTGGCTTTGGAGCATTGGCGATGCTATATTGAGAACGGGAAAACATTCACCGTCATCACTGATCATTCAGCGTTGAAGTGGTTTTTGTCCTTATCAAATCCTACAGGTCGCTTGGCTCGTTGGGGGGTTAGATTGTCAGGATTTGATTTCGTCATTGTTCATCGTAAGGGCAAAGATAACGTCATTCCGGATGCCTTGTCCCGTGCACCTCAGTTAGCTGCTATTTCTGTAAAACCTATAGTGCCACCCGTTACGACCGACGAGTGGTATCTTAATATTTTTAATGGTTGCTTAAATTCTCCTTCTAGTTTTCCTAATTACAATATCCGTGATGGAAAGTTGTATCGTTATATGTGTAGTAATAATGCTTTGGTCTCTGAATTTGAATGGAAAGAAGTCATTTATCAGGAGGAAAGGGCAAATATTTTAAAGTCTAATCACGCAGAACCGACTTGTGCTCACTTCGGGATTTTCAAAACATACAAAAGACTTTGTCTAAGATACTACTGGCCTGGTATGTATAAAGATACCGTTACCTTCTGCGCTGGGTGTGACGTCTGTTTAGCATATAAGGCGCCATCACACAACACGCTGGGTCTCATGGGCAAGGCTAAAGAGTGTATTCGTCCTTTCCAAATGATATCTATCGATTTAGTAGGTCCGTTACCGGTTTCTCGAAAACAGCATTCTTACCTTTTTGTAGTATGTTGTTGTTTTTCTAAGTATAGTATTTTGTTTCCATTAAGGCGCGCAACAGCTGCAGCTGTAACGAAGTATCTTGAAGATGGAGTTTTTTTAGTACACGGAGTGCCGCAGTATGTTGTGTTAGATAATGGTTGTCAGTTTATCAGTAAGGAATTGAATAATATGTTTCTTAAATATAAAGTTCCTAATATTAATTTTACTCCAAAGTATACCCCACAGGTTAATACCGTTGAACGTTATAACAAAACCATTGTCACAGCTATATCATCTTATATCAACGATGATCATCGCACATGGGATGTCCATCTCCCTAAAATTCAATTCGCACTTAATAATTCAGTCAATGAATCGACTAAGTATACGCCGTCTTTTCTAGTCTATGGCAGAGAATTGGTTTCCAGCGGTTCGTTTTATGAGTCTGCATCGGATATAAATCCAAATGATGTAATTTTCAGGCCTCGCGATGAATATGTTGAGAATATAGGCGAGTTATCGAAGATCTTTAACGACGTTCAGTTGGCGTTATTCCACAGCCACGAAAAGAATGCGAGGCGTTACAATTTGCGTAGGAAACAAGCAGTGTACAATGTGGGTGATATAGTTTGGAAACGTACTTATTTCTTAAGCGATAAAGGTGCTCATTTTGCTAAGAAATTAGCTCCTAAATTTCAAAAGTGTAAGATAATCGCTAAGAAATCTTCACTTGTGTTTACTTTACAAGATATGTCTGGGAAGAGTATTGGGGATTGGCATATTAAAGATTTTAGATTGTCTAATAATTCTATATAATTTTTCATTTATAATTTTTTCTTTATTATTACTTTCTTGCTTTCATTTCTTAATAGGTTTAGCGTGATTTTGGAATTTTATTCGAGAGTAATTAGATTGGCAGCGAGTTCGAGATCAATGGTGGTTGTCGAAGATTTGGTATTTTAGGAAGGTCAACCCAAAGCCTTATCACTCAAGCGGATGATGACTTGTTAAATAAGCCATTTTTTTTCTTCATACCTTAATTTTCTTTTAATTAAGGCCTCATCAAACGCAGCAGGGCGGTTAGTGACCCTGCACCTAACTAATATATTTAATCTTCTGGGCATCGCTATATTGTTCTCGAATCTTATCGTTAAGGACAAAAATTCGTGCTAGGATCACTTATCATGAGTCAGCCTAACAATATTCTAGTTCTGATCTCTATTGTGTCAGAGTAAGTGTGATTGCAATTTCAGCAACTCACACATAGTATGAATATGATGTATGATTGATGATGGTATGTATGGATCGTATGTATGTTGATGAGTGTTTCCGAGGTTTTTTTTTACTCCTTCGTCCTTGGCGGTTTTGTCGTCGTCTTCTACGCCTAAAAACCTTTCTGTCGAGGGGGGGCAATGTCGCGTTGTTCAAAATTCCCGCGACATGGTGCCGTCGTTATATTTCAAAAACGTTTTGGGCGTTGCCAGTCTAGCCGGAATTTCGTCTTTTTGGCACCAAGATTACCTTTTATGGTAATAAAATCTCTAAAATTCACGCCGAACGGGGACATCAAAATTTTAACCAATGGCAAGGCCATTCTAGGCTGAGGTCAATAACCGTGCGGCCGAAGGACAGACAGAAGGCCTGTTGCCTCGATCGCGCGGTCGCTCATTACCAAAGCTTGTGTCAAAGGATTAGGAACTATTTGAAGCCTAAGTTAATTCCTCGTTCCTTACCTATTATAAATATTACTTTCTGCTGTTGTGCAATTCAAATAGTCGCCATAGTGCAACTCAATAATTTAATCTGTGATAAGTGTCGCCACTTCGAACTAGGTAAGTGAGTGAATATATATAGCTATATTTTATCTATTTATTTCGTGTAGCAATTATAGGTGCGTTGTAGCTTCGTTAAAATGTTTATATATTCTATGCTGTGCTAAATAGTGTTCTAGCACTTATCGTTGGTCTGGATTCTGGATAGCTACTATATCTCATTAGCTGACCGTGTTATAGCTACCTAATTATAAATTGTATACGTATTTCTAATTCGCTATCCACGAATGCCATTATTTAATTGTTATTTTAGATTTTAGTTAGAATTCACTTAGTACTGCGACGGAATCTAGATTATTTGACTACCTCACAATTTTAATATGACCGTTATTTTAGTGGAAGCCTTGAGTTAAGTTCATATTTGAGTTTAGCCCTAAATACGAACGTATTTAATTGAAATCAAAGGTAAATAAGAAGGAATTATTATGTAATAATCCGGATTCCAAGGTACCAGCTACGCACCTATAACTACCCTCTTCTATAATATTATTCGTAATTATAGGTATATATTTATTTTATTCTGTATTTATATAATCTAATGTATTTTATATTATTGAGTATTATTTATTGTGTTTTTTTTCCCAACGCCTATTCCGAATATTCAGATTGCAAATATTATTTGTAGTTACCTTCTACCTTTTTTCTTAATTTTTTTTCATTGCTAAATCTGAATATTCGGATTATTTTTTTTCTACTCAGCTCCCTTTTGTTTTTTTTTTCCTTTTGTAAATGTCTCTGCCAATCGGATAATATTAATTGTATTGAGTTGTTATTTGGAGACGTTACCCGATTGGCAGATTTGGAAAGAGGCACACGGCCTTACACCGGATCTGTCAAATTCCAGGTTCGGTGGCGATTACGTTTGGATTACGTCCGGATTAGGATTTAGTTCGGATTTGGATTTCGTCCAGATTTGGAATTCGTTCGGAATTGGATTTCGTTCGGAATTGGATTTCGTTCGGAATTGGATTGAATTTGGAGTATTCCAAGGATTGCCGAGCATCCCGGCGGACATTTCGCATCACTGCCTCGGCTGCTACCGGGGATACGTCTCGCCAAAGTTACGTGCCTACCTTGTAAACAATTTTAATATTTATCGGAGAAACCAGGATTAGTCACCCACGACCTGTTATCGCGTTACTTTAATAAATTAGTCTCGTGTTCAAAAAATTGTTTTTTTTTTATTTTAATCACTTAGTTTTACCGTTGTTTTTCTTTTGTTTAAATTCATTAACTGGACCTGTCCACTTCTTGCCTGTAATAGGGGAAGAAGGGGACAGCGTTTCATTGGCGCCCACTCGTTTTTATTATATAACATTGATCCTGGTTTCTAGGTGATTGGTGAGTCATATTTATTATCTTGTGTACTTTTGCAGCTTTGTGTATTTTTTTTATATCATAGCAGTAGTGCTCGCGGCCTGGCACGCCCGGTGAAATACTGCGACCCAATAGACTCCAACCCTTATTTTGGGGTTGTTGGAAGAAATTGGGTACCCGTTATTTTCACAGGTCCGCATATTATATAAGTATTTTTATTCTTTATATATATATTTATTTCTTCTGTTTCACTCACTACCTTTTTCATTTAGCGAGTTATCCAGATATTGCGTTATTTTCAACGGATTTTATTTTTGTACTACCTTCGGGGTGTTTTTTTTAAATTTTTTTAATTTTTTTACATTCTCTTTTTCATATTTTTAAATTTAAATAAAATTTTTATCAAATCAAGATGTCGCGGCCTGCAACCCCGACATTATACTTGTCACCGAATCCTTCGGCTGGTCCTTCATCACCTACATTACCTACGGTGAAGGATGAGCCGTGTGTCAAGTGCAATGACGTTGCACCTTCTATTACGGTGGTATGCGATCGCAATAATTTATCCGAGCTCCTCAAGCTCAAGTTTAACGGAAAATCGTGTGTTCGGTCTTTCCTTATGCGACTCGAGGAGTTGCGTAAAGCGCGTGGTGTTGCGGACGACCGTATTTTTAGAATGATGCCTGAACTACTTACTGATAACGCGTTACACTGGTTCCGCTCGGTGCGAGATTATATCTCCGATTGGTCGCAGTTAGTAGATTCTATGAAAGAGGAGTTCGATATTCCTAACTACGACTACAAGCTGCTTAAGGAGATTAGGGAGCGCACTCAGGGTAGGTCAGAGAGCATGTCGATATACATTGCGATTATGCATGGCATGTTTAGTCGTTTGTCAAAACCTATTTCGGAAGAGGATAAATTGGAAATTTTACTTAATAATATTAGACCTTGCTATTCAAATGTTTTAGCTACATCAACTGAGGTTAATTCAGTTATGCAATTGCGTACCATCTGCAAGAGGTACGAGACTGTTATGGCTCGTTCGGCGGATTTTGTGGAACCGTCGACATCACTATCTTCTAAGGTTGCACCTGAATTTGCCTATGGTTATGACCAGTCTAGCAAGGGTCGTAGTAATTTTAATAATAATAACAATATTAATAAATGTAATGCAATCAATTCATTAGGTTCCTCAAGAAAATTGAAATGTTTTAAATGCGGTTTAGACGGGTTTTCTATTTTAAATTGTCCTACTTGTGCAAAGACATTAGTATGCAGGGTATGTGGCGAAAAAGGTGTCGCCATTAGTAATTGTCCTAAATGTAAGGGTGTTGCGTCACAGTCAAAAAACTAGTCAACGATAGTGCGTCGCCCAGTCCACCTAAGTTTGATCGCGAGGAATGGTCAAACTGGCTAAGTACAATACGTAATTTTTTCCAGTCTTATAGGGTGGCCACTATCTTTAATAAAATTCCTGTTGGTGACGTTCGTCCTTATGTTAAGGTTGGATTTGAAGGCTATCCTGATATCGAGCTACAGGGTCTATTAGATTCAGGTTCAGCAATCACCATTTTAGGTGATAACTTTCATAAGGTTTTTGTTGATAGGGGTCTTAACATTAAGACCGCCGATAATATTTTTGTAACTGCGGCTGGTGGTCAGCGCATGTATTCGTTAGGTTATTTAGATTTAAATTTTATTTTTGAAGGTTCTACTCATTGTCTTAAATAAATAAATAAAATAAAATAGCCTTTATTTCCCTATATCATTAACACTACAAATTTCCATATTATTAATAAAATTAATTAAATACATGCATATTATTTATATTATTATTCATAGTAAAAATATAGCTACTAGTTACAATTACAATTTACTTCAATATATATTTAATTAAAATTAAAATTATAAAAATTACAATATTGAAATATTTATTATATTAGGGCACCCAAAGTTGGGTAAAGGCCTCCTCCATGTTTTTCCATGTGTGTCGTTGTTGTACTGTGCGGGTCCAGGTAGCACCGGCAACCTCTACCACGTCATCGCACCATCTCCTTCGGGGTCGTCCTCTCGCTCTGGTCGCATCTCTAGGATACCAGTGTACGACGCGTTCGCTCCACCTGCCGTCTGTAGCTCGCGCGAGATGTCCGGCCCACCTCCACTTCAGTCTGCAGAGCATCTTAGCTGCGTCAATGACTTTTGTCTTTTGTCGTATCTCTACGTGTCTGATTTTGTCTTTTAGTTTGAGACCCATCATCGAGCGCTCTGCCGCCCTTTGGAAGGTGACAATCTTCTGTACGAGATTTCTAGTCAGTGCCCATGTCTGACATCCATAGAGTAAGGATGGTAGTATTGTGTTATCCATCAAGCGTTTTTTCAGGTGTATTGGTAAACGACTTTTGAATATATCCTTGTTTGCCCAGTATTTCTTCCACGAGTTGGCTATTCTACGATCTATTTCCTTTGTGGTGGCATCGTGGAATGCTATCAGTTGACCCAAATATATATACTCGCTAACATATTCTATTTTAGTACTATTTAGAGTTATTGGGATCTCTTCTCCGCTCGTCATTACTTTTGTTTTGGAGAGGTTCATGTGCAATCCTATTTTTTTGCTAGCTTCGTCTAGTGAGGTGAGCATGTGTTGCAGTTCTTGGTGAGATTCTGACAGGATTACGATGTCGTCGGCAAAGCGCAGATGCGTTAGCTGTTCACCGTTTATGTTTAATCCATATGACGACCAATTGACTCTTGTCATTGTCTTAGGGCTTTCATTATTCCACAAGTGGATTCACCACTTATTCTAGGTGTAGACTTTTGGTCTACATTCTCTATTTGTCCTAAATACTTACCTAAAATTAATTTTACTACTTTTAATAAATTTCAATTCTCTACCATATCGCATTTAGATATGGAAGCTACTCATCTGCAGCCGTATGATTCATTATCTCAAGTCGAGAAGGAGTTAGCAGATAATGTCACTAACCAATTTCTTCAAATTTCTGAGTCTTGTAAAGGTTTAGGTAGAACTAATATTGTTACCCACTGTATAGATACAGGCGACGCCGAGCCAATCAGACAGCGGTGTTACCGTCTATCGCCGGAGAAGCAGAGGATAGTCGCAGAACAGGTTGACGAGATGTTACGTTTGAAGGTCATATCACCTGGCGAGAGTCCTTGGTCTTCCCCGGTGCTAGTCGTTGGAAAAAAGGATGGCAAGCCTCGTTTTTGTCTGGACAGTCGTAAATTAAATTCGTTAACTAAGAAGGATGCTTATAGTTTACCTTACATCTCCGAAATTCTTGATAACCTTAGAGACGCTAGATATTTGAGTTCTATTGATTTATCTAAAGCATTTTGGCAGGTTCCGTTACGCGCTGCAGATCGAGAAAAAACTTCTTTTTATGTTCCTGGTAGAGGGACTTTTCAATTTAATGTTATGCCTTTTGGGCTTACTAACGCACCAGCAACTCAACAGAGGCTGGTGGATACCTTATTTGGTCCAGAATTCGAGCAAAGGGTTTTTTGTTATTTAGATGACATAATTGTTGTTAGCAGCACTTTTGAGGAACATGTTTACTTACTTCTGAGGGTTCTTAAAAAGCTTACCGGGGCTAATTTAACTATTAATTATGAAAAATGTCAATTCTTTCGTGACAATTTGAAGTATCTAGGCTACGTTATAGATGCGAGAGGTCTTCGTACTGATCCAGAAAAGGTTGAGGCTATATTGCAGTTCGCTACGCCTACATCAAAAAAGGAGGTGAAGCGATTTTTAGGTACAGCTTCGTGGTATCGTCGTTTCATTCCTCAATTCAGCACTATTGCTGGTCCATTAAATGCCTTAACGTCATCAAGGAAAAATGCACCACCTTTCAAGTGGACCGAGGAAGCTGAAAATTCGTTTCAGAAGTTAAAAAGTTGTTTAGGGAGTACTCCCATACTTAGTTGTCCAAAATTTGAATTACCATTTCAGGTTCACACTGATGCCAGTAATTATGGTATAGGCGGCATGTTGACTCAAATGGTAGATGGTATTGAACGTCCAATCGCTTTCATGAGCAGATCACTGTCGGGTGCTGAACGCAATTACAGCGTTACAGAACGAGAAGCACTTGCAGTACTTGTGGCTTTGGAGCATTGGCGATGCTATATTGAGAACGGGAAAACATTCACCGTCATCACTGATCATTCAGCGTTGAAGTGGTTTTTGTCCTTATCAAATCCTACAGGTCGCTTGGCTCGTTGGGGGGTTAGATTGTCAGGATTTGATTTCGTCATTGTTCATCGTAAGGGCAAAGATAACGTCATTCCGGATGCCTTGTCCCGTGCACCTCAGTTAGCTGCTATTTCTGTAAAACCTATAGTGCCACCCGTTACGACCGACGAGTGGTATCTTAATATTTTTAATGGTTGCTTAAATTCTCCTTCTAGTTTTCCTAATTACAATATCCGTGATGGAAAGTTGTATCGTTATATGTGTAGTAATAATGCTTTGGTCTCTGAATTTGAATGGAAAGAAGTCATTTATCAGGAGGAAAGGGCAAATATTTTAAAGTCTAATCACGCAGAACCGACTTGTGCTCACTTCGGGATTTTCAAAACATACAAAAGACTTTGTCTAAGATACTACTGGCCTGGTATGTATAAAGATACCGTTACCTTCTGCGCTGGGTGTGACGTCTGTTTAGCATATAAGGCGCCATCACACAACACGCTGGGTCTCATGGGCAAGGCTAAAGAGTGTATTCGTCCTTTCCAAATGATATCTATCGATTTAGTAGGTCCGTTACCGGTTTCTCGAAAACAGCATTCTTACCTTTTTGTAGTATGTTGTTGTTTTTCTAAGTATAGTATTTTGTTTCCATTAAGGCGCGCAACAGCTGCAGCTGTAACGAAGTATCTTGAAGATGGAGTTTTTTTAGTACACGGAGTGCCGCAGTATGTTGTGTTAGATAATGGTTGTCAGTTTATCAGTAAGGAATTGAATAATATGTTTCTTAAATATAAAGTTCCTAATATTAATTTTACTCCAAAGTATACCCCACAGGTTAATACCGTTGAACGTTATAACAAAACCATTGTCACAGCTATATCATCTTATATCAACGATGATCATCGCACATGGGATGTCCATCTCCCTAAAATTCAATTCGCACTTAATAATTCAGTCAATGAATCGACTAAGTATACGCCGTCTTTTCTAGTCTATGGCAGAGAATTGGTTTCCAGCGGTTCGTTTTATGAGTCTGCATCGGATATAAATCCAAATGATGTAATTTTCAGGCCTCGCGATGAATATGTTGAGAATATAGGCGAGTTATCGAAGATCTTTAACGACGTTCAGTTGGCGTTATTCCACAGCCACGAAAAGAATGCGAGGCGTTACAATTTGCGTAGGAAACAAGCAGTGTACAATGTGGGTGATATAGTTTGGAAACGTACTTATTTCTTAAGCGATAAAGGTGCTCATTTTGCTAAGAAATTAGCTCCTAAATTTCAAAAGTGTAAGATAATCGCTAAGAAATCTTCACTTGTGTTTACTTTACAAGATATGTCTGGGAAGAGTATTGGGGATTGGCATATTAAAGATTTTAGATTGTCTAATAATTCTATATAATTTTTCATTTATAATTTTTTCTTTATTATTACTTTCTTGCTTTCATTTCTTAATAGGTTTAGCGTGATTTTGGAATTTTATTCGAGAGTAATTAGATTGGCAGCGAGTTCGAGATCAATGGTGGTTGTCGAAGATTTGGTATTTTAGGAAGGTCAACCCAAAGCCTTATCACTCAAGCGGATGATGACTTGTTAAATAAGCCATTTTTTTTCTTCATACCTTAATTTTCTTTTAATTAAGGCCTCATCAAACGCAGCAGGGCGGTTAGTGACCCTGCACCTAACTAATATATTTAATCTTCTGGGCATCGCTATATTGTTCTCGAATCTTATCGTTAAGGACAAAAATTCGTGCTAGGATCACTTATCATGAGTCAGCCTAACAATATTCTAGTTCTGATCTCTATTGTGTCAGAGTAAGTGTGATTGCAATTTCAGCAACTCACACATAGTATGAATATGATGTATGATTGATGATGGTATGTATGGATCGTATGTATGTTGATGAGTGTTTCCGAGGTTTTTTTTTACTCCTTCGTCCTTGGCGGTTTTGTCGTCGTCTTCTACGCCTAAAAACCTTTCTGTCGAGGGGGGGCAATGTCGCGTTGTTCAAAATTCCCGCGACATGGTGCCGTCGTTATATTTCAAAAACGTTTTGGGCGTTGCCAGTCTAGCCGGAATTTCGTCTTTTTGGCACCAAGATTACCTTTTATGGTAATAAAATCTCTAAAATTCACGCCGAACGGGGACATCAAAATTTTAACCAATGGCAAGGCCATTCTAGGCTGAGGTCAATAACCGTGCGGCCGAAGGACAGACAGAAGGCCTGTTGCCTCGATCGCGCGGTCGCTCATTACCAAAGCTTGTGTCAAAGGATTAGGAACTATTTGAAGCCTAAGTTAATTCCTCGTTCCTTACCTATTATAAATATTACTTTCTGCTGTTGTGCAATTCAAATAGTCGCCATAGTGCAACTCAATAATTTAATCTGTGATAAGTGTCGCCACTTCGAACTAGGTAAGTGAGTGAATATATATAGCTATATTTTATCTATTTATTTCGTGTAGCAATTATAGGTGCGTTGTAGCTTCGTTAAAATGTTTATATATTCTATGCTGTGCTAAATAGTGTTCTAGCACTTATCGTTGGTCTGGATTCTGGATAGCTACTATATCTCATTAGCTGACCGTGTTATAGCTACCTAATTATAAATTGTATACGTATTTCTAATTCGCTATCCACGAATGCCATTATTTAATTGTTATTTTAGATTTTAGTTAGAATTCACTTAGTACTGCGACGGAATCTAGATTATTTGACTACCTCACAATTTTAATATGACCGTTATTTTAGTGGAAGCCTTGAGTTAAGTTCATATTTGAGTTTAGCCCTAAATACGAACGTATTTAATTGAAATCAAAGGTAAATAAGAAGGAATTATTATGTAATAATCCGGATTCCAAGGTACCAGCTACGCACCTATAACTACCCTCTTCTATAATATTATTCGTAATTATAGGTATATATTTATTTTATTCTGTATTTATATAATCTAATGTATTTTATATTATTGAGTATTATTTATTGTGTTTTTTTTCCCAACGCCTATTCCGAATATTCAGATTGCAAATATTATTTGTAGTTACCTTCTACCTTTTTTCTTAATTTTTTTTCATTGCTAAATCTGAATATTCGGATTATTTTTTTTCTACTCAGCTCCCTTTTGTTTTTTTTTTTCCTTTTGTAAATGTCTCTGCCAATCGGATAATATTAATTGTATTGAGTTGTTATTTGGAGACGTTACCCGATTGGCAGATTTGGAAAGAGGCACACGGCCTTACACCGGATCTGTCAAATTCCAGGTTCGGTGGCGATTACGTTTGGATTACGTCCGGATTAGGATTTAGTTCGGATTTGGATTTCGTCCAGATTTGGAATTCGTTCGGAATTGGATTTCGTTCGGAATTGGATTTCGTTCGGAATTGGATTGAATTTGGAGTATTCCAAGGATTGCCGAGCATCCCGGCGGACATTTCGCATCACTGCCTCGGCTGCTACCGGGGATACGTCTCGCCAAAGTTACGTGCCTACCTTGTAAACAATTTTAATATTTATCGGAGAAACCAGGATTAGTCACCCACGACCTGTTATCGCGTTACTTTAATAAATTAGTCTCGTGTTCAAAAAATTGTTTTTTTTTTTTATTTTAATCACTTAGTTTTACCGTTGTTTTTCTTTTGTTTAAATTCATTAACTGGACCTGTCCACTTCTTGCCTGTAATAGGGGAAGAAGGGGACAGCGTTTCATTGGCGCCCACTCGTTTTTATTATATAACATTGATCCTGGTTTCTAGGTGATTGGTGAGTCATATTTATTATCTTGTGTACTTTTGCAGCTTTGTGTATTTTTTTTATATCATAGCAGTAGTGCTCGCGGCCTGGCACGCCCGGTGAAATACTGCGACCCAATAGACTCCAACCCTTATTTTGGGGTTGTTGGAAGAAATTGGGTACCCGTTATTTTCACAGGTCCGCATATTATATAAGTATTTTTATTCTTTATATATATATTTATTTCTTCTGTTTCACTCACTACCTTTTTCATTTAGCGAGTTATCCAGATATTGCGTTATTTTCAACGGATTTTAATTTTGTACTACCTTCGGGGTGTTTTTTTTTAATTTTTTTAATTTTTTTACATTCTCTTTTTCATATTTTTAAATTTAAATAAAATTTTTATCAAATCAAGATGTCGCGGCCTGCAACCCCGACATTATACTTGTCACCGAATCCTTCGGCTGGTCCTTCATCACCTACATTACCTACGGTGAAGGATGAGCCGTGTGTCAAGTGCAATGACGTTGCACCTTCTATTACGGTGGTATGCGATCGCAATAATTTATCCGAGCTCCTCAAGCTCAAGTTTAACGGAAAATCGTGTGTTCGGTCTTTCCTTATGCGACTCGAGGAGTTGCGTAAAGCGCGTGGTGTTGCGGACGACCGTATTTTTAGAATGATGCCTGAACTACTTACTGATAACGCGTTACACTGGTTCCGCTCGGTGCGAGATTATATCTCCGATTGGTCGCAGTTAGTAGATTCTATGAAAGAGGAGTTCGATATTCCTAACTACGACTACAAGCTGCTTAAGGAGATTAGGGAGCGCACTCAGGGTAGGTCAGAGAGCATGTCGATATACATTGCGATTATGCATGGCATGTTTAGTCGTTTGTCAAAACCTATTTCGGAAGAGGATAAATTGGAAATTTTACTTAATAATATTAGACCTTGCTATTCAAATGTTTTAGCTACATCAACTGAGGTTAATTCAGTTATGCAATTGCGTACCATCTGCAAGAGGTACGAGACTGTTATGGCTCGTTCGGCGGATTTTGTGGAACCGTCGACATCACTATCTTCTAAGGTTGCACCTGAATTTGCCTATGGTTATGACCAGTCTAGCAAGGGTCGTAGTAATTTTAATAATAATAACAATATTAATAAATGTAATGCAATCAATTCATTAGGTTCCTCAAGAAAATTGAAATGTTTTAAATGCGGTTTAGACGGGTTTTCTATTTTAAATTGTCCTACTTGTGCAAAGACATTAGTATGCAGGGTATGTGGCGAAAAAGGTGTCGCCATTAGTAATTGTCCTAAATGTAAGGGTGTTGCGTCACAGTCAAAAAAACTAGTCAACGATAGTGCGTCGCCCAGTCCACCTAAGTTTGATCGCGAGGAATGGTCAAACTGGCTAAGTACAATACGTAATTTTTTCCAGTCTTATAGGGTGGCCACTATCTTTAATAAAATTCCTGTTGGTGACGTTCGTCCTTATGTTAAGGTTGGATTTGAAGGCTATCCTGATATCGAGCTTCAGGGTCTATTAGATTCAGGTTCAGCAATCACCATTTTAGGTGATAACTTTCATAAGGTTTTTGTTGATAGGGGTCTTAACATTAAGACCGCCGATAATATTTTTGTAACTGCGGCTGGTGGTCAGCGCATGTATTCGTTAGGTTATTTAGATTTAAATTTTATTTTTGAAGGTTCTACTCATTGTCTTAAATAAATAAATAAAATAAAATAGCCTTTATTTCCCTATATCATTAACACTACAAATTTCCATATTATTAATAAAATTAATTAAATACATGCATATTATTTATATTATTATTCATAGTAAAAATATAGCTACTACTACAATTACAATTTACTTCAATATACAACGTGTTAATGAAAAAGCGCAAACCCTCAGACACCCCAACTTATTTTTAT
Source organism: Carposina sasakii (assembly GCA_014607495.2). NCBI lineage: Eukaryota > Metazoa > Arthropoda > Insecta > Lepidoptera > Carposinidae > Carposina > Carposina sasakii. Next base: position 7,552,342 of record CP053156.1, on the reverse strand, counting down.
TATAAAAGAATTATATAAATTATTAAATTTAATTTTCGTGGATTTTTGACGAAGATATTAGTTTTTTTTTGTTTTCTTGTCTTTATTGCAAATTAGTAAGTCTATGTTAATAACGCGCGACGTTGCCGCTTGGCGTGCCGCCGCAATTCGCATTCAGTATAACTCATATTGCAACGTTGCCGCTTGGCGCCGACCGACGTAGTTAATCATAGGTACGTAAGGTAAGTATCATTATCTTAAAAACAATTGATTCAAAAGTTTCCATCACTCACACTTCTTCCAGGCTTTGGACTGGTAACTTACCACAATGCTTATTTTATTATCATGACCGAAATAACAGGTAGCTGGCGTGTATAAAAGATTTGAATCAAGTTATTACATAAAATTTACATTACTTTCTACTTACAAGTTCAGATATTTACAGGAACGATTCAAATTGTCTACCACCACGTTGAATACACAGCCTAACACGTCTCCTCAGGTTATTTGTGAGTGAATTTAGCACTTCAGTGTCATTTTAACAGTCACAAATGCCGTTCTAATTTTGGTTTCAAGTTCTGTCACATTACTTGGGGCATCACCACTGTCATTGCACCGAGCTAACATCCGAACCATTTCACAATACTCCGTATTTGTGTACTGATAAGCCATGATGACGAAACGTTCGCGCATGCGAATTTTTCGTAAATACATTCACCTGTGACGCAAGCGCCGGCCGAACTAGGTCAAAGTAGTTCGTTCGAGTGGCATGGCTGTCGACAACAACGCCCGCCCCTCGCGTCGCCCCGCGCACTTCCTATCTCTTTTTACGCATTTCAGGAAAACGTAATAACCTTTCACACGCTGATGAAGGTGCAGATAGGTCATTAGCCTCGCCGTAAGGATAGAGTTAAAAAGAGATAAAACACGGCGTAATTAAAATATTTTTTTGGTTAAAATTTGACCCCTATTTTTTATTAGTGGAATCGATTATACTCTCGATTCTGAACAAACTAATTTCAGGGTTTGCGCTTTTTCATTAACACGTTGTATATTTAATTAAAATTAAAATTATAAAAATTACAATATTGAAATATTTATTATATTAGGGCACCCAAAGTTGGGTAAAGGCCTCCTCCATGTTTTTCCATGTGTGTCGTTGTTGTACTGTGCGGGTCCAGGTAGCACCGGCAACCTCTACCACGTCATCGCACCATCTCCTTCGGGGTCGTCCTCTCGCTCTGGTCGCATCTCTAGGATACCAGTGTACGACGCGTTCGCTCCACCTGCCGTCTGTAGCTCGCGCGAGATGTCCGGCCCACCTCCACTTCAGTCTGCAGAGCATCTTAGCTGCGTCAATGACTTTTGTCTTTTGTCGTATCTCTACGTGTCTGATTTTGTCTTTTAGTTTGAGACCCATCATCGAGCGCTCTGCCGCCCTTTGGAAGGTGACAATCTTCTGTACGAGATTTCTAGTCAGTGCCCATGTCTGACATCCATAGAGTAAGGATGGTAGTATTGTGTTATCCATCAAGCGTTTTTTCAGGTGTATTGGTAAACGACTTTTGAATATATCCTTGTTTGCCCAGTATTTCTTCCACGAGTTGGCTATTCTACGATCTATTTCCTTTGTGGTGGCATCGTGGAATGCTATCAGTTGACCCAAATATATATACTCGCTAACATATTCTATTTTAGTACTATTTAGAGTTATTGGGATCTCTTCTCTGCTCGTCATTACTTTTGTTTTGGAGAGGTTCATGTGCAATCCTATTTTTTTGCTAGCTTCGTCTAGTGAGGTGAGCATGTGTTGCAGTTCTTGGTGAGATTCTGACAGGATTACGATGTCGTCGGCAAAGCGCAGATGCGTTAGCTGTTCACCGTTTATGTTTAATCCATATGACGACCAATTGACTCTTGTCATTGTCTTAGGGCTTTCATTATTCCACAAGTGGATTCACCACTTATTCTAGGTGTAGACTTTTGGTCTACATTCTCTATTTGTCCTAAATACTTACCTAAAATTAATTTTACTACTTTTAATAAATTTCAATTCTCTACCATATCGCATTTAGATATGGAAGCTACTCATCTGCAGCCGTATGATTCATTATCTCAAGTCGAGAAGGAGTTAGCAGATAATGTCACTAACCAATTTCTTCAAATTTCTGAGTCTTGTAAAGGTTTAGGTAGAACTAATATTGTTACCCACTGTATAGATACAGGCGACGCCGAGCCAATCAGACAGCGGTGTTACCGTCTATCGCCGGAGAAGCAGAGGATAGTCGCAGAACAGGTTGACGAGATGTTACGTTTGAAGGTCATATCACCTGGCGAGAGTCCTTGGTCTTCCCCGGTGCTAGTCGTTGGAAAAAAGGATGGCAAGCCTCGTTTTTGTCTGGACAGTCGTAAATTAAATTCGTTAACTAAGAAGGATGCTTATAGTTTACCTTACATCTCCGAAATTCTTGATAACCTTAGAGACGCTAGATATTTGAGTTCTATTGATTTATCTAAAGCATTTTGGCAGGTTCCGTTACGCGCTGCAGATCGAGAAAAAACTTCTTTTTATGTTCCTGGTAGAGGGACTTTTCAATTTAATGTTATGCCTTTTGGGCTTACTAACGCACCAGCAACTCAACAGAGGCTGGTGGATACCTTATTTGGTCCAGAATTCGAGCAAAGGGTTTTTTGTTATTTAGATGACATAATTGTTGTTAGCAGCACTTTTGAGGAACATGTTTACTTACTTCTGAGGGTTCTTAAAAAGCTTACCGGGGCTAATTTAACTATTAATTATGAAAAATGTCAATTCTTTCGTGACAATTTGAAGTATCTAGGCTACGTTATAGATGCGAGAGGTCTTCGTACTGATCCAGAAAAGGTTGAGGCTATATTGCAGTTCGCTACGCCTACATCAAAAAAGGAGGTGAAGCGATTTTTAGGTACAGCTTCGTGGTATCGTCGTTTCATTCCTCAATTCAGCACTATTGCTGGTCCATTAAATGCCTTAACGTCATCAAGGAAAAATGCACCACCTTTCAAGTGGACCGAGGAAGCTGAAAATTCGTTTCAGAAGTTAAAAAGTTGTTTAGGGAGTACTCCCATACTTAGTTGTCCAAAATTTGAATTACCATTTCAGGTTCACACTGATGCCAGTAATTATGGTATAGGCGGCATGTTGACTCAAATGGTAGATGGTATTGAACGTCCAATCGCTTTCATGAGCAGATCACTGTCGGGTGCTGAACGCAATTACAGCGTTACAGAACGAGAAGCACTTGCAGTACTTGTGGCTTTGGAGCATTGGCGATGCTATATTGAGAACGGGAAAACATTCACCGTCATCACTGATCATTCAGCGTTGAAGTGGTTTTTGTCCTTATCAAATCCTACAGGTCGCTTGGCTCGTTGGGGGGTTAGATTGTCAGGATTTGATTTCGTCATTGTTCATCGTAAGGGCAAAGATAACGTCATTCCGGATGCCTTGTCCCGTGCACCTCAGTTAGCTGCTATTTCTGTAAAACCTATAGTGCCACCCGTTACGACCGACGAGTGGTATCTTAATATTTTTAATGGTTGCTTAAATTCTCCTTCTAGTTTTCCTAATTACAATATCCGTGATGGAAAGTTGTATCGTTATATGTGTAGTAATAATGCTTTGGTCTCTGAATTTGAATGGAAAGAAGTCATTTATCAGGAGGAAAGGGCAAATATTTTAAAGTCTAATCACGCAGAACCGACTTGTGCTCACTTCGGGATTTTCAAAACATACAAAAGACTTTGTCTAAGATACTACTGGCCTGGTATGTATAAAGATACCGTTACCTTCTGCGCTGGGTGTGACGTCTGTTTAGCATATAAGGCGCCATCACACAACACGCTGGGTCTCATGGGCAAGGCTAAAGAGTGTATTCGTCCTTTCCAAATGATATCTATCGATTTAGTAGGTCCGTTACCGGTTTCTCGAAAACAGCATTCTTACCTTTTTGTAGTATGTTGTTGTTTTTCTAAGTATAGTATTTTGTTTCCATTAAGGCGCGCAACAGCTGCAGCTGTAACGAAGTATCTTGAAGATGGAGTTTTTTTAGTACACGGAGTGCCGCAGTATGTTGTGTTAGATAATGGTTGTCAGTTTATCAGTAAGGAATTGAATAATATGTTTCTTAAATATAAAGTTCCTAATATTAATTTTACTCCAAAGTATACCCCACAGGTTAATACCGTTGAACGTTATAACAAAACCATTGTCACAGCTATATCATCTTATATCAACGATGATCATCGCACATGGGATGTCCATCTCCCTAAAATTCAATTCGCACTTAATAATTCAGTCAATGAATCGACTAAGTATACGCCGTCTTTTCTAGTCTATGGCAGAGAATTGGTTTCCAGCGGTTCGTTTTATGAGTCTGCATCGGATATAAATCCAAATGATGTAATTTTCAGGCCTCGCGATGAATATGTTGAGAATATAGGCGAGTTATCGAAGATCTTTAACGACGTTCAGTTGGCGTTATTCCACAGCCACGAAAAGAATGCGAGGCGTTACAATTTGCGTAGGAAACAAGCAGTGTACAATGTGGGTGATATAGTTTGGAAACGTACTTATTTCTTAAGCGATAAAGGTGCTCATTTTGCTAAGAAATTAGCTCCTAAATTTCAAAAGTGTAAGATAATCGCTAAGAAATCTTCACTTGTGTTTACTTTACAAGATATGTCTGGGAAGAGTATTGGGGATTGGCATATTAAAGATTTTAGATTGTCTAATAATTCTATATAATTTTTCATTTATAATTTTTTCTTTATTATTACTTTCTTGCTTTCATTTCTTAATAGGTTTAGCGTGATTTTGGAATTTTATTCGAGAGTAATTAGATTGGCAGCGAGTTCGAGATCAATGGTGGTTGTCGAAGATTTGGTATTTTAGGAAGGTCAACCCAAAGCCTTATCACTCAAGCGGATGATGACTTGTTAAATAAGCCATTTTTTTTCTTCATACCTTAATTTTCTTTTAATTAAGGCCTCATCAAACGCAGCAGGGCGGTTAGTGACCCTGCACCTAACTAATATATTTAATCTTCTGGGCATCGCTATATTGTTCTCGAATCTTATCGTTAAGGACAAAAATTCGTGCTAGGATCACTTATCATGAGTCAGCCTAACAATATTCTAGTTCTGATCTCTATTGTGTCAGAGTAAGTGTGATTGCAATTTCAGCAACTCACACATAGTATGAATATGATGTATGATTGATGATGGTATGTATGGATCGTATGTATGTTGATGAGTGTTTCCGAGGTTTTTTTTTTACTCCTTCGTCCTTGGCGGTTTTGTCGTCGTCTTCTACGCCTAAAAAACCTTTCTGTCGAGGGGGGGCAATGTCGCGTTGTTCAAAATTCCCGCGACATGGTGCCGTCGTTATATTTCAAAAACGTTTTGGGCGTTGCCAGTCTAGCCGGAATTTCGTCTTTTTGGCACCAAGATTACCTTTTATGGTAATAAAATCTCTAAAATTCACGCCGAACGGGGACATCAAAATTTTAACCAATGGCAAGGCCATTCTAGGCTGAGGTCAATAACCGTGCGGCCGAAGGACAGACAGAAGGCCTGTTGCCTCGATCGCGCGGTCGCTCATTACCAAAGCTTGTGTCAAAGGATTAGGAACTATTTGAAGCCTAAGTTAATTCCTCGTTCCTTACCTATTATAAATATTACTTTCTGCTGTTGTGCAATTCAAATAGTCGCCATAGTGCAACTCAATAATTTAATCTGTGATAAGTGTCGCCACTTCGAACTAGGTAAGTGAGTGAATATATATAGCTATATTTTATCTATTTATTTCGTGTAGCAATTATAGGTGCGTTGTAGCTTCGTTAAAATGTTTATATATTCTATGCTGTGCTAAATAGTGTTCTAGCACTTATCGTTGGTCTGGATTCTGGATAGCTACTATATCTCATTAGCTGACCGTGTTATAGCTACCTAATTATAAATTGTATACGTATTTCTAATTCGCTATCCACGAATGCCATTATTTAATTGTTATTTTAGATTTTAGTTAGAATTCACTTAGTACTGCGACGGAATCTAGATTATTTGACTACCTCACAATTTTAATATGACCGTTATTTTAGTGGAAGCCTTGAGTTAAGTTCATATTTGAGTTTAGCCCTAAATACGAACGTATTTAATTGAAATCAAAGGTAAATAAGAAGGAATTATTATGTAATAATCCGGATTCCAAGGTACCAGCTACGCACCTATAACTACCCTCTTCTATAATATTATTCGTAATTATAGGTATATATTTATTTTATTCTGTATTTATATAATCTAATGTATTTTATATTATTGAGTATTATTTATTGTGTTTTTTTTCCCAACGCCTATTCCGAATATTCAGATTGCAAATATTATTTGTAGTTACCTTCTACCTTTTTTCTTAATTTTTTTTCATTGCTAAATCTGAATATTCGGATTATTTTTTTTCTACTTAGCTCCCTTTTGTTTTTTTTTTTTCCTTTTGTAAATGTCTCTGCCAATCGGATAATATTAATTGTATTGAGTTGTTATTTGGAGACGTTACCCGATTGGCAGATTTGGAAAGAGGCACACGGCCTTACACCGGATCTGTCAAATTCCAGGTTCGGTGGCGATTACGTTTGGATTACGTCCGGATTAGGATTTAGTTCGGATTTGGATTTCGTCCAGATTGGAATTCGTTCGGAATTGGATTTCGTTCGGAATTGGATTTCGTTCGGAATTGGATTGAATTTGGAGTATTCCAAGGATTGCCGAGCATCCCGGCGGACATTTCGCATCACTGCCTCGGCTGCTACCGGGGATACGTCTCGCCAAAGTTACGTGCCTACCTTGTAAACAATTTTAATATTTATCGGAGAAACCAGGATTAGTCACCCACGACCTGTTATCGCGTTACTTTAATAAATTAGTCTCGTGTTCAAAAAATTGTTTTTTTTTATTTTAATCACTTAGTTTTACCGTTGTTTTTCTTTTGTTTAAATTCATTAACTGGACCTGTCCACTTCTTGCCTGTAATAGGGGAAGAAGGGGACAGCGTTTCATTGGCGCCCACTCGTTTTTATTATATAACATTGATCCTGGTTTCTAGGTGATTGGTGAGTCATATTTATTATCTTGTGTACTTTTGCAGCTTTGTGTATTTTTTTTATATCATAGCAGTAGTGCTCGCGGCCTGGCACGCCCGGTGAAATACTGCGACCCAATAGACTCCAACCCTTATTTTGGGGTTGTTGGAAGAAATTGGGTACCCGTTATTTTCACAGGTCCGCATATTATATAAGTATTTTTATTCTTTATATATATATTTATTTCTTCTGTTTCACTCACTACCTTTTTCATTTAGCGAGTTATCCAGATATTGCGTTATTTTCAACGGATTTTATTTTTGTACTACCTTCGGGGTGTTTTTTTTAAATTTTTTTAATTTTTTTACATTCTCTTTTTCATATTTTTAAATTTAAATAAAATTTTTATCAAATCAAGATGTCGCGGCCTGCAACCCCGACATTATACTTGTCACCGAATCCTTCGGCTGGTCCTTCATCACCTACATTACCTACGGTGAAGGATGAGCCGTGTGTCAAGTGCAATGACGTTGCACCTTCTATTACGGTGGTATGCGATCGCAATAATTTATCCGAGCTCCTCAAGCTCAAGTTTAACGGAAAATCGTGTGTTCGGTCTTTCCTTATGCGACTCGAGGAGTTGCGTAAAGCGCGTGGTGTTGCGGACGACCGTATTTTTAGAATGATGCCTGAACTACTTACTGATAACGCGTTACACTGGTTCCGCTCGGTGCGAGATTATATCTCCGATTGGTCGCAGTTAGTAGATTCTATGAAAGAGGAGTTCGATATTCCTAACTACGACTACAAGCTGCTTAAGGAGATTAGGGAGCGCACTCAGGGTAGGTCAGAGAGCATGTCGATATACATTGCGATTATGCATGGCATGTTTAGTCGTTTGTCAAAACCTATTTCGGAAGAGGATAAATTGGAAATTTTACTTAATAATATTAGACCTTGCTATTCAAATGTTTTAGCTACATCAACTGAGGTTAATTCAGTTATGCAATTGCGTACCATCTGCAAGAGGTACGAGACTGTTATGGCTCGTTCGGCGGATTTTGTGGAACCGTCGACATCACTATCTTCTAAGGTTGCACCTGAATTTGCCTATGGTTATGACCAGTCTAGCAAGGGTCGTAGTAATTTTAATAATAATAACAATATTAATAAATGTAATGCAATCAATTCATTAGGTTCCTCAAGAAAATTGAAATGTTTTAAATGCGGTTTAGACGGGTTTTCTATTTTAAATTGTCCTACTTGTGCAAAGACATTAGTATGCAGGGTATGTGGCGAAAAAGGTGTCGCCATTAGTAATTGTCCTAAATGTAAGGGTGTTGCGTCACAGTCAAAAAAACTAGTCAACGATAGTGCGTCGACCCAGTCCACCTAAGTTTGATCGCGAGGAATGGTCAAACTGGCTAAGTACAATACGTAATTTTTTCCAGTCTTATAGGGTGGCCACTATCTTTAATAAAATTCCTGTTGGTGACGTTCGTCCTTATGTTAAGGTTGGATTTGAAGGCTATCCTGATATCGAGCTACAGGGTCTATTAGATTCAGGTTCAGCAATCACCATTTTAGGTGATAACTTTCATAAGGTTTTTGTTGATAGGGGTCTTAACATTAAGACCGCCGATAATATTTTTGTAACTGCGGCTGGTGGTCAGCGCATGTATTCGTTAGGTTATTTAGATTTAAATTTTATTTTTGAAGGTTCTACTCATTGTCTTAAATAAATAAATAAAATAAAATAGCCTTTATTTCCCTATATCATTAACACTACAAATTTCCATATTATTAATAAAATTAATTAAATACATGCATATTATTTATATTATTATTCATAGTAAAAATATAGCTACTAGTTACAATTACAATTTACTTCAATATATATTTAATTAAAATTAAAATTATAAAAATTACAATATTGAAATATTTATTATATTAGGGCACCCAAAGTTGGGTAAAGGCCTCCTCCATGTTTTTCCATGTGTGTCGTTGTTGTACTGTGCGGGTCCAGGTAGCACCGGCAACCTCTACCACGTCATCGCACCATCTCCTTCGGGGTCGTCCTCTCGCTCTGGTCGCATCTCTAGGATACCAGTGTACGACGCGTTCGCTCCACCTGCCGTCTGTAGCTCGCGCGAGATGTCCGGCCCACCTCCACTTCAGTCTGCAGAGCATCTTAGCTGCGTCAATGACTTTTGTCTTTTGTCGTATCTCTACGTGTCTGATTTTGTCTTTTAGTTTGAGACCCATCATCGAGCGCTCTGCCGCCCTTTGGAAGGTGACAATCTTCTGTACGAGATTTCTAGTCAGTGCCCATGTCTGACATCCATAGAGTAAGGATGGTAGTATTGTGTTATCCATCAAGCGTTTTTTCAGGTGTATTGGTAAACGACTTTTGAATATATCCTTGTTTGCCCAGTATTTCTTCCACGAGTTGGCTATTCTACGATCTATTTCCTTTGTGGTGGCATCGTGGAATGCTATCAGTTGACCCAAATATATATACTCGCTAACATATTCTATTTTAGTACTATTTAGAGTTATTGGGATCTCTTCTCCGCTCGTCATTACTTTTGTTTTGGAGAGGTTCATGTGCAATCCTATTTTTTTGCTAGCTTCGTCTAGTGAGGTGAGCATGTGTTGCAGTTCTTGGTGAGATTCTGACAGGATTACGATGTCGTCGGCAAAGCGCAGATGCGTTAGCTGTTCACCGTTTATGTTTAATCCATATGACGACCAATTGACTCTTGTCATTGTCTTAGGGCTTTCATTATTCCACAAGTGGATTCACCACTTATTCTAGGTGTAGACTTTTGGTCTACATTCTCTATTTGTCCTAAATACTTACCTAAAATTAATTTTACTACTTTTAATAAATTTCAATTCTCTACCATATCGCATTTAGATATGGAAGCTACTCATCTGCAGCCGTATGATTCATTATCTCAAGTCGAGAAGGAGTTAGCAGATAATGTCACTAACCAATTTCTTCAAATTTCTGAGTCTTGTAAAGGTTTAGGTAGAACTAATATTGTTACCCACTGTATAGATACAGGCGACGCCGAGCCAATCAGACAGCGGTGTTACCGTCTATCGCCGGAGAAGCAGAGGATAGTCGCAGAACAGGTTGACGAGATGTTACGTTTGAAGGTCATATCACCTGGCGAGAGTCCTTGGTCTTCCCGGTGCTAGTCGTTGGAAAAAAGGATGGCAAGCCTCGTTTTTGTCTGGACAGTCGTAAATTAAATTCGTTAACTAAGAAGGATGCTTATAGTTTACCTTACATCTCCGAAATTCTTGATAACCTTAGAGACGCTAGATATTTGAGTTCTATTGATTTATCTAAAGCATTTTGGCAGGTTCCGTTACGCGCTGCAGATCGAGAAAAAACTTCTTTTTATGTTCCTGGTAGAGGGACTTTTCAATTTAATGTTATGCCTTTTGGGCTTACTAACGCACCAGCAACTCAACAGAGGCTGGTGGATACCTTATTTGGTCCAGAATTCGAGCAAAGGGTTTTTTGTTATTTAGATGACATAATTGTTGTTAGCAGCACTTTTGAGGAACATGTTTACTTACTTCTGAGGGTTCTTAAAAAGCTTACCGGGGCTAATTTAACTATTAATTATGAAAAATGTCAATTCTTTCGTGACAATTTGAAGTATCTAGGCTACGTTATAGATGCGAGAGGTCTTCGTACTGATCCAGAAAAGGTTGAGGCTATATTGCAGTTCGCTACGCCTACATCAAAAAAGGAGGTGAAGCGATTTTTAGGTACAGCTTCGTGGTATCGTCGTTTCATTCCTCAATTCAGCACTATTGCTGGTCCATTAAATGCCTTAACGTCATCAAGGAAAAATGCACCACCTTTCAAGTGGACCGAGGAAGCTGAAAATTCGTTTCAGAAGTTAAAAAGTTGTTTAGGGAGTACTCCCATACTTAGTTGTCCAAAATTTGAATTACCATTTCAGGTTCACACTGATGCCAGTAATTATGGTATAGGCGGCATGTTGACTCAAATGGTAGATGGTATTGAACGTCCAATCGCTTTCATGAGCAGATCACTGTCGGGTGCTGAACGCAATTACAGCGTTACAGAACGAGAAGCACTTGCAGTACTTGTGGCTTTGGAGCATTGGCGATGCTATATTGAGAACGGGAAAACATTCACCGTCATCACTGATCATTCAGCGTTGAAGTGGTTTTTGTCCTTATCAAATCCTACAGGTCGCTTGGCTCGTTGGGGGGTTAGATTGTCAGGATTTGATTTCGTCATTGTTCATCGTAAGGGCAAAGATAACGTCATTCCGGATGCCTTGTCCCGTGCACCTCAGTTAGCTGCTATTTCTGTAAAACCTATAGTGCCACCCGTTACGACCGACGAGTGGTATCTTAATATTTTTAATGGTTGCTTAAATTCTCCTTCTAGTTTTCCTAATTACAATATCCGTGATGGAAAGTTGTATCGTTATATGTGTAGTAATAATGCTTTGGTCTCTGAATTTGAATGGAAAGAAGTCATTTATCAGGAGGAAAGGGCAAATATTTTAAAGTCTAATCACGCAGAACCGACTTGTGCTCACTTCGGGATTTTCAAAACATACAAAAGACTTTGTCTAAGATACTACTGGCCTGGTATGTATAAAGATACCGTTACCTTCTGCGCTGGGTGTGACGTCTGTTTAGCATATAAGGCGCCATCACACAACACGCTGGGTCTCATGGGCAAGGCTAAAGAGTGTATTCGTCCTTTCCAAATGATATCTATCGATTTAGTAGGTCCGTTACCGGTTTCTCGAAAACAGCATTCTTACCTTTTTGTAGTATGTTGTTGTTTTTCTAAGTATAGTATTTTGTTTCCATTAAGGCGCGCAACAGCTGCAGCTGTAACGAAGTATCTTGAAGATGGAGTTTTTTTAGTACACGGAGTGCCGCAGTATGTTGTGTTAGATAATGGTTGTCAGTTTATCAGTAAGGAATTGAATAATAGTTTCTTAAATATAAAGTTCCTAATATTAATTTTACTCCAAAGTATACCCCACAGGTTAATACCGTTGAACGTTATAACAAAACCATTGTCACAGCTATATCATCTTATATCAACGATGATCATCGCACATGGGATGTCCATCTCCCTAAAATTCAATTCGCACTTAATAATTCAGTCAATGAATCGACTAAGTATACGCCGTCTTTTCTAGTCTATGGCAGAGAATTGGTTTCCAGCGGTTCGTTTTATGAGTCTGCATCGGATATAAATCCAAATGATGTAATTTTCAGGCCTCGCGATGAATATGTTGAGAATATAGGCGAGTTATCGAAGATCTTTAACGACGTTCAGTTGGCGTTATTCCACAGCCACGAAAAGAATGCGAGGCGTTACAATTTGCGTAGGAAACAAGCAGTGTACAATGTGGGTGATATAGTTTGGAAACGTACTTATTTCTTAAGCGATAAAGGTGCTCATTTTGCTAAGAAATTAGCTCCTAAATTTCAAAAGTGTAAGATAATCGCTAAGAAATCTTCACTTGTGTTTACTTTACAAGATATGTCTGGGAAGAGTATTGGGGATTGGCATATTAAAGATTTTAGATTGTCTAATAATTCTATATAATTTTTCATTTATAATTTTTTCTTTATTATTACTTTCTTGCTTTCATTTCTTAATAGGTTTAGCGTGATTTTGGAATTTTATTCGAGAGTAATTAGATTGGCAGCGAGTTCGAGATCAATGGTGGTTGTCGAAGATTTGGTATTTTAGGAAGGTCAACCCAAAGCCTTATCACTCAAGCGGATGATGACTTGTTAAATAAGCCATTTTTTTTCTTCATACCTTAATTTTCTTTTAATTAAGGCCTCATCAAACGCAGCAGGGCGGTTAGTGACCCTGCACCTAACTAATATATTTAATCTTCTGGGCATCGCTATATTGTTCTCGAATCTTATCGTTAAGGACAAAAATTCGTGCTAGGATCACTTATCATGAGTCAGCCTAACAATATTCTAGTTCTGATCTCTATTGTGTCAGAGTAAGTGTGATTGCAATTTCAGCAACTCACACATAGTATGAATATGATGTATGATTGATGATGGTATGTATGGATCGTATGTATGTTGATGAGTGTTTCCGAGGTTTTTTTACTCCTTCGTCCTTGGCGGTTTTGTCGTCGTCTTCTACGCCTAAAAACCTTTCTGTCGAGGGGGGGCAATGTCGCGTTGTTCAAAATTCCCGCGACATGGTGCCGTCGTTATATTTCAAAAACGTTTTGGGCGTTGCCAGTCTAGCCGGAATTTCGTCTTTTTGGCACCAAGATTACCTTTTATGGTAATAAAATCTCTAAAATTCACGCCGAACGGGGACATCAAAATTTTAACCAATGGCAAGGCCATTCTAGGCTGAGGTCAATAACCGTGCGGCCGAAGGACAGACAGAAGGCCTGTTGCCTCGATCGCGCGGTCGCTCATTACCAAAGCTTGTGTCAAAGGATTAGGAACTATTTGAAGCCTAAGTTAATTCCTCGTTCCTTACCTATTATAAATATTACTTTCTGCTGTTGTGCAATTCAAATAGTCGCCATAGTGCAACTCAATAATTTAATCTGTGATAAGTGTCGCCACTTCGAACTAGGTAAGTGAGTGAATATATATAGCTATATTTTATCTATTTATTTCGTGTAGCAATTATAGGTGCGTTGTAGCTTCGTTAAAATGTTTATATATTCTATGCTGTGCTAAATAGTGTTCTAGCACTTATCGTTGGTCTGGATTCTGGATAGCTACTATATCTCATTAGCTGACCGTGTTATAGCTACCTAATTATAAATTGTATACGTATTTCTAATTCGCTATCCACGAATGCCATTATTTAATTGTTATTTTAGATTTTAGTTAGAATTCACTTAGTACTGCGACGGAATCTAGATTATTTGACTACCTCACAATTTTAATATGACCGTTATTTTAGTGGAAGCCTTGAGTTAAGTTCATATTTGAGTTTAGCCCTAAATACGAACGTATTTAATTGAAATCAAAGGTAAATAAGAAGGAATTATTATGTAATAATCCGGATTCCAAGGTACCAGCTACGCACCTATAACTACCCTCTTCTATAATATTATTCGTAATTATAGGTATATATTTATTTTATTCTGTATTTATATAATCTAATGTATTTTATATTATTGAGTATTATTTATTGTGTTTTTTTTCCCAACGCCTATTCCGAATATTCAGATTGCAAATATTATTTGTAGTTACCTTCTACCTTTTTTCTTAATTTTTTTTCATTGCTAAATCTGAATATTCGGATTATTTTTTTTCTACTCAGCTCCCTTTTGTTTTTTTTTTCCTTTTGTAAATGTCTCTGCCAATCGGATAATATTAATTGTATTGAGTTGTTATTTGGAGACGTTACCCGATTGGCAGATTTGGAAAGAGGCACACGGCCTTACACGGATCTGTCAAATTCCAGGTTCGGTGGCGATTACGTTTGGATTACGTCCGGATTAGGATTTAGTTCGGATTTGGATTTCGTCCAGATTTGGAATTCGTTCGGAATTGGATTTCGTTCGGAATTGGATTTCGTTCGGAATTGGATTGAATTTGGAGTATTCCAAGGATTGCCGAGCATCCCGGCGGACATTTCGCATCACTGCCTCGGCTGCTACGGGGATACGTCTCGCCAAAGTTACGTGCCTACCTTGTAAACAATTTTAATATTTATCGGAGAAACCAGGATTAGTCACCCACGACCTGTTATCGCGTTACTTTAATAAATTAGTCTCGTGTTCAAAAAATTGTTTTTTTTTATTTTAATCACTTAGTTTTACCGTTGTTTTTCTTTTGTTTAAATTCATTAACTGGACCTGTCCACTTCTTGCCTGTAATAGGGGAAGAAGGGGACAGCGTTTCATTGGCGCCCACTCGTTTTTATTATATAACATTGATCCTGGTTTCTAGGTGATTGGTGAGTCATATTTATTATCTTGTGTACTTTTGCAGCTTTGTGTATTTTTTTTTTATATCATAGCAGTAGTGCTCGCGGCCTGGCACGCCCGGTGAAATACTGCGACCCAATAGACTCCAACCCTTATTTTGGGGTTGTTGGAAGAAATTGGGTACCCGTTATTTTCACAGGTCCGCATATTATATAAGTATTTTTATTCTTTATATATATATTTATTTCTTCTGTTTCACTCACTACCTTTTTCATTTAGCGAGTTATCCAGATATTGCGTTATTTTCAACGGATTTTATTTTTGTACTACCTTCGGGGTGTTTTTTTAAATTTTTTAAATTTTTTTACATTCTCTTTTTCATATTTTTTAAATTTAAATAAAATTTTTATCAAATCAAGATGTCGCGGCCTGCAACCCGACATTATACTTGTCACCGAATCCTTCGGCTGGTCCTTCATCACCTACATTACCTACGGTGAAGGATGAGCCGTGTGTCAAGTGCAATGACGTTGCACCTGCTATTACGGTGGTATGCGACCGCAATAATGTATCCGAGCTCCTCAAGCTCAAGTTTAACGGAAAATCGTGTGTTCGGTCTTTCCTTATGCGACTCGAGGAGTTGCGTAAAGCGCGTGGTGTTGCGGACGACCGTATTTTTAGAATGATGCCTGAACTACTTACTGATAACGCGTTACACTGGTTCCGCTCGGTGCGAGATTATATCTCCGATTGGTCGCAGTTAGTAGATTCTATGAAAGAGGAGTTCGATATTCCTAACTACGACTACAAGCTGCTTAAGGAGATTAGGGAGCGCACTCAGGGTAGGTCAGAGAGCATGTCGATATACATTGCGATTATGCATGGCATGTTTAGTCGTTTGTCAAAACCTATTTCGGAAGAGGATAAATTGGAAATTTTACTTAATAATATTAGACCTTGCTATTCAAATGTTTTAGCTACATCAACTGAGGTTAATTCAGTTATGCAATTGCGTACCATCTGCAAGAGGTACGAGACTGTTATGGCTCGTTCGGCGGATTTTGTGGAACCGTCGACATCACTATCTTCTAAGGTTGCACCTGAATTTGCCTATGGTTATGACCAGTCTAGCAAGGGTCGTAGTAATTTTAATAATAATAAACATATTAATAAATGTAATGCAATCAATTCATTAGGTTCCTCAAGAAAATTGAAATGTTTTAAATGCGGTTTAGACGGGTTTTCTATTTTAAATTGTCCTACTTGTGCAAAGACATTAGTATGCAGGGTATGTGGCGAAAAAGGTGTCGCCATTAGTAATTGTCCTAAATGTAAGGGTGTTGCGTCACAGTCAAAAAACTAGTCAACGATAGTGCGTCGCCCAGTCCACCTAAGTTTGATCGCGAGGAATGGTCAAACTGGCTAAGTACAATACGTAATTTTTTCCAGTCTTATAGGGTGGCCACTATCTTTAATAAAATTCCTGTGGTGACGTTCGTCCTTATGTTAAGGTTGGATTTGAAGGCTATCCTGATATCGAGCTACAGGGTCTATTAGATTCAGGTTCAGCAATCACCATTTTAGGTGATAACTTTCATAAGGTTTTTGTTGATAGGGGTCTTAACATTAAGACCGCCGATAATATTTTTGTAACTGCGGCTGGTGGTCAGCGCATGTATTCGTTAGGTTATTTAGATTTAAATTTTATTTTTGAAGGTTCTACTCATTGTCTTAAATAAATAAATAAAATAAAATAGCCTTTATTTCCCTATATCATTAACACTACAAATTTCCATATTATTAATAAAATTAATTAAATACATGCATATTATTTATATTATTATTCATAGTAAAAATATAGCTACTAGTTACAATTACAATTTACTTCAATATATATTTAATTAAAATTAAAATTATAAAAATTACAATATTGAAATATTTATTATATTAGGGCACCCAAAGTTGGGTAAAGGCCTCCTCCATGTTTTTCCATGTGTGTCGTTGTTGTACTGTGCGGGTCCAGGTAGCACCGGCAACCTCTACCACGTCATCGCACCATCTCCTTCGGGGTCGTCCTCTCGCTCTGGTCGCATCTCTAGGATACCAGTGTACGACGCGTTCGCTCCACCTGCCGTCTGTAGCTCGCGCGAGATGTCCGGGCCCACCTCCACTTCAGTCTGCAGAGCATCTTAGCTGCGTCAATGACTTTTGTCTTTTGTCGTATCTCTACGTGTCTGATTTTGTCTTTTAGTTTGAGACCCATCATCGAGCGCTCTGCCGCCCTTTGGAAGGTGACAATCTTCTGTACGAGATTTCTAGTCAGTGCCCATGTCTGACATCCATAGAGTAAGGATGGTAGTATTGTGTTATCCATCAAGCGTTTTTTTCAGGTGTATTGGTAAACGACTTTTGAATATATCCTTGTTTGCCCAGTATTTCTTCCACGAGTTGGCTATTCTACGATCTATTTCCTTTGTGGTGGCATCGTGGAATGCTATCAGTTGACCCAAATATATATACTCGCTAACATATTCTATTTTAGTACTATTTAGAGTTATTGGGATCTCTTCTCCGCTCGTCATTACTTTTGTTTTGGAGAGGTTCATGTGCAATCCTATTTTTTTGCTAGCTTCGTCTAGTGAGGTGAGCATGTGTTGCAGTTCTTGGTGAGATTCTGACAGGATTACGATGTCGTCGGCAAAGCGCAGATGCGTTAGCTGTTCACCGTTTATGTTTAATCCATATGACGACCAATTGACTCTTGTCATTGTCTTAGGGCTTTCATTATTCCACAAGTGGATTCACCACTTATTCTAGGTGTAGACTTTTGGTCTACATTCTCTATTTGTCCTAAATACTTACCTAAAATTAATTTTACTACTTTTAATAAATTTCAATTCTCTACCATATCGCATTTAGATATGGAAGCTACTCATCTGCAGCCGTATGATTCATTATCTCAAGTCGAGAAGGAGTTAGCAGATAATGTCACTAACCAATTTCTTCAAATTTCTGAGTCTTGTAAAGGTTTAGGTAGAACTAATATTGTTACCCACTGTATAGATACAGGCGACGCCGAGCCAATCAGACAGCGGTGTTACCGTCTATCGCCGGAGAAGCAGAGGATAGTCGCAGAACAGGTTGACGAGATGTTACGTTTGAAGGTCATATCACCTGGCGAGAGTCCTTGGTCTTCCCCGGTGCTAGTCGTTGGAAAAAAGGATGGCAAGCCTCGTTTTTGTCTGGACAGTCGTAAATTAAATTCGTTAACTAAGAAGGATGCTTATAGTTTACCTTACATCTCCGAAATTCTTGATAACCTTAGAGACGCTAGATATTTGAGTTCTATTGATTTATCTAAAGCATTTTGGCAGGTTCCGTTACGCGCTGCAGATCGAGAAAAAACTTCTTTTTATGTTCCTGGTAGAGGGACTTTTCAATTTAATGTTATGCCTTTTGGGCTTACTAACGCACCAGCAACTCAACAGAGGCTGGTGGATACCTTATTTGGTCCAGAATTCGAGCAAAGGGTTTTTGTTATTTAGATGACATAATTGTTGTTAGCAGCACTTTTGAGGAACATGTTTACTTACTTCTGAGGGTTCTTAAAAAGCTTACCGGGGCTAATTTAACTATTAATTATGAAAAATGTCAATTCTTTCGTGACAATTTGAAGTATCTAGGCTACGTTATAGATGCGAGAGGTCTTCGTACTGATCCAGAAAAGGTTGAGGCTATATTGCAGTTCGCTACGCCTACATCAAAAAAGGAGGTGAAGCGATTTTTAGGTACAGCTTCGTGGTATCGTCGTTTCATTCCTCAATTCAGCACTATTGCTGGTCCATTAAATGCCTTAACGTCATCAAGGAAAAATGCACCACCTTTCAAGTGGACCGAGGAAGCTGAAAATTCGTTTCAGAAGTTAAAAAGTTGTTTAGGGAGTACTCCCATACTTAGTTGTCCAAAATTTGAATTACCATTTCAGGTTCACACTGATGCCAGTAATTATGGTATAGGCGGCATGTTGACTCAAATGGTAGATGGTATTGAACGTCCAATCGCTTTCATGAGCAGATCACTGTCGGGTGCTGAACGCAATTACAGCGTTACAGAACGAGAAGCACTTGCAGTACTTGTGGCTTTGGAGCATTGGCGATGCTATATTGAGAACGGGAAAACATTCACCGTCATCACTGATCATTCAGCGTTGAAGTGGTTTTTGTCCTATCAAATCCTACAGGTCGCTTGGCTCGTTGGGGGGTTAGATTGTCAGGATTTGATTTCGTCATTGTTCATCGTAAGGGCAAAGATAACGTCATTCCGGATGCCTTGTCCCGTGCACCTCAGTTAGCTGCTATTTCTGTAAAACCTATAGTGCCACCCGTTACGACCGACGAGTGGTATCTTAATATTTTTAATGGTTGCTTAAATTCTCCTTCTAGTTTTCCTAATTACAATATCCGTGATGGAAAGTTGTATCGTTATATGTGTAGTAATAATGCTTTGGTCTCTGAATTTGAATGGAAAGAAGTCATTTATCAGGAGGAAAGGGCAAATATTTTAAAGTCTAATCACGCAGAACCGACTTGTGCTCACTTCGGGATTTTCAAAACATACAAAAGACTTTGTCTAAGATACTACTGGCTGGTATGTATAAAGATACCGTTACCTTCTGCGCTGGGTGTGACGTCTGTTTAGCATATAAGGCGCCATCACACAACACGCTGGGTCTCATGGGCAAGGCTAAAGAGTGTATTCGTCCTTTCCAAATGATATCTATCGATTTAGTAGGTCCGTTACCGGTTTCTCGAAAACAGCATTCTTACCTTTTTGTAGTATGTTGTTGTTTTTCTAAGTATAGTATTTTGTTTCCATTAAGGCGCGCAACAGCTGCAGCTGTAACGAAGTATCTTGAAGATGGAGTTTTTTAGTACACGGAGTGCCGCAGTATGTTGTGTTAGATAATGGTTGTCAGTTTATCAGTAAGGAATTGAATAATATGTTTCTTAAATATAAAGTTCCTAATATTAATTTTACTCCAAAGTATACCCCACAGGTTAATACCGTTGAACGTTATAACAAAACCATTGTCACAGCTATATCATCTTATATCAACGATGATCATCGCACATGGGATGTCCATCTCCCTAAAATTCAATTCGCACTTAATAATTCAGTCAATGAATCGACTAAGTATACGCCGTCTTTTCTAGTCTATGGCAGAGAATTGGTTTCCAGCGGTTCGTTTTATGAGTCTGCATCGGATATAAATCCAAATGATGTAATTTTCAGGCCTCGCGATGAATATGTTGAGAATATAGGCGAGTTATCGAAGATCTTTAACGACGTTCAGTTGGCGTTATTCCACAGCCACGAAAAGAATGCGAGGCGTTACAATTTGCGTAGGAAACAAGCAGTGTACAATGTGGGTGATATAGTTTGGAAACGTACTTATTTCTTAAGCGATAAAGGTGCTCATTTTGCTAAGAAATTAGCTCCTAAATTTCAAAAGTGTAAGATAATCGCTAAGAAATCTTCACTTGTGTTTACTTTACAAGATATGTCTGGGAAGAGTATTGGGGATTGGCATATTAAAGATTTTAGATTGTCTAATAATTCTATATAATTTTTCATTTATAATTTTTTCTTTATTATTACTTTCTTGCTTTCATTTCTTAATAGGTTTAGCGTGATTTTGGAATTTTATTCGAGAGTAATTAGATTGGCAGCGAGTTCGAGATCAATGGTGGTTGTCGAAGATTTGGTATTTTAGGAAGGTCAACCCAAAGCCTTATCACTCAAGCGGATGATGACTTGTTAAATAAGCCATTTTTTTCTTCATACCTTAATTTTCTTTTAATTAAGCCTCATCAAACGCAGCAGGGCGGTTAGTGACCCTGCACCTAACTAATATATTTAATCTTCTGGGCATCGCTATATTGTTCTCGAATCTTATCGTTAAGGACAAAAATTCGTGCTAGGATCACTTATCATGAGTCAGCCTAACAATATTCTAGTTCTGATCTCTATTGTGTCAGAGTAAGTGTGATTGCAATTTCAGCAACTCACACATAGTATGAATATGATGTATGATTGATGATGGTATGTATGGATCGTATGTATGTTGATGAGTGTTTCCGAGGTTTTTTTTTACTCCTTCGTCCTTGGCGGTTTTGTCGTCGTCTTCTACGCCTTAAAAACCTTTCTGTCGAGGGGGGGCAATGTCGCGTTGTTCAAAATTCCCGCGACATGGTGCCGTCGTTATATTTCAAAAACGTTTTGGGCGTTGCCAGTCTAGCCGGAATTTCGTCTTTTTGGCACCAAGATTACCTTTTATGGTAATAAAATCTCTAAAAATTCACGCCGAACGGGGACATCAAAATTTTAACCAATGGCAAGGCCATTCTAGGCTGAGGTCAATAACCGTGCGGCCGAAGGACAGACAGAAGGCCTGTTGCTCGATCGCGCGGTCGCTCATTACCAAAGCTTGTGTCAAAGGATTAGGAACTATTTGAAGCCTAAGTTAATTCCTCGTTCCTTACCTATTATAAATATTACTTTCTGCTGTTGTGCAATTCAAATAGTCGCCATAGTGCAACTCAATAATTTAATCTGTGATAAGTGTCGCCACTTCGAACTAGGTAAGTGAGTGAATATATATAGCTATATTTTATCTATTTATTTCGTGTAGCAATTATAGGTGCGTTGTAGCTTCGTTAAAATGTTTATATATTCTATGCTGTGCTAAATAGTGTTCTAGCACTTATCGTTGGTCTGGATTCTGGATAGCTACTATATCTCATTAGCTGACCGTGTTATAGCTACCTAATTATAAATTGTATACGTATTTCTAATTCGCTATCCACGAATGCCATTATTTAATTGTTATTTTAGATTTTAGTTAGAATTCACTTAGTACTGCGACGGAATCTAGATTATTTGACTACCTCACAATTTTAATATGACCGTTATTTTAGTGGAAGCCTTGAGTTAAGTTCATATTTGAGTTTAGCCCTAAATACGAACGTATTTAATTGAAATCAAAGGTAAATAAGAAGGAATTATTATGTAATAATCCGGATTCCAAGGTACCAGCTACGCACCTATAACTACCCTCTTCTATAATATTATTCGTAATTATAGGTATATATTTATTTTATTCTGTATTTATATAATCTAATGTATTTTATATTATTGAGTATTATTTATTGTGTTTTTTTTTCCCAAACGCCTATTCCGAATATTCAGATTGCAATATTATTTGTAGTTACCTTCTACCTTTTTCTTAATTTTTTTTCATTGCTAAATCTGAATATTCGGATTTTTTTTCTACTCAGCTCCCTTTTGTTTTTTTTTTCCTTTTGTAAATGTCTCTGCCAATCGGATAATATTAATTGTATTGAGTTGTTATTTGGAGACGTTACCCGATTGGCAGATTTGGAAAGAGGCACACGGCCTTACACCGGATCTGTCAAATTCCAGGTTCGGTGGCGATTACGTTTGGATTACGTCCGGATTAGGATTTAGTTCGGATTTGGATTTCGTCCAGATTTGGAATTCGTTCGGAATGGATTTCGTTCGGAATTGGATTTCGTTCGGAATTGGATTGAATTTGGAGTATTCCAAGGATTGCCGAGCATCCCGGCGGACATTTCGCATCACTGCCTCGGCTGCTACCGGGGATACGTCTCGCCAAAGTTACGTGCCTACCTTGTAAACAATTTTAATATTTATCGGAGAAACCAGGATTAGTCACCCACGACCTGTTTATCGCGTTACTTTATAAATTAGTCTCGTGTTCAAAAAATTGTTTTTTTTTTATTTTAATCACTTAGTTTTACCGTTGTTTTTCTTTTGTTTAAATTCATTAACTGGACCTGTCCACTTCTTGCCTGTAATAGGGAAGAAGGGGACAGCGTTTCATTGGCGCCCACTCGTTTTTATTATATAACATTGATCCTGGTTTCTAGGTGATTGGTGAGTCATATTTATTATCTTGTGTACTTTTGCAGCTTTGTGTATTTTTTTTATATCATAGCAGTAGTGCTCGCGGCCTGGCCGCCCGGTGAAATACTGCGACCCAATAGACTCCAAACCCTATTTTGGGGTTGTTGGAAGAAATTGGGTACCCGTTATTTTCACAGGTCCGCATATTATAAAGTATTTTTATTCTTTATATATATATTTATTTCTTCTGTTTCACTCACTACCTTTTCATTTAGCGAGTTATCCAGATATTGCGTTATTTTCAACGGATTTTATTTTTGTACTACCTTCGGGGTGTTTTTTTTAATTTTTTATTTTTTTTACATTCTCTTTTTCATATTTTTAAATTTAAATAAAATTTTTATCAAATCAAGATGTCGCGGCCTGCAACCCCGACATTATACTTGTCACCGAATCCTTCGGCTGGTCCTTCATCACCTACATTACCTACGGTGAAGGATGAGCCGTGTGTCAAGTGCAATGACGTTTGCACCTTCTATTACGGTGGTATGCGATCGCAATAATTTATCCGAGCTCCTCAAGCTAAAGTTTAACGGAAAATCGTGTGTTCGGTCTTTCCTTATGCGACTCGAGGAGTTGCGTAAAGCGCGTGGTGTTGCGGACGACCGATTTTTAGAATGATGCCTGAACTACTTACTGATAACGCGTTACACTGGTTCCGCTCGGTGCGAGATTATATCTCCGATTGGTCGCAGTTAGTAGATTCTATGAAAGAGGAGTTCGATATTCCTAACTACGACTACAAGCTGCTTAAGGAGATTAGGGAGCGCACTCAGGGTAGGTCAGAGAGCATGTCGATATACATTGCGATTATGCATGGCATGTTTAGTCGTTTGTCAAAACCTATTTCGGAAGAGGATAAATTGGAAATTTTACTTAATAATATTAGACCTTGCTATTCAAATGTTTTAGCTACATCAACTGAGGTTAATTCAGTTATGCAATTGCGTACCATCTGCAAGAGGTACGAGACTGTTATGGCTCGTTCGGCGGATTTTGTGGAACCGTCGACATCACTATCTTCTAAGGTTGCCACCTGAATTTGCCTATGGTTATGACCAGTCTAGCAAGGGTCGTAGTAATTTTAAATAATAACAAATAAATAAATGTAATGCAATCAATCATTTCATTAGGTTCCTCAAGAAAATTGAAATGTTTTAAATGCGGTTTAGACGGGTTTTCTATTTTAAATTGTCCTACTTGTGCAAAGACATTAGTATGCAGGGTATGTGGCGAAAAAGGTGTCGCCATTAGTAATTGTCCTAAATGTAAGGTGTTGCGTCACAGTCAAAAAACTAGTCAACGATAGTGCGTCGCCCAGTCCACCTAAGTTTGATCGCGAGGAATGGTCAAACTGGCTAAGTACAATACGTAATTTTTCCAGTCTATAGGGTGGCCACTATCTTTAATAAAATTCCTGTTGGTGACGTTCGTCCTTATGTTAAGGTTGGATTTGAAGGCTATCCTGATATCGAGCTACAGGGTCTATTAGATTCAGGTTCAGCAATCACCATTTTAGGTGATAACTTTCATAAGGTTTTTGTTGATAGGGGTCTTAACATTAAGACCGCCGATAATATTTTTGTAACTGCGGCTGGTGGTCAGCGCATGTATTCGTTAGGTTATTTAGATTTAAATTTTATTTTTGAAGGTTCTACTCATTGTCTTAAATAAATAAATAAAATAAAATAGCCTTTATTTCCCTATATCATTAACACTACAAATTTCCATATTATTAATAAAATTAATTAAATACATGCATATTATTTATATTATTATTCATAGTAAAAATATAGCTACTAGTTACAATTACAATTTACTTCAATATATATTTAATTAAAATTAAAATTATAAAAATTACAATATTGAAATATTTATTATATTAGGGCACCCAAAGTTGGGTAAAGGCCTCCTCCATGTTTTTCCATGTGTGTCGTTGTTGTACTGTGCGGGTCCAGGTAGCACGGCAACCTCTACCACGTCATCGCACCATCTCCTTCGGGGTCGTCCTCTCGCTCTGGTCGCATCTCTAGGATACCAGTGTACGACGCGTTCGCTCCACCTGCCGTCTGTAGCTCGCGCGAGATGTCCGGCCACACCTCCACTTCAGTCTGCAGAGCATCTTAGCTGCGTCAATGACTTTTGTTCTTTTGTAGTATCTCTACGTGTCTGATTTTGTCTTTTAGTTTGAGACCCATCATCGAGCGCTCTGCCGCCCTTTGGAAGGTGACAATCTTCTGTACGAGATTTCTAGTCAGTGCCATGTCTGACATCCATAGAGTAAGGATTGTAGTATTGTGTTATCCATCAAGCGTTTTTTCAGGTGTATTGGTAAACGACTTTTGAATATATCCTTGTTTGCCAGTATTTCTTCCACGAGTGGCTATTCTACGATCTATTTCCTTTGTGGTGGCATCGTGGAATGCTATCAGTTGACCCAAATATATATACTCGCTAACATATTCTATTTTAGTACTATTTAGAGTTATTGGGATCTCTTCTCCGCTCGTCATTACTTTTGTTTTGGAGAGGTTCATGTGCAATCCTATTTTTTTGCTAGCTTCGTCTAGTGAGGTGAGCATGTGTTGCAGTTCTTGGTGAGATTCTGACAGGATTACGATGTCGTCGGCAAAGCGCAGATGCGTTAGCTGTTCACCGTTTATGTTTAATCCATATGACGACCAATTGACTCTTGTCATTGTCTTAGGGCTTTCATTATTCCACAAGTGGATTCACCACTTATTCTAGGTGTAGACTTTTGGTCTACATTCTCTATTTGTCCTAAATACTTACCTAAAATTAATTTTACTACTTTTAATAAATTTCAATTCTCTACCATATCGCATTTAGATATGGAAGCTACTCATCTGCAGCCGTATGATTCATTATCTCAAGTCGAGAAGGAGTTAGCAGATAATGTCACTAACCAATTTCTTCAAATTTCTGAGTCTTGTAAAGGTTTAGGTAGAACTAATATTGTTACCCACTGTATAGATACAGGCGACGCCGAGCCAATCAGACAGCGGTGTTACCGTCTATCGCCGGAGAAGCAGAGGATAGTCGCAGAACAGGTTGACGAGATGTTACGTTTGAAGGTCATATCACCTGGCGAGAGTCCTTGGTCTTCCCCGGTGCTAGTCGTTGGAAAAAAGGATGGCAAGCCTCGTTTTTGTCTGGACAGTCGTAAATTAAATTCGTTAACTAAGAAGGATGCTTATAGTTTACCTACATCTCCGAAATTCTTGATAACCTTAGAGGACGCTAGATATTTGAGTTCTATTGATTTATCTAAAGCATTTTGGCAGGTTCCGTTACGCGCTGCAGATCGAGAAAAAACTTCTTTTATGTTCCTGGTAGATGACTTTTCAATTTAATGTTATGCCTTTTGGGCTTACTAACGCACCAGCAACTCAACAGAGGCTGGGGATACCTTATTTGGTCCAGAATTCGAGCAAAGGGTTTTTTGTATTTAGATGACATAATTGTTGTTAGCAGCACTTTGAGAACATGTTTACTTACTTCTGAGGGTTCTTAAAAAGCTTACCGGGGCTAATTTTAACTATTAATTATGAAAAATGTCAATTCTTTCGTGACAATTTGAAGTATCTAGGCTACGTTATAGATGCGAGAGGTCTTCGTACTGATCCAGAAAAGGTTGAGGCTATATTGCAGTTCGCTACGCCTACATCAAAAAAGGAGGTGAAGCGATTTTTAGGTACAGCTTCGTGGTATCGTCGTTTCATTCCTCAATTCAGCACTATTGCTGGTCCATTAAATGCCTTAACGTCATCAAGGAAAAATGCACCACCTTTCAAGTGACCGAGAAGCTGAAAATTCGTTTCAGAAGTTAAAAAGTTGTTTAGGGAGTTACTCCATACTTAGTTGTCCAAAATTTGAATTACCATTTCAGGTTCACACTGATGCAGTATATTATGTATAGGGCGGCATGTTGACTCAAATGGTAGATGGTATTGAACGTCCAATCGCTTTCATGAGCAGATCACTGTCGGGTGCTGAACGCAATTACAGCGTTTACAGAACGAGAAGCACTTGCAGTACTTGTGGCTTTGGGCATTGGCGATGCTATATTGAGAACGGGAAAACATTCACCGTCATCACTGATCATCAGCGTTGAAGTGGTTTTTGTCCTTATCAAATCCTACAGGTCGCTTGGCTCGTGGGGGTTAGATTGTCAGGATTTGATTCGTCATTGTTCATCGTAAGGGCAAAGATAACGTCATTCCGGATGCCTTGTCCCGTGCACCTCAGTTAGCTGCTATTTCTGTAAAACCTATAGTGCTCCCCCGTTACCGACGACGAGTGGTATCTTAATATTTAATGGTTGCTTAAATTCTCCTTCTAGTTTTCCTAATTACAATATCCGTGATGGAAAGTTGTATCGTTATATGTGTAGTAATAATGCTTTGGTCTCTGAATTGAATGGAAAGAAGTCATTATCAGGAGGAAAGGGCAAATATTTAAAGTAAGTCTAATCACGCAGAACCGACTTGTGCTCACTCGGGATTTTCAAAACATACAAAGGACTTTGTCTAAGATACTACTGGCCTGGTATGTATAAAGATACCGTTACCTTCTGCGCTGGGTGTGACGTCTGTTTTAGCATATAAGGCGCCATCACACAACACGCTGGGTCTCATGGGCAAGGCTAAAGAGTGTATTCGTCCTTTCCAATGATATCTATCGATTTAGTAGGTCCGTTACCGGTTTCTCGAAAACAGCATTCTTACCTTTTTGTAGTATGTTGTTGTTTTTCTAAGTATAGTATTTTGTTTCCATTAAGGCGCGCAACAGCTGCAGCTGTAACGAAGTATCTGAAGATGGAGTTTTTTTAGTACACGGAGTGCCGCAGTATGTTGTGTTAGATAATGGTTGTCAGTTTATCAGTAAGGAATTGAATAATATGTTTCTTAAATATAAAGTTCCTAATATTAATTTTACTCCAAAGTATACCCCACAGGTAATACCGTTGAACGTTATAACAAAACCATTGTCACAGCTATATCATCTTATATCACGATGATCATCGCACATGGGATGTCCATCTCCCTAAAATTCAATTCGACTTAATAATTTCAGTCAATGAATCGACTAAGGTAACGCCGTCTTTTCTAGTCTATGGCAGAGAATTGGTTTCCAGCGGTTCGTTTTTATGAGTCTGCATCGGATATAAATCCAAATGATGTAATTTTCAGGCCTCGCGATGAATATGTTGAGAATATAGGCGAGTTATCGAAGATCTTTAACGACGTTCAGTTGGCGTTATTCCACAGCCACGAAAAGAATGCGAGGCGTTACAATTTGCGTAGGAAACAAGCAGTGTACAATGTGGGTGATATAGTTGGAAACGTACTTATTTCTTAAGCGATAAAGGTGCTCATTTTGCTAAGAAATTAGGTCCTAAATTTCAAAAGTGTAAGATAAATCGCTAAGAAATCTTCACTTGTGTTTACTTTACAAGATATGTCTGGGAAGAGTATTGGGGATTGGCATATTAAAGATTTTAGATTGTCTAATAATTCTATATAAATTTTTCATTTATAATTTTTTCTTTATTATTACTTTCTTGCTTTCATTTCTTAATAGGTTTTTTAGCGTGATTTTGGGAAAATTTTATTCGAGAGTAATTAGATTGGCAGCGAGTTCGAGATCAATGGTGGTTGTCGAAGATTTGGTATTTTAGGAAGGTCAACCAAAGCCTTATCACTCAAGCGGATGATGACTTGTTAAATAAGCCATTTTTTTTCTCATACCTTAATTTTCTTTTAATAAGGCCTCATCAAACGCAGCAGGGCGGTTAGTGACCCTGCACCTAACTAATATATTTAATCTTCTGGGCATCGCTATATTGTTCTCGAATTCTTATCGTTAAGGACAAAAATCGTGCTAGGATCACTTATCATGAGTCAGCCTAACAATATTCTAGTTCTGATCTCTATTGTGTCAGAGTAAGTGTGATTGCAATTTCAGCAACTCACACATAGTATGAATATGATGTATGATTGATGATGGTATGTATGGATCGTATGTATGTTGATGAGTGTTTCCGAGGTTTTTTTTACTCCTTCGTCCTTGGCGGTTTTGTCGTCGTCTTCTACGCCTAAAAACCTTTCTGTCGAGGGGGGGCAATGTCGCGTTGTTCAAATTCCCGCGACATGGTGCCGTCGTTATATTTCAAAACGTTTTTGGCGTTGCCAGTCTAGCCGGAATTTCGTCTTTTTGGCACCAAGATTACCTTTTATGGTAATAAAATCTCTAAAATTCACGCCGAACGGGGACATCAAATTTAACCAATGGCAAGGCCATTCTAGGCTGAGGTCAATAACCGTGCGCCGAAGGACAGACAGAAGGCCTGTTGCCTCGATCGCGCGGTCGCTCATTACCAAAGCTTGTGTCAAAGGATTAGGAAACTATTTGAAGCCTAAGTTAAATTCCTCGTTCCCTTACCTATTATAAATATTACTTTCTGCTGTTGTGGCAATTCAAATAGTCGCCATAGTGCAACTCAATAATTTAATCTGTGATAAGTGTCGCCACTTCGAACTAGGTAAGTGAGTGAATATATATAGCTATATTTTATCTATTTATTTCGTGTGTAGCAATTATAGGTGCGTTGTAGCTTCGTTAAAATGTTTATATATTCTATGCTGTGCTAAATAGTGTTCTAGCACTTATCGTTGGTCTGGATTCTGGATAGCTACTATATCTCATTAGCTGACCGTGTTTATAGCTACCTAATTATAAATTGTATACGTATTTCTAATTCCGCTATCCACGAATGCCATTATTAATTGTTATTTTAGATTTTAGTTAGAATTCACTTAGAACTGCGACGGAATCTAGATTATTTGACTACCTCACAATTTTAATATGACCGTTATTTTAGTGGAAGCCTTGAGTTAAGTTCATATTGAGTTTAGCCTAAATACGAACGTATTTTAATTGAAATCAAAGGTAAATAAGAAGGAATTATTATGTAATAATCCGGATTCCAAGGTACCAGCTACGCACCTATAAACTACCTCTTCTATAATATTATTCGTAATTATAGGTATATATTTATTTTATTCTGTATTTATATATCTAATGTATTTTATATTATTGAGTATTATTTTATTGTGTTTTTTTCCCAACGCCTATTCCGAATATTCAGATTGCAAATATTATTTGTAGTTACCTTCTACCTTTTTCTTAATTTTTTTTCATTGCTAAATCTGAATATTCGGATTATTTTTTTTTTCTACTCAGCTCCCTTTTGTTTTTTTTTCCTTTTGTAAATGTCTCTGCCAATCGGATAATATTAATTGTATTGAGTTGTATTTGGAGAGTTACCCGATTGGCAGATTTGGAAAGAGGCACACGGCCTTACACCGGATCTGTCAAATTCCCAGGTTCGGTGGGCGATTACGTTTGGATTACGTCCGGATTAGGATTTAGTTCGGATTTGGATTTCGTCCAGATTTGGAATTCGTTCGGATTGGATTTCGTTCGGAATTGGATTTCGTTCGGATTGGATTGAATTTGGAGTATTCCAAGGATTGCCGAGCATCCCGGCGGACATTTCGCATCACTGCCTCGGCTGCTACCGGGGATACGTCTCGCCAAAGTTACGTGCCTACCTTGTAACAATTTTAATATTTATCGGAGAAACCAGGATTAGTCACCCACGACCTGTTATCGCGTTACTTTAATAAATTAGTCTCGTGTTCAAAAAATTGTTTTTTTTTATTTTAATCACTTATTTTACCGTTGTTTTTCTTTTGTTTAAATTCATTAACTGGACCTGTCCACTTCTTGCCTGTAATAGGGGAAGAAGGGGACAGCGTTTCAATTTGTCAAACACAGCACAAGTATGTATAGTTTAGTTCTGTATGTACAAAAAGTATCCATCATGGCGATCCACAGCGGCACACAGATAACATAGAATATCCATTTCGAAAGCTTCCAATAAAAGTTAATTCCACAATCTAGCAGAAACACAGCTGTAAGCTTGTCCCGCTAATTACCTTGTGTACACTGTAGCGGAAACAGCGCTGTGCCCTATTGTCCACAACTCGCTGCAGCGCTGAAGGCTCCCTTTCAATCATGCCGATGCGATTGTCTGGTCTATTTGCGTAAAGTGACTTGATTACTGTTCAAAATGTGATAAACTAGAATGGTTTTAACGTTAATTCTAGTACTGTTATTAGACTTCCTGTTGGTTATTGCGTGATACATTGCTGTTTTTTGGATCAATTGACTGAGACTCGTCATAAGGGTTGATCAGTTATTTGAGCATAGTTATTTAGCTGTTCTTTCTTGCTTGAAAGTCATGTATTACTTAAAATCTTATTTTGAGACATTATCTAAGGCCTAAATAAACGAACTACACTATTTTGGTCCTAAAAAAAAATAAAATGGCCGGAGAGTTCCTGTGAATATTAGCTATGATTTTCACTTCAGTATCATGGTCTAAAGTTAGCATATAAATATTTGGCTATCTGTCACTTATATCCTGTATGTAACTTCTCCTTACTGATATTATACAATCTTATTCCTCTATGGATATTATAAACGCGAAAGTAACTCTGTCTATCTATCTGTCTGTCCGTCTTTCACGCTAAAACTACTGAATCGATTAAATTTCCGAAATTTTAAAAATCCAAAAGAGTTTCCCCAAAACATTATTCACTACCCACTCGTACCTATATAACTCTGTAATAATTTTAACCCCTAATTACGTACAAACATTAAACACGTTCGCTCGCCGAAGCGTGTTGACGGCAGCGGAACAGTTTACCGCGAAATATAATAAGTCAATATTTGCCAGAGTGGTTTCCATTTAAAATACCTTTAGTTTAAAACTAAAATCATCATCTACCTGCAATCATTTCATCATATTTTAATACATGCCACATGGTTTCGTATAAACTAAAATACTTAGCAAAGACATTAATGATAATTGTAAATATATTTTAAAAATATAACATACGAGGTAGGTAAATGTTTAGTTGTTTCTTGCTCAAACATGGCAAAATAGCTCAACGGATAAAAATACATAGGCACAAAAAATGTGAGTTGCTAGATCTATTTTCAGTACCAACCATTTGCTATGTCAAGCTAATAACAGAAGATATTTCTATAAAATATCCACTTGGTTTGCCTTATTAAGAGACCCTGGAATCTTAGTTTGCGTGCTCAGGGCAGTAAAAAAGGACTTGGCACAAAGGTTCTTTTGCCTGGTTCATAAAACTAACAATATTGCGGCTGTTACAAGACAGGAACACCCCCGAGCCATAACACCGTCTCTATGTCTCTTTAGGGGCAAATTTTTAAGGAAATATTGTAGAAATTTCGTCTCATTTTGTACAGAGGCTAGGCTAAGAGCTGGTTGCGCAAGTGCTATGATATAAACTTTTTTATGAATTGAAAAAGACGCCACTCGTGGCTATTTAAGTCTATATAATAGGTAGTTACTCAATATTTTTTAAAATAATATAATAATAATCATAGGCCCAACATATAGGATGAAAGTGACAGCCAGGCAAATATTGATATACCGACATTAGCCATGATTCTGAGGCGAAAACCACTGAAAAATTCGAAGAAAAATTCCAAAATATTCCGACCTTTTTTAATTTTTTCAGGGAAAAACAATGTCGTTCGTTTATGTAGGCCTTAGATAATGACAAAATAAATTTTGAACCTATAGATGATTTAAATAAAAGATGCGTTAAAAATGTTCAATTAACTGATCAACCTCAATGGAGAGTCACAAGTGATCAAAAAACCAGCAATGTATCGCATAAGCCCATTTAACACGATCGCCCGATATTCGTACAATTGGCGCGGAAAGCAAACATTACGGATAATCAAATAAAAAAGCATTTCCTGCGATATCACTGTCGTATAACAATGGTACTGTTCAGTATTTCAGTATTTGCCTGGCCTTCACACCCACCATGTAACTATGTATAAGAAAGATACACAAGAAAAAATACATACGAAATTAAGTGACTGTACTAAAAAATTACCAAGCAAGATTCTCTATTGTTGCAAAAATTGGAGCTAGACTTGAGACTAGTCGAGCGCTAGACTATTGTTTCAGCTTTCTTCACCTGACGTGGCTCACAAAGCCTCTACAGGCTTCTGTTATTTTTGAATGCAATGGTAGGTTTTGAGTGGTCTATGTTGGATAGATCCACCTCGTTTGGGTTGGAGTGTTTGCGGTAGGCGCTGTCCCTTACTATTGTTTATTTTAGGTTTAGAT